>WHYT01015049.1:48520-69186 GCA_009806455.1 Tetrax tetrax | reverse complement strand
AGAAATGCAAAAAAAAAAAAAAAAAAGCCAAAAGCAAGAAAAAAAAAAAAACAAAACCAAAGTGAGTTATTCAAAGTCATGGTGATGATATAAACTGTTTTGCATTTCAGATCAGTTCAAATAGGAGATTATGCCAAGAGCACTGTATTCTTTGCTGCACATATATTACAGAAAACTGTAGGTATACAGACTTAGGTTTTATGGGCTTCAGTAAGGCAGAATTACATTGACTTCAGCTGCATGATGCATTGTCAGTTGTGTAGGTGGACCTCATTCAGTAACACTCTCAAATCCTATGGAATTCAGTGAGTAAGCTAAGAATGTGTCAGGCAGCTGCTGACGTACTTGTCTAAATGTTTCAGAAATGGTAGTACAAGATTTAGCCTTTTAATGGCAGTTTAAATAATCAAGAAACAAAGGCTCACCCATACTAGCCCTAATTGTAGGGGCAAATGGGCTAACGTTTTTTCTGTTCCTTTCCATAACAAAAAGAGTTATGTGGCACCATAGATGCAAATATTTCAGTATAAATGAAAGCTTTGAAATAGATACTTTACTTACTGCTATAAATGCACCTTTCTAACAGGGATATACAAGAGAAACCTGACAAAAAATTCATGTCAACATTTTTCTTTCAGCTCCTGAATCCCTTTTTGGACATTTTAACAAGTAACCTGATTATCAGAAGTCCTGGAATTAAGTCCTTTTATGGATCTCATCCAACTTAGGGAAATAACGCTATTTATTAGCGAGCTTTTTTCCAATGAATGTTCTGAAATAAGGTGTGACATTCCAAGTACATTACAAAATGCTGGAGAACCGTAATTGTGGAGCTTGACTGTATGACATTGGCCATAGCAAAGGAGCAGACAGAGGTCCTTCTACGTTATTTGTTTCCCAAAAGGGAAAATAATCTTCTTTAATGCTAGTCCAGATACAACTCTGAGTATAGAGCTTTTCCTAGAAGTTTTTACTTCCTACTTTTCAACTCCAAAAATCATAGTTAGTTAGCACCTCATATGATCACTTATGCATACACACTAAAATACAGATTTGGCCTCTCTATATTTTCAGTACATGTTTTGACATTTTTCAGGCTTATATATTGCCAAGTTTGCAAAATCGTATCTATTTCAGATGAACACTGAACAGGTATCAGATATTAGTCATTGAGCAAGATTAATATCAGAGAAAATCTGATGACTTCCTAGTAACCTTGAGGCTCCAGGACCCAAGACAGTCTTCTGTTCCAGATACTTTAACTTCACATATATGTAACTGTAAAAAGGTATTTACAGAGTGCTTACACACTGTTATCCCAGCATTTAAAGTCATTTTTAATGCACTTCCCAGGAGCTCGTTCATGAAGTCTGGTAAACTATGGGACTGAGTTTTCCTTTCCACCTTGGAGAAGATAAAGATTTTTGCCTTTCTTACACAACCTCTCTTAGAAAAAAGTTTTAGACAAATAACTTTTAGTATCAATATTTCTGGATTATCATCTTCCAGTCATCCATGTATTACATCATTTTCATATAGAAAAAATATGCCAAGTTGATTTGTTTCAAACAGCTGATATTGTTTCTTTTCCTTTAACTCTACTTTTTGAACAAAAAAAAAAAAGATAAATAAATTAATATTTCTTATGAAATTGAAGAACTGGCAGATCCATTGACCAACCATATGTTTTACAGACCTGATACCTAGACAAAAACACAGAAGAGGATACTTCCAGGTCAGGACTAACACATACAAATTAGTCAAATAATCATTACTAAAAGTTAACACTAGACCCTACAAATTTCTCCATGCATATGTCACAAATACCTTATATTTTATCTCCAGTGCTCCTGTATGTAACAGATAGAAATACTGAACTTTTGCAGAAAGTAGAAGTAAACTTAGAAAATACTAAATAGACTTCTGTAGAAACATAATTAGCAATGGAAATTAATGAGCATGTTCAACCAATTCATTCCTTATCTGTGCATTCTGCAGATCATCACAGACTCTGCTGAAGAAATATTTTACACCAAGCTACAGAAAAGTTTCTACTCTTCTACCTTTCTGTAGATAATGAAGATAGACACAAAAAGGACACAGGAAAAAATTACCAATACATTCTCTCCATCAGGGACTTTATACCAATTATCACATTTATGCTTTTTTTTTCTTTTTACAATAAAGACATAAACATATAAAAGACAGATAAATTGTCAGTTAGGAAAGAAGGGAAGGTAGATACACTGTAATGTTACTATGATTCCACAAGTTACTATTCATCAGAGCAAATGATTACATATGTACTCTTTGGTTCTCACAAATGCAAAATGAAGCATATTATCCTCAATGTCAGTGAAGTAAGTTTTGCCTTTATTTTGACTACAGACACTAGCTTTGTTCATTTCTTCCACCCTTGCTACCATGCAAGAATTGCATTACTGAGTTTTTCAGCACATTCACACATCTGAAAGAATCTCTCCTCAAAATTTCCTTAAAGATGATCTTTCTGTTGACACAACTTTTCTGCTGCCACCTTTGCAAAGATTTCCATGACCAGAACAGGAAACCAGCATGTTTTGTGGAAGCTTGGCTGAAGAAAAAATGAATTAAAAAATCTTCACTCCAGCAAGAAAGGAGAAATGAAGCTAGTTCTATGGTAATCTATTAAATGCAACAGAAGCTAGAAACCTAGCTCCCTGGACAAAAGGAGCATTTCCTGTCAAAAAGCTATACATTCTTTTCTGAAAGTGAGTTTTACTGGAATATGTTTTGTGACTTACCTCAGTAAAAGTTTATTGAGTTGAGGAAAATAATTCTCTTACTTCTTTTGGAACACAGATGACATATAACCCACTACTTGTCAAAAGCCTGTAGAAAGCAGTATGGTACTTCCACAATGCTCTTTTTCAGTGTTGTGAGACTACTGCTTGTTCACAGGCTGGTTTCTGGATTAACCTGTTTTATTATCCTCTTTCTGTGAATGGAGCTGAGGAACATTATAAGCCTCCTAACTAGCAGGGAAATAAGAGGGATAGCAGTGAAATGAAATAAAATATCCTGTCATTTAAAAGAAAAGTTATAGAATAGATAATACTGAAAAATTGTGTAACAGAATGAATTAGCACTTTGAATAGAGACCTGTAGCTGCACCAATGGGAAGAAAGAATAGATTCTGATCTAGACATAATCCAGCTCAGCTGCATCTACCCTTTCTGTTATGCTGCTCTAGGAACTTGCAAACCAAAACTTACTTTTATAAAATTTTAGAATTTTATAAATTTTAGCAGACTGTAAAAAAACAAGAAACAACAAAGTTTAGGTAAGCAGATGGTATCTAGAGTTAACTTCCTTGAAATCTTTAATTTTCTTACAGAAAAACCTATCAGAGGTAGTTGAACTAAATAAAATAACACAAAACAAAATAAAAGAAAATAATCTTTTATAGGAATGTTACTTTTATATACTTGTTACTTTTAGAGTAATATTACTTGTTTACTAGTGGTGGCTTCAATTTTAATAGGGTGTTCTCTTTACCCACCAACAGTAAGCAATCCACACCAGAAAGTCTCTATTCAGAATAAATAAATACTTGAAAGTTCTGTTATATATTCAGTTTAAGTTCTACAGTAAAAACAAATAAATTTGATATCACAACAGTTTGTTTACCTTGTCTGACCAAGGGAGAGGTGGCCATACAGGTTCATACTGATACTACACCTAGCCCAGTATCCTCTCTGACGACAGTTTGAAGGGGATGCTTAGGGAAACTGCACTAGAAAAAGGTCAAGAGTAAAAGCAATCCACCTCCCACTTTGATACCTTCTATTTTCTTTCAATCAACAACCTTAAGATTTCCTTAGACAGAGGTTTCATTTGGACTGCTGCATTTACTAGGCATCAATCGAAATTCGTGGTTAATTCCATTAATTTATGCATCTTTTTTTTAAAAAAAACCTATCAACATAATTTCCTTTTACACTGTGGAGAGAAGAGCAAGGATTCGGATTCTTCTAACCAGAAATCTAGTTCTGTATTGAGGGTAATCTTCAGTGAACGACTCAACAGATTTCTCCTATATTTGTATGAAAAGTTTCAGACTTGCAAATTGTTTTATTTTCTAATGATAAAAGTAAATTAAAAATCTCACCACATACGTGTTATGCGACCTTGAACACACAGACTGGTAGAGTCAATGTCTAAAGCAATGAAAAGGAAGTGTTACAATGTAGGACATGCTCTGCTGCTGAGTAAGTTAACCAGTTTTGAACTTGCAAAAAGGAGGGAAGGGAGGGGTAGTCTCTCATTGTCTACAAAATTTTGTATACTGCAACAGTAACTACAGTAAGACTCACTAGAGACAACAACTCCCGGCTGGAAACATTTCTACCAGAAAAAAAAAAAAAAAAACAAAACGTTTTTTGGTTTTTTTTTTTAGCAGAATTCCATAAGGAAGAATGAGCTCTGCTCATTAGAATGTATTTTCTGAGAGGCAAGCAACTCTGATAATTTTCTTAATTTGTCATACAGTGGTCCAAACAGCATACTGCTCTGTAGTTCTGACATACGGAATTCTTTTATTTTGGCATAATAAAACGCAAAGATTGGTTCATATTAAAATGCACTGTAGGAGCTGATGATCCAGAACTTTTATAAGTAGGAACGAAACAATGATACTGTGAGTGCCTCACTGGATGTCAGCATGGATGGGCAAATCCAGCCACTTCCTTCTACTATGGCAACAGAGAGAACATTGGATGGTCACAGCAAAACTGCAACTTTCATCACTGTCCAGACAAGACTGGATGGAACGAGCTGGACCAGTATACACATTTGCAGGCATTAGTAAGTCCCATCTTTACCTTGTTATGCTGCAGTTGTTAGAGGGCAAAATAGGGAAGGGACAGAAAGCAAAAGTAGCGCATACAATACATCAGAGCATGTGCATTGTCCAGCATGGGGATGGCAGCATTTTATCAGGGCAGTCTGACTACTGGTGGGAATCCCTCCCTTCCAGTGTCTCTTCAGTGTTTTTGAACCTTGCCTAGTTACTCAGGCCTGGCAAAGGCATGGGAGAGAAGAGAAGGGAGTTCTCCACGATAAGAGAGGTTCCCTGTAAGCAAACTGTTATGCTACTCATACGTGAGGATGTAGCTAAGAAAGGAGAGTATCAGAGCAAAGCCCTGTGAATCCTCTAGTGGAAAACAGATTCAGCTTTTATATATTACACTAAGTGACTCAGCTCAATATGACTCCAAATAATACTGCCACTCTGACATATCAAGGTAATAAAATTTATCATCATTTTAGATAATAATGCTTTAATATTTTTTATTAGGCTGCAAAAAATACTTTTATAACTCTTAGCATCCAAAGGAAAAAGTACTGCACTTTTTAAAGATCATTTATAGTTATTTTTTGAATAACCTCATTCAATTCTTTGGGGTTGCATAAAAATTCTAATAATCCATCTTCTTAGGCACCCATGTGTATGCCACACTTCTTTTTGTTTCTAATTTGTATTTTGCTTCTGAGGTCCCCTCAACCTAAAATGAATCAGCCTACCTCTCCTTGAAATATGTACAATTTCTCTCTACTGCAAATCTCTTTCTTCACATTATTCACTGTGTTGATATTCTGAACTTCAAAGCAACATAACAGATTACTCACCTTCAGCTATCAGTCATTCTCATCTATTCACCCTCTGAATTTTGAGGTTCTTTATTAGAAATTTACACTTGACCTCCAATTTAATCTTAGTTCATATTTACATCATTTCTAATTGTTTTTTTTCCATTTTCATGATTAAAATATCAATAATTTATTAGAGTTTTTAGCTAGCCTATGATACTTGAGTTATTTCTTAAAATCAGTAATGTCAAGAGTTATTACTGTTTACTTATAAAAGCCAAATCATTCACCTGCATGCATATTTTGAACACCTTTAGGATGCCCCAGGTGACTGTACTGTGAGCCCGGATCACATCCCAAGAGAAGGCTAAATCACAGGGAGGGGCCTCCTGTCACTTTTCTTGACTTGACAGGTGTTTTCAACCACTCCTGAAGCCAGAACGAGAGAAGGTTCCAGAAGTCCAGGAACTGGGGCAAATAAATGGGGGCACATACAAGTTCCAGGAGTCCTCTGCACCAAATACCCCCACTGGCAGGCCTGATGCTGGATCCAGGACTGGTGATCTCTTTAGCACTCACTCTCGCTATTCCTGTCTACCTCTTTCTCCTCATGGTTAGGTAACGCAAAGCTGATGTTTTGGGGCCAAAGTTTCTAGAATATTTGCTTAATAGAAGTCTCTCATTAAAGTTGATGTTTACGCACTAACCTTAAGCATCATCTCGCCTTAATCCACACCGAGGGGATCTGTCAACCTGTCACTCCCCTCTCTCCACAGGTGGGATGTGACAGCAATCCTGCTGTTTGTTCTGTACACACACTAATCTTTTCACTTTTTCATGGAGAACAGTCTATTCTGTTCTAAAACTGCTACAGTGTATAAGCACCTTTCACTCTCATTTTGTCTACTTATTGAACAGTGCTCTTTACATGCAAAAAAAACCCCCATAAACTTACATTTCCTGAGTCTGATTTAGATAATATGTAAGACAATATACGCATATATTCTATTTTTGTGCCCTATGTCCTAAAAAAATCAATATTACTTTTCCATCTGCATAGTTTTAGAGACATGCTAGATTTTTCTCCCCAGACCCCATAATAGATATTCTTGTAGGAGTAAATTTTACACACCCAAAATTATTTTGTCACGTATCAGTGAATCCTTAAAATTTGCAAAATTACAGCTTACTGACAGTATTCAAAATTTCTGACATTGCAGACAGTATTTTCTTTTCACTCTTTTGTGAAAAGTTTCTCTCTTCACCATTTCACTTTTTCAGGGTTATACCATTTATGACTTCATTTATGATTTCACCCAAATTTTCCATGCTTGCACTTTGCTTGGTTTCAAATTCACTACTGAAACACTGCTTCTAGTAAGATAATGAGACATCACCATCTTCCTTTTCTTTCCTGCACAACATTGTTAACTCATTATAGTCTGAATTTTTCCTCTACCTTCTCTACAGACGGAAAACATTTTTAACTTTTCATTTAATTTATTTACGGTGGTCTTCTTGTTAATGTTCTAAAACTATTTTGGTGTATTTTTCAGGTCTTCATTTGTTCTACAACCTCGTATTCTCATACTGCTTCCATCTAAATAATAACAATATTATGCATTTTCTTTTTAATTGATAGCTATGCTCTTTGATGAGTTCAGCTTGTCAGGCAAGGAGATTTTAACCTTCTAGCACTGCAAAAGCTCCATTATTTTTTCCTCAGCTAGCTGTGGCACCCCATTATGGTACAAACTTATTACTCGGCTCCTTAAATCACTAAAGTTCAAGATTATAAGAAGGAAATTTAAAGTGTTTCAGTAACTCCCTGTCACCTTACGGTCACAAACACTCCATAGCCTTTCCCAATACTTGTGGTACTAGATAAAGAGAAAAACTACTGGCAGTAATCTCCTTGGCACGGCAGTAAAAGGATAGATATAGTAGCACCCATGGTGGCTGGTTGTAAAGCTTCCCTTCTGTGTAGGACTCTATTTACAATGTTGTATACATGATTATGTACCTCAGTCCTTTATCATAGAATCATAGAATCATAGAATGGTCTGAGTTGGACCTTAAATGGACCTTGAATGGACCTTAAATCTCATATAGTTCCAACTCTGCTGTCATGGGCAGGGACATCTTCCACTAGACCAGGTTGCTCAGAGCCCCATCCAGCCTGGCCTTGAATGTTTCCAGGAATGGGGCATCCACAGTTTCTCTGGGCTACCTGTTGCAGTGCCTCACTACCCTCACAGTAAAGAATTTCTTCCTTATATCTAATCTAAATCTACCCTCTTCCAGCTTAAAGGCACTACCGCTTGTCCTATCACTAGTCATCCTGTCAAAAGTCCCTCTCAAGCTTTCTTGCAGGCCCGCTTTAGGTACTGGAAGACACTATAAATATTTTCAGAATGCATGTGGACACACTTCAGTCCAAGGATTGTGTTCGTAAAGTGGGAAGCCTCTACCTACCACTGATAGCATGTCTGGATGCCTTTTCTCAGAACAGAAACTGTTACAGATCTTTTCAATCCAGTAGATGAGGACTTTTCCCCCTTGAACATAGTTTCTCTGAAGTCAAAAATGAGAGAACCTAAGAAAGAAGGAAATTCTCTAACAGAAATAAATCAATGCTCAACCCACCTTCCCCGTCTTGGACAGCCATAAATGCAGAAATTCTGTCACCCAGCAGTCCAAAGGAAACTGAGACCAGAAAGAGGGTATATTCTTGCTTTCTTGGTACATCACACTCCTATCATGTTGTGGCCCTTCTTGTCATTAAAAATCCCCTAAGAATTAACTCCAAATTTATGTAAATAAATCCAGTACAATTTTACCTTTGTTCCATGATGCATTTAATCATTAATACAAGACATCATATTCATCTGTGATAAAACATACCATTTTACTAATATTTGCTTCACTATAAGATAAGCTCAAGAATATAAAACGTTTCTGCAAAACCAGAAATGATGACGTTACATATTGTATTAAAAATGTATTCCTTTGTGTTATTTCCTGAATGAAATTCTCATTTAAATCTAATTCTTTTACAGATGCACAATCAAATAAATTTGTCTGTTCTAGATGTGGATACTAACGTGGTCCTTATTAAATCAAGATGATCAGGATCATGCTAACATGAACACTAACTGCAGCAACACAGAAGCAGCTCATCTGATCCTAGCCTGGCAGAATGCAAACTGGAAATGTTTTGGAAGTCTCTGCCTTAGTATATTTCCAAGCACTAGCAATGCCTTGCAGTGATCCATGAATTTGCACCAACAACTAAATAATTGTTTATCCTTTACTAAGATGCCTTATACTGTAAAGGCACAATACTAAAACAAAGGTAATACATTGTATTCCAAATTTTTAACTAAATAAAACTTTCAATATTCTTCAATAAAAAAGAAGAAAGACAGAATATGTTTTAAGGTGAAGCTATTTTGTAGCAAGATGAATGTTACTTTAACCAGCATTTATATAACCAGTTTGTCCCAAATATGTACATATTTAAACCAAACACCACTGTGCTGCATAATAACAGTATGTGACTGTTCTCAAGGAAAACATAAGCTATGCAGAAAATTAATCACAGAAGGCTTTTTCAAAGCATGTTCTCATAATTTAGCGAGTCAACACAGGATCGATGAGAATAAATTTACATCAGATCAGGTTATAACATCTTCTCCTGAAACTTTAAACATACTGTATTGTGATTACAACCCACTTTACACACATATATACACATACACATATATGCTCATGCATACATATACTTACCTGAAAAGTCACCTCCTCACTCTAGGATGCACACAGCATGCTTAAATCTTAATTCAGTTTTTAAAAAGCATATAACTGATGCAAAACAAACTAGACTGCACAACTGACGGCTAATATACAGAACTTTAAAACCAGCTTGAAATCAAGTATTGATTGACATCAAGCATTGATTGAAATAAAGTATTGATTGACATCAAGCATTGATTGAAATAAAGTATTGATTGACTCAAACAAGCTTGAGTCAAGTATTCAATGTTCAATTCATTTAGTATTCAGTACTAAGTGTTTTCTGGGTTTCCTTCAACTCAGACTTGTCCAGTCCATGAAAACAGATCTGTTGTCATTTACTAGGCAGCATTGCTGTACATGCTGTCTACAGATAATGAATGTAAATACTCATTATATATAAAAAGATAAATTATAATATAAAAAGAGAAATTATAATTTAAAAAAGATAAATTATAATACTAAGAAAAAGGTTAGCCTTACAAGACTCTTCTGGGGTCTCAAATCTTTTCTCTCCTTGAAAATCTAGAAGATTTTTAGATCTCCTACAAATCTAGAAGACATTCTTGATCTCAGAACCTTATATATTTACATATATTTCCTGTTCCTTCCTCTTCACTTTAAAGCTTTAAAACTTCTCTAAACCACAACTTAACTCTATTAGAAGGCAAAAGCTCTATATATATGTGTGTATTATATCTATTGTAGAATACATTAATCTATTTATGTTGCACTCCCAAAACATCTCTAAATATTTTATTGATAATTTAACATTATAGTAAACAATCATTGGTTTAGATACATCAGTGGATTTATGTTATTGGCAGCATTTTCATTAATAAGAGGTTAAAATATGATGAATTTTCAATTTTAGACTTTCTTGAGAAGAAAAAAATAGTAAGGGTTACTGATATTTAAGTTAAAACAATTGTTTCCTATAAATACAAGGTTCAAACAAAAGCTGATTGTCCCATTCTGAGCAACATCTAAGTTTTTCCTTTATGCACAACTTTCTTTCCATTTATTCTTGAAAGTATAAATTTGGTACATCACTGTGCAATTCTTTAATTCACATCCCTTTAGTCTCTTTAAACCATGCCATTTCTTAGCATTTGTCTAATTGCATGTACTTTCATCACTTATCATGTACTCTATAACCCTAGCAGCAATAACTTACCATAGGAAAAATCTTTAAAACCAAACCAGAGTTATTTCTGTAACTGTTGTTGCTGGCTTTTCTGTAACACTTGCGACAGACAGGAGAAAAAACTTTAAAGTTTTAAACATACTAGGAAAAGAGTATCTACCTTCTTTAAACACAGTTTGAAGCGTAACTCCTGTAGCTCTCTCATGACTTAGGACTTCACAGTAGCAGCATTACAGCAAGAGCCATTTAAGTTAAAATGGAATTAAAATAAGAAGAAGTATATGTTCAAATATTAGCGATGTATTTTTTCTAGGCTTATCTGAGACTTAGATGTGAGAGGATTATTTAACTTAAAGATTAATTGAAAGACACTGGGACATCATCATATAATGTTCTCATTGCATAGCCTTAAGAGTTTGGCTGCTGCTGCTCCTATATTTGTAAATTGTCCCTCACTAGCGATTCTGAATTGTTTGTAATTCATTTATCTACATACACACACAGAGGATAAATGAAAACAAAAGCAAAATAAAATATATATGGTAAATGTAATCTTTAAAAAAATCTACACTACATTTACCAAATAAATGACTTGGCTTAATTTCCATACTAGACCAGATTTATAGTTAAGTACTGCAGGCTTGGGCTGTGGGCAACAAAAAATGTATCAGAAGCAGGAAGAGAAAAGCCCTTGCAATCGTCAGATCAGAGGCAACTTGATCCCTATCAAGTCTTATCTAATCCTAATTTTAAAACATCTTAAACTCAGAAACACCAAGTTTTATATCCTTCTCCATTTTTCTTCTATCATGTTTCCTCAACATGAACTGTTACCTTTCCAGACATTATTCCAGATCTATATAAACAAATAATCCATTAATAAAAGTTTGTAAAGTTCTTGGTATCAACAGTACACTGTGACAATTAATTACGCATTTTCTTCATGTATTTAATACTAAACTCCTGATTTTTATTTTTTTTTTCACTGACCTGGGTTGCGTTCATCATCCTTTTGTAACCCAGTTGCAGCTCTTTAATATCTTTCAGGAGATGAGGTAATCAATATTTCACATAATAGCTCATGGTCAAAATCCTAGGAAATCTCTCAGTTTTGAATCATTTATTTATATAATGTTAATCTCAATATCTTTAAGTAAGTTTGTGCAGTGAGAAGAATTACCAATCCATGATAAATTCTGTGTTTCTAATTACTGTAAAAATCAGACTGATTTTTTTAAAGCTAAGAATTTCCATAGAATATAATTTTTAGAGTATTCTATCTTCACAGGAATCATAAACAGTGTTAAAATCATAGATTGGCTCACTGGATTAGACTGCTATGGAATCCAAGAAAGAAACAGTCCTGGAGAGTCTGCTGGTCTGCCAAATTTCTAGCAGAAACTGTGACACTTATCATCTCCTTTGTATTATTTTACAGCACCTTGCTACCTTTTACCAAATTATTTCACTAAAAAATTTTTACTCTGCTCCACTCTGAGCATTAATTTCCAGGTGTTGGCCACAATAAGAAGAGAGGAAAATGTTAATTTAATTATTCTCAGCAATGCCCCAATCTTTTTTTTATTAGATGATTGTTATTATTTATAATCCTCTAAGCTCTCTAAGTACTTCTGTAAACTTAAACTAATGAAATACTGGCAGAAAATATACTTTAAGAGTAAGTATCACTTCAGATGAATTAAAGTGCCTTAGGAAAATATCAAACACTTCTATCTAAGGAGTCTCCTGTTGTGAAGATAGGTCCACAGGAGTTTATAACTGTGTATGAAATCCCTTAATGCTAACTAAATCATTTATTAGGCATTCCAACATTAATGAACTGTAACAAAATGGCACTTTATAGAATAAACCGTGTCAGCCTATTGATTTATCACAGGTTTCCTGTATATTCCCAGGAAACTTGCAAAGAAATAATACAAATTCACATAGAAAGTAATAGCTCTGCTAAAACAGTAATAAGAAACTGGATCAAACACAAAAGCCCCAGTGTGCTAAACATTTACTTTGTATCTGAGCATTAAAGTTCATTTGACATGTTAAATCATTCTCTGTTTTGAGGCTCCTCATAGAGAACTGTATCATTAGCAAAGCTAACATTGCAAGAAGTAAGTTAGAGTCTATGTTTTCACTTTCACTCTCGACCTTGAAGATTAGGATTTGGGATATTTGACTAAAAGAATATTTGACTACAAATGTTTGCTTCTCAAGTCTCTGTGTAATCTGGTTTTCTTCCACTCATGCACAGGATAATGAGTTTTCCCATACATTCTCACTCTTAAGCTACTTCTAAATGAATAATCAGTAAATATATTACCTGTTACATTTGTGACTGAAAAAGAACAAGCTTACAGTCATAATTTAATAGAGGCTAACCTCTGCAAATAAAAGGGCTTTGTTTGCTGCAAAAACATCATGATGCATAGGGAATACATTACTTAACTCCATAAGAAAACTATGTCTGCATTACCAACAACATACTATTTTGGTCAAATTAATGTATTTACATACGCTACGCTTCGACCTTCCTTCTGTGACATCTTTATAGAGAAGGAAACAGAACTCTCCTCAGTTTTTGCCTCCATAGTTCCTACATCGCTTTCCATGTATCATAAGAAGTATCAGATTTATGTAGGTGTAGGTCACAATAGACAGATAGCTTTCACACAGCAACCTTTTCTTCCTTCATTCATGCATGGGATAACTAAGTTCTCATAACACTCTCGGTGCTCAAGCCAGCACTGGGTTATTCCAACCTGTACCGTGACACCCTGTACTCATATGATGTTCAATGACTGTGATCCAAGAAAAAATGTATTTAAAAGTTCTTAGGGCCAGACAAAATATCTAATAATATCTAGTTTGGAGAAAAGGAGTCTGAGAGGAGGATTCTGGAATAGAATAGACCTCATGGGGCAGCTGGGAGGCCGCCCCAGAGACCCCTGTGACATCTCTGGGGAGCTTCTGTGATGGTACCAACCTTACTGCTCTTGAGCAGCCGCAGGCTCTGTTCTCCCACATTTGGTCCACAGCTTCATCAGGTGCACACACACTGCATGCAAGCTGCGGCAGGACTGTGGGCCTACGCTGGGAGTGCTGCGCTGGGGCAGAGCCTTGGCTGGCCGGGGCTGAGGGTCCCACACAGTGGCTGTCCCAGAGCTGTGGGCACAAGGAAGGTGCCGCTGCTCTTGGCACCACTGACACCCCCAGCCAGTTCTTCCACCTTCCCTAACGGCCTGCTGCAGGTACCCTGTGCTAGCTCGAGCAGTGCTGACTGGGGGAGGAAGGTGTGGAGGCAATGGGAGGAAGGTGTGGAGGCAGCCCTCAGGGCTGGCTGGCCACTTTCCAGCCTGCAAGGAGACCCTTGAGGAAGCCCTTACCCCCACTCTCCCACTACCCTCTCAGGCTTTCTTTGCTTTTGCGCTCCTGGCACCAGGAAAGCTCAGCCACCTCTCTTCTAGCAGGACATGGCATGGGGCACCAAGGAGGCTTGGCAGCAGTGCAGCCCTGCCATCACAGCCAGCACCAGCCGGGGCAGTGGACAGAATGGTGGGAGGCAGCAATAGACGGGCCGTGCCCCATCTGCCTGGGCGAGGTGAACAACGCAGCCTGTGTCAACACCTGCTGCCACCACTTCTGCTTCATTCGCACCTGGCAGTGGGCTGCTACAAAAGCTGCCTGTCCGGTCTGCAGACAGCCTTTCCACCACATCCTGCACGTGGTGAAGGCGGATGATGACTATCAGCAGTATATGGTCAGCTTGTCTTCCCCCCAGAGAGAACTGCGGCCAGGCAGCGGGTGCACAGCAGATCCCCACAGCAGAGCTTCCACCTGCACTTCAGGGCCCAACAACACCAGCCCCACCACGAGAAGAAGGGGACCTTCAGGAAGCAAGCAAGTAGCGCGGGACAACACAGCTCCAGGGCCCTCCAACACCTCTGTCTGGCAGGCTGCAGGGCCTGACCACACACCCATCCTCAACATCAGCATAGTGGTGCTGCGGCCTCTGCCTATCGAGCACTACAAAAGGTGGCTCCAGTAAACATTCAGATGCCTCCAAGCACGAGTGCAGGTGGTGCTTGGAGGCACCACTAAGCCCTCAGACTGGCAGTTGGGCTGCAGGTCCTCGAGACTTGGTACTCCAGGTGCCATAACAGCCCTGTCCCTATTGGGTCCTCCTGAGCAACCTGCTCTGTCTCACTTTGCTTGAGCAGGGGAGGGGGACAAGAAGACCTCCAGAGGGCCCTTCCAACATATTCCATTCTGGGAATATTGTTTTAAGATAAAACTAAGTTTCTAACTTGGCAAAGCAGCTGCCAACAGTGGTCAGAAAGACCTTATTTCAAAAATGGGGAATTTGATGAAGCTGTCCTCAAAAGCTAATTACGTTTCCAAACAAGCCAGCACCTCCATATACCTTGGGCTTCAGCTGAACTGGAGCACTGGTCCCTACAGTGCTTTTACCAAGATGGAGAGAAGCAATCCCATCTGTTCTCCTGATGGCACCATACTGAGCCCTCTGGGACAGGCTGGCAGGCAGAGAAGTGGTATTACCAAGCCCACTGTTTCCTCTGCCATCCAGTGGGACCCATCCCATTCCCTCTACCTTGGGACCTTCTCTGAGACAGCCCATGAGGAGCCTCACATGTGCCTGCAAGCCCCTGAACAGCATCCCTTTGCAACACTGGAGCACCCCAAGACACTCTTGCCCCACACCCTGCAAGAATCCCCCAGCCCTGCAGGCAGTGACCCTCTGCAGCCTGCAAGGCCCTCAGGCAGCGATTCTGCAGCAGAGCCCTCTCAGCTCTGCAGAAAAGGTCCTGGGAGCCTTGGAGGACTCCCACCCACTGGAACATGAGCCAGGAACATGACCCTGCTGTAAAGGGGGCTCAGGGTAGATCTCATCAAGGTGTACAAATACATGAAGGGAGGCGGCAGTGAACACGGAAATGCTATTCCCAGTGGTACCCAGTGACAGAACAAGATGTCAGGGATGCAATTTGAAACACAATTCCTATACTATTGATCACCCAGACAGGATGACAGCACTGATAAATTATTTCATAGGCAATCCAGAAAAGTTTCTGGCTTGGTAGCTGTTGTCCTTATGAGAGATTCCAACTTTCCAGACATCAACTGGGAATACCATGTTGCTGTATGTTTGTTGAGGATAATTTATTCTCAGAAGTACTCAGTAAGCCAACTAGGAAAGATGCCCTTCTAGCTTGTTATTTGTGAAAAGCGAAAGACTCATGGAAAATGTGATGGTAGGTGGCTGTCTTGGCCACAGTGATCATCAAATGGCTGAGGTTAAAATTTTTGGTGTAATGAGAAAAATGGTTAGTGGAGTTGCTCTTCTGAACTTCAAGAGAGCAAAATTTAAGCTACTACAGGAGGTAGTTAGCAGCATACCCTAGGAATCTGGTTTTGAAGGCTTACGGGTTCACAAGTGCTTGACAGTTTTTTTAAAGACACCTTTTAAAAGTACAGGAGCAGGCAATCCCACTGTGCTGTAAGTCAAGCAAGCAGGGCAAAACACTAGCTTGGCTGAACAGGGAAATCATCTTGGAACTCAGGAGGGAAAATAAATTGTATGATCTCTGGAAGCCAGGTCAGGCTTCACAGGAAGATTACAAAGCTGTGTTTTGCATACGTAGGGAGAAGATATAGAAGGCCAAAGCTCAGCTAGACTTGAAACTGGCCAGTGTTGTGTTGGACAACAAGAAGGGCTTTTTAAAGTATGTTAATAGATGAGGTCCAAAGAAAACATTGAACAGATAGGTGTTGAAGATGATCACTCATCATACCACTCTCAATCATCTACCAAAAGTCTTGTGAGTCTGAGGTCCTCACTGACTGCAAGCTAGCCAATGTTAATTAAAATTTTAAGAAGAGTGTGAGGGGAGACTCAGAAGACTACAGACCTGTTAGTCTAACCTCACTACCTTGAAAAATTATCAAGAAGATCACACTGGATGGCACTGAAAGGCATTTAAAGAACACTAAGAACAATACAATCATCAAGTACAGACAACATGGGTTCATAAAGGGAAAGTCTGGTTTAACTAACTTGATATCCTTCTATCATAAGGTCACCCACCTAGTGTATGACGGAAAGGAGATGGATATAGTTTTTCTGGGTTTTAGTAAGGCTTTTGATACTGTTCTTCACTGCATCCTTCCAGATAAGTTGTCCAGCTGTGGGAGGAGCATGGTTCATGGTGTGCTGGGTGAAGAACTGGGTGAAGGGCAGAGCTCAAAGGGTTGTGGCGAATGGGCCTACATCTGGCTGGTGACCAGCAGTGTTCCTCAGGGCTCAATTCCAGGGCCAGTGGTGTTCAATATGGTTGTCAATGACCTGGATGCAGGGGTTTGAATGCACCATTAGCAAGTTTGCTGACGATACCAAACCAGGAGGTCCTGTTCACTCTCTTGAGGGACAAAAGGCCTTGCTGAGGAATCCAGACAGACTGGAGCACTGGCCAGCCATCAAAGGCATAACATTTAACAGGAACAAATGTCAGATTGTTCACTTGGGATGGAGTAAAGCTGGGCACAAGTATAAACTGGGAGAGGAGTGGCTGGAGAGCAGCCGTGCAGAAAAGGATCTGGGGTGCTGGTGGACGGCAGGCTCAACAGGAGTCAGCAGTGAGCTCTGGCAGCCAAGAGGGCAAACCGCATCCCGGGTGCATCGAACACAGCACAACCAGCTGGTCAAGAGATGTGACTGTTCCACTGTAACCAGCCCTGTTGCGGCCTCACCTTGAGCATTATGCGTAGTTCTGGGCCCCACAATTTAAGAAGGGTGTGAAGGTACTCAAATGCATCCAGAGGAGGGAAACAAAGCTGGTGAAAGGGCTGGAAGGCGTGTCCTGTGAGGAGTGGCTAAGGACTCTGGGTTTGTCTTGTTTGGAGAGAAGGAGGCTGAGGGGCAACCTCATTGCTCTCTATGGATTTCTGAGGAGGGAAAGTGGAGAGGGAGGTGCAGATCTCTTCTCCCTGGTATCCAGTGATAGGACGTGTGGGAATGGTTCAAAGCGCCATGGGAGGTTAACACTGGACAATAGAAAGCATTTCTTTACCAAGAGGGTGGTCAAACCCTTGAACAGGATTCCTAGAGAGGCGGCTGATGCCCTAAATGTGTCAGTGTTGAAGAGGCATTTGGACAATGCCCTGAACAACATGCTTTAGCTTTTTGTCAGCCCTGAATTGGTCAGGCAGTTGGACTAGATGATCATTGTAGGTCTCTTCCAACTGAACTATTCCATTCTATGATATTCTGACTCAGGTAGCAGATCCAAGATTCTGCCTTTTCTATTGAAGGCATTCCATGTACCACAAGGACTTAGTCCAAAGGTAATCTTATGTCTTTATAGAAAATTTGGAAGTTTATTCCAATTTTTGCCTTGGAATGCTTTGGAGTTTCCTTTGGAAGTGGTGAATAAGAAAACCATTTACTAATCAGCAAGGCATGTAGCTTTAATTAATTACTTACTTCAAAGAAAAAAGGTTGTATGAAAAGCCTACGGTTGAGAAGACACCAGTCAAACCTGGGAGTGGGGTTCTGTAACTTCAGCATGTAACACTAAAGTCTTTTTGAAAACTGGGGGAAAAAATCAGCAATTTGTACTAGCATAGCTTTTCTTCACACTTATTTCCTCAAAAAGGCTTGTTAAACAAGCAACAACTGCTGATGAAATAATGTGATCTCTATCTGTACTTTCTGGGAGTTACTACAAGTTCACAGCAAAGATAGAAACAATGAAAAAATTGATGGAAAAACAGTTTTGGGCCCCTCACTGCAAGAAAGACATTGAGGCCCTGGAACGCATTCAGAGGAGGGCTACGAAGCTGGTGAGGGGTCTGGAGCACAGGCCTTATGAGCAGCGGAGGGAGCTGGGATTGTTCAGTCTGGAGAAGAGAAGGCTCAGGGGAGACGTTATAGCTCTCTATAACTTCCTGAAGGGAGGTTGTGGTGAGCTAGGGGTCGGCCTTTTCTCTCGTGTAGACAGTGACAGAACTAGAGGCAATGGCTTCAAGCTGCGCGAGGGGAGATTCAGGCTGGACATTAGGAAATATTACTTCTTGGAAAGGGTAGTCAGGCACTGGAATGCACTGCCCAGGGAGGTGGTGGAGTCACCGACCATGGGGGTGTTCAAGAAACGTTTGGATGTTGTGTTGAGGGATATGATTTAGCTGAGAAGTACTGGTGATGGTTGGACTGGATGATCTTTTAGGTCTTTTCCAATCTTGATAATTCTGTGATTCTGTGATTCTGTGAATGGCTAGGTGAACGAGCTATGCTTAGCTTTTGTGCAAAACAGAAACCTGTTTGTACAACTACAAAACAGTAATGATACTAATTTTTAGTTACTACTACTTTATTGTTATTCTTGGCAAAACTAGACCCTTAACTTTTAAGTGCTACAACTCCGTTGGTATAGCATATAAAACCAGAAACAATCCACATGCTACCTCACAGCCACAAATGACATTATCATTTTGAAGGACACTATTTCATCACTAAATAAAATACTTATTTTAAGTGTATGCTTGGAGGGTAGAGTGAACTGTCATTTGGTCTTTAACTGCAGCATATGCCAATGTATAGTAATGAGTAACATTCCATCATGCCTCTGTTTTTCTGTGTTGTTTTCCAATAAAGCTACAGAATCTATGTATCATATGCTTTTATAAATAATGGTGCCTAACTTTAAATAATGCAATTATCCTTTATCACCTGCCTTAGAAATGGCTTAGAGTTTATAATATTGGTGTCTTTCTTATATAAGCACTTCTATCCTATTCCCAAGATGCATGGGAGTCTAATCCAGAATTAAAGTATAGTGATTTCTTTTTCCTTTCTTTCTTTCCTTCTTTTCTTTTTTTTTTTTCTTTTTAAAAGTAGTTTCTAGTCTAGGGTAGTTATTTCCAGCAATATTTTTCAATCTGGCACTAACTACAAAAAGAGCCACAAAGGAGAAGAAGATTAAGAGGATCTACAGGTTTGGTGAAAGCCACAGGTGCTTGGAAAGCACTATGAAAAGTGGTTTCTTGAGGCTGACATCATCTGGTAGAATGAAGTGACTGTGTTGCCCTGTTACTCCCAGAGGAACATAGAAACCACAGCCACGTGCCTGGTCAGATGCAAAAGCAGTTTTTTGGTCTGGCCTTTTCTGTAAAAGCAGCACATACAGCCTTCCACTCCAGACATTAGAAAGCCACAGATAAAAAAAAAAAAAGAAACCAAACCAAACAAAAATAATAAAAAACCCCAAAACATCAAAACCAAACCCAAGAAATACTGTTGCCCAGCACCTGCCTTCTCTCACAGAAAGCCTACATACAGATATTCAGTCCAGTTCTAAACCCAAGTTGATTTTTTTTTCTCACAGGTAAGGGCTCCTTCCCCATTCAAATACTACTTAACTAGGTGTTCTACTTTTAATTCCTATCACACGGGGATCTGCTGCACAGGAGGCTAGGCAGGTAAGACTGACCACCAACCAGTTTCTTAATGATTTCTAGTATACATGAGGCCATCATATATCCTTCTTTGTACATACTGACAAAAAGTCTGCATTCAGTAGTTTTTCTGGAATTGTTCTTGTACTTTAAATGTTGCTAGAATGATCATGTCAGCACAAAATCCAATATCCTCTTTTATGGTACACTGGCATCACAGGGATCTAGAAGAGGTCCTACAAGAGAGTTTTGAAGTGCTTGAAAGCCTACCTCACAGCCATGTTTTTATGATCACTGACAACATATATTATATCCTATAGAAAGAATTTCTGGATGACAATACAGCACTGGATTTTGACCAGTATAATATCGCTCAGAACTGAAAATCTGAGACATACTATGAAAAATCAGCTCCTTAGAATCATAGAATCATAGAATCATAGAATGGATAGAGTTGGAAGGGACCTTCAAAGGTCATCTAGTCCAACCCCCCTGCAAGAAGCAGGGACCTCCCTGACTAGATCAGGTTGCTCAGAGCCCCATCCAGCCTGGCCTTGAACGTTTCCAGGGATGGGGCTTCCACCACCTCTCTGGGCAACCTGTTCCAGTG
>WHYT01015049.1:14830-35689 GCA_009806455.1 Tetrax tetrax | reverse complement strand
AAATAAAAAAAAAAAAAAAAGAAACCAAACCAAACAAAAATAATAAAAAACCCCAAAGCATCAAAACCAAAACCAAGAAATACTGTTGCCCAGCACCTGCCTTCTCTCACAGAAAGCCTACATACAGATATTCAGTCCAGTTCTAAACCCAAGTTGATTTTTTTTCTCACAGGTAAGGGCTCCTTCCCCATTCAAATACTACTTAACTAGGTGTTCTACTTTTAATTCCTATCACACGGGGATCTGCTGCACAGGAGGCTAGGCAGATCAGACTGACCACCAACCAGTTTCTTAATGATTTCTAGTATACATGAGGCCATCATATATCCTTCTTTGTACATACTGACAAAAAGTCTGCATTCAGTAGTTTTTCTGGAATTGTTCTTGTACTTTAAATGTTGCTAGAATGATCATGTCAGCACAAAATCCAATATCTTCTTTTATGGTACACTGGCATCACAGGGATTTAGAAGAGGTCCTCCAAGAGAGTTTTGAAGTGCTTGAAAGCCTACCTCACAGCCATGTTTTTATGATCACTGACAACATATATTATATCCTATAGAAAGAATTTCTGGATGACAATACAGCACTGGATTTTAACCAGTATAATATCGCTCAGAACTGAAAATCTGAGACATACTATGAAAAATCTGCTCCTTAGACAAATAAAGGTTGTCTTTGTCTGGTTATTTATGCAAATAGCATTCTACTGTTTGGCAAGTTTTTTCACATGCTGCTTATTCAACTCCTATGTCTGCCTTAACATTGCCTTGAGTTGACCTCTTGCCTCTCCGTTTTCCTAAGAGAGAAGCATCAGAAAGAATACAATAATTGGGCAAAACGTTATAGATATAAGTTTCAAAATGTGCACCTGATTGAGCTACCTAGCATTACCCACCATCACCAAGGTGGCAAGTTTTCTGTGTAATCTCTTCCCCATGGGACACCACAGTATACGAATCAATGAGAGTCACTTGGCCCTTTCTTCTTTATGGCAGCTACACCTTGTATAAATTCTCTGCTCTGTACTACCACATTGCTACTGAGTTTCATGATAAGATTATTAAATGTCTAATACATCCTACTGGGTAATAACTTACTATAGCAATGAATCATTAGTAGCTGATCAAAACCATAGTCTTCCACCTGGCCTCATGTTCCTTGAGGAAGCAGTTCAATCCACAACTAACCCCAGTTAAGTCCTGCTGTCATGATAAGAGAAGTGACTGGTCATTTTCTTTTCCATCTAGCATTTAAGCACTGGGCTTTTTTAACCTCTCCCTCTATACTTCATATTTACTTAAGTTAGAACAGGCCATAGTCACTGTAGCTAAGTCTACTGGCCAGCCTTAGGTTTGTACAGCTACAGGACATTGTTAAGATGTGAGTGGAGTGTGAAGAATTCTTGAAAACAAGATTTCTGACAGGCTTGACCTGGATGCAATAGGCTAAAGATATGATTTCAGCATTTTTCAATATACAGCCCAGCACAGACTACGCACGTCTTAAGACTAGAGGACTCAAAATACATTAAATAACCACTGCCACTCAGTAATTCTTGTCAACAAATCCTTACAGCTTTTTGTATGCAGTTTGCCCTCTTTCATCTCCCTTTTCCTGCTTCCTGAGGTTTTGCTAATTATCACTTTCATGATTTTGGCTTTTTATCCTGAAGTCTTAACATTTGCAGCAAGTATATACATGCAAGCTATATGTAAAACTAAACCTCCTATTTACACTTTCCTGCCATAAATGCTTATTTTTCTTCTTGCAATGCATCCATTAAAGCTGGAAATAGACCTCAAGTGTGGAAACTCTGGTGCAACTTTTCTAATGCATGTTTCTTCAAAATACTATTTTCAAGGTCATTCATAAAATGGTACTGGACTTCAGCTTCTTAATAAAATCTATTTGAGCAGTTGTAGTGACAGATTGATTAAATTTTTGTTTAGTAGGTCCAGCACAATTGCTGTTAAACACTGCAAAAAAGCACTACAGTTACAATTTTAATTAATTTACTCATTCATTAAAGAGTTCAAAATGTGATCAGATTTTCAATTAAAAATATGACTATGCTGACTAAAACATTACAAATAGCCACTTAATGAAGAATTAGAAAGGTAAAGGCCATGGTTATTTTTCTAACAAAAGCAACGGCGTAAATTAAAATAATGTCTCACACAGCAGGACTTAAATCTGTTTAAACAATTTAATAATCTAGCAAATGCAGCAGTAAAAAAAAAGAATCTCGAAGCTGTTTTCATGCAACGGTAAATAGAGACCTGTTTAACGCTTTCAGTAGCCAGTAGTACAGTCTGTGCTCAGTGTTCTCTCCTCCTGGAAAAAGAAAACTTGCAGAACTAGCATATCAAGTAAACTATTAAACAGCAAATTACCTGTAAAGCATGGGTGTAATGCTTTGGTCAAAAATTGCTCTGCTTTCTTCATTCTGACCAGACCTTCACCGCCCAATTCAGAAGCAGAAGGCCCATTGATCCGCCTGGCCTGAATGCCCGCAAACCAGGGCAAAGGGCACCCGTCCCCGCCCCCACTCACAAGTTTAAGCAAAGCTGCTGCTGGAATTTCTATCACGCTCTGAGTCACGCATTAAAAGGAAACAGCGGAGAGTTACCACAAAGCCCTGAACAGAGACTAAAGCAGAGAGATTACCTATTTGTATTTCCACCTGGTACAGATTTTCTTTCACAAATGCTAGCAGAAGACAAAGCAAGGTGCGGGTCTTTGGCTTCTATACAGCATGAACTGAAAAGAACAGTTGTATGTTTTCACAGTAAATGCCTTTGTTACTTGCTGCTCTGGCAAGATAGTACGCATTTCTGCCAGTTTGTTTTCTAAGTATGCGTTTTCCTGAGCCCTTGTATCTTTGCTATTGCACAACTTCAAGAATGGAAAATACTTGCAGCAAAGCCCATTGTCCCTTATGCAGGCAACCTACAGCACAGGGGAGATAAAACAATAAGAATGTAATGCTTATTGTGATGCCCTTAGACTCACTGTTAGGAACAGATGTTTCTCCTCTCTACACAAAGATTGTCTACTCTGCTTCTCCCACAAAATAATACCACATGCAAAATAATACATCTGAGCATACACACATAGGTCCTGCATGCTCAAAGCTGAATTCACACTGTTTTGAAGATTTCTTTATTTTAACAGCTCCATCTGCGATGGCTTGATGTTACAAAAGTGTATTTTACAACCCTTATCTTCATATACTTCCTGAACATCAGAGGAGAGGACACTGGAATTTCCTCGTCTTCAATTATGGAAGCTACAAAGACCATAGGTTTAAATTAAGCAATTGTCTTTTAAAAATCTGCGTTTAACAATCAGGAAAAGTGCATAGTTAGAAATATATGTGTCTGTCTTGAAAACTCTAGAAGCAACATTTGCAGAATCGTAGCCTCTACCCTACGCTAGCGTTTAGACCAGTATACTTAGGATTGTGGCTCAATCAAGGGTAGCCCAGAATACTAAATAGAGTACTGTGAAGAAAGCTGTCCAAAGCAGTTATAAAATGGAATTCCGCTACAAATCCTGAAAGAATTGAGTGCAGTCCAAGGCAGTTGGACTCTCAGTGGAACAGAGCCAAGTGGATATTGAAAATAAAATTACTATAATGGATAAATCACGTCCAAGGTAGCACTGCAATTTTATGTAGGCCCAATAAAGCATTAACTCAGATGGAGAACAAGTTTCAGAGAAGGATAAAGTAATGAAGTCAGAGGGCCAAATTAATCTCTAGAGTTATTTCCCTGAAGCCAAGTGAGCTAGGCAAAATCTTAGTTTATTTTGTTGCTTCAAAGACAATCAGCACCAGTTGAAGCTGCACAACACCCTTAATAAAATCAACAAATTTATACTCCCCTTTCCAAAGCACATACATATAGGAAGACCTGTCTCCAAACTGGTGCATCAGAAAACAACTAATCACAATTCCTATTTGATGGGAAAAGCAGAAAGATTTCAGATTCCCCAGTATTCACATTGATTCTACATATTTGGGGGCTCTTTTTCTTTTTTCTTCCTTTGTTAAAATAGCTCAAAAAAAGCCGTACTTTCTCCTTCTTCAGAGAATAGCAGGAGGGTCCAGAATATATCAGGGAGCTGGAGCACCTCTCCTATGAGGACAGGCTGAGAGAGTTGGGGCTGTTCAGCCTGGAGAAAAGCAGGCTGAGGGGAGACCTGATAGCGGCCTTCCAGTACCTCAAGGGGGCCTACAGGAAAGACGGGCAGAGGCTGTTCAGTAGGGCCTGTTGTGATAGGACGAGGGGTAATGGTTTTAAAATAGAGGGAGGTAGATTCAGATTGCATATTAGAAAAAAATTTTTTTACATTGAAGGTGTTGGAGCACTGGACTAGGTGACTTTAAAGGTCTCTTCCAATCCAAACCATTCTATGATTCTTTAAATGGGAAAGCTAAGGTCATATAATAACAATGGAAATAATGTTTTCATATATTGAAAATGTTTTATTTTCAATAAGAAATATTTCCAAAGTGAAGTGAATCTTGCAGTAGCAAAACTTGAGTGAAAACTCAAAACTAAGTAAGTCTCGTGCCTTTATGGAACATTAGATTGAGAGAAATGAACAGTACTTCCAATTAACCAGTTTCTATTAAGTATTTAGTCATGACTAAAAATCCATTAGTACATTTACAAAATATCTCAAAAGCTATTTCAGATAGAATTACAGAAGATACATTCATATCATTTAAATTTATTTGAATTTATTACTCTATATATCTATCTGTATTTCAGCATAGCATCACCACTGTACACAGACTGCCAGCAAAAGTAATAAAATAACTTTCTACAGACAGATATACAGCAAACGCTATTAAAGATCCCAGGCCACTTATCCCCAAGAATCTCAAAAAGGTTACATTTTGTTTCTTACTTTTCAAAATTAAACAATGAGGTATTTTATTACCTGATTTCTAGAAAGATTTGGGTGGAAATAGACTATTTCATGTTTATCAAATGAATCTGATCATTACTTGTTTTTTTTTTAATGCTATGACAAATAAACATAATTCTGTCACACCAATTAATGTTTCATTTGAGCAGATGCATTGCATACAAAATTTACCCTACAATTATAGATAAAGAGTCAGCATTCTGCTAATCATTAATCTAATGTAATTATCAACACATTGATACAGTACACACTTTTCCTTTGCATCTATCTGACAAAAAAAAAGCTGAACATAACATACTGTAAGTTCCCCGAACAAGTAAGTTCTGTGATGCAACCCAAACAGTCTGGGGAGGTAAAAATAATCAGTAAGTAATAAAAATATTTTAATAAGTAAGAGACGCCATGCATTTAATATATACTTGGTGCACTACAAATACCACTCATGACAAAATTCCTTTTTTTTTCAACATGAACCACATGTAAAAATTATACCTTGTCAATGGTTTTGTACTGTTTTCTAAGATACTCAATACATTTTTATTATATATTAACAACTAATTGCCACTAAAAGATCATATCATGTTTTGGCAAAAAAAAATAGATAAAATTTGGTCTATTACTATCTGAGGACATGACATATTGAAGAATATTACAAAAAAAATTTTAATAATAGGTTTTAAAGACAAAGACAATGCACAACACACAGATTCGTTCCACTGGTATATTTCATAAACACCATCACCATTTCCCCTGTTAATTAATGAAACTATATGCATTAAAAACTATCCCCGGATGAAAAGTCATTAAAAACAGATTTAAACCACAGAAACTTTAGCATATTTGGTTAGGATCAATGTGATTCCTTGAGAAACTCCTCTTTTCAAGTAGCAAAGTTTACATCTATCTGACTACAACGAGGCTGTGCGAGGATCGGGTGAGGAAGGCTAAAGCCCTGATGGAATTGAATCCGGCCAGGGATATAAAAGGCAACAAGAAAAGCTTCTACAGGTATGTAGGGGACAAAAGAAAGTCCAAGGAGAATGTAGGCCCCCTCCGGAAGGAAACCGGTGTCCTGGTTACCCGGGACATGGAGAAGGCTGAGGTACTCAATGAATTTTTTTGCCTCAGTCTCACCACCCAAGCTGTAGAAGGCACAGCAGGGATGGCGTAGATGAAGAACCACCCACTGTACTCGAAGAGCAGGTTTGGGGACATCTGAGGAACTTGAAGGTGCACAAGTCCATGGGACCTGATGAGATCCATCCGTGTGTCCTGAGGGAACTGGTGGATGAAGTCGCCAAGCCACTGGCCATCATATTTGAGAAATTGTGGAGGTCTGGTGAGGTCCCCGATGACTGGAAGAGAGGGAACATAACCCCCATTTTTAAAAAGGGAAACAAGGAAGAGCCAGAGAACTACAGGCTGGTCAGCCTCACCTCTGTGCCTGGCAAGGTCATGGAGCAGATTCTCCTGGAAACCATGCTAAGGCACATGGAGAGGAAGGAGGTGGTTGGTGACAGCCAGCATGGCTTCACCAAGGGCAGATCGTGCCTGACCAATTTGGTGGCCTTCTATGACGGGGTGACAGCATCGGTGGACAAGGGACGAGCAATGGATATCATCTACCTGGACTTGTGCAAAGCTTTTGACACTGTCCCGCACGACATCCTTCTCTCTAAACTAGAGAGGCATGGGTTTGATGGATGGACCACTCGGTGGATAAGGAATTGGCTGGATGGCCACACTCAGAGAGTGGTGGTCACTGGCTCAATGTCCAAGTGGAGACCGGTCACCAGTGGCGTCCCTCAGGGGTCCGTGTTGGGCCCAGCCCTGTTCAACATCTTTGTCGGTGACATGGACAGCGGGATAGAGTGCAGTCTCAGCAAGTTCGCCGATGACACCAAGCTGTGTGGTGCCGTCGACATGCTGGAAGGGAGGGATGCCATCCAGAGGGACCTGGACAGGCTGGAGAGGTGGGCCTGTGCCAACCTCATGAAGTTCAACCAGGCCAAATGCAAAGTCCTGCACCTGGGTCATGGCAATGTCAGGCACAAATACAGGCTGGGCAGAGAACGGATGGAGAGCAGCCCTGAGGAGAAGGACTTGGGAGTGATGGTGGATGAGAAGCTCAACATGAGCTGGCAATGTGTGCTTGCAGCCCAGAAGGCCAACCACATCCTGGGCTGGATCAAGAGGAGTTTGGCCAGCAGGTCGAGGGAGGGTATTTTCCCCCTCTACTCTGCCCTGGTGAGACCCCACCTGGAGTACTGTGTCCAGTTCTGGAGCCCCCAACATAAGAAGGACATGGACCAGCTGGAGAGGGTCCAGAAGAGGGCCACAAAGATGATCAGAGGGCTGGAGCACCTCTCCTATGAGGACAGGCTGAGAGAGTTGGGGCTGTTCAGCCTGGAGAAGAGGAGGCTGAGGGGAGACCTGATAGCGGTCTTCTAGTACCTCAAGGGGGCCTACAGGAAAGATGGGGAGAGGCTGTTCAGTAGGGCCTGTTGTGATAGGACAAGGGGTAATGTTTTTACGATAGCGGGAGGTAGATTTAGTCTGGATATTAGGAAAAAAATTTTCACAATGCGAGTTGTAGAACACTGGAACATGTTGCCCAGAGAGGTGGTGGAAGCCCCATCCCTGGAAACGTTCAAGGCCAGGCTGGATGAGGCTCTGAGCAACCTGATCCAGTCAGTGATGTCCCTGCTCCTTGCAGGGGGTTTGAACTAGATGACCTTTGAAGGTCCCTTCAAACTCTAACCATTCTACGATTGTATGAAATAGAAAGGGGGAAAAAAGGGCATCCCAAAATTGGAATACTTAAATTAACTTCTTTGTAGAGAAAAGCTATGAATACTTCTTATTAAACAAGGTTTATATTTTTTTCAGCCATGCTTCAATTGCAGAATTTACTGAGTTTATGGTAGTTGCTCTAAAAACCTCAAGGCTCAGGCTAAGGCAGGCAGTATGGTGACAAATAGGAAGAGAAATCTGGCTACATATCTTTTATAGGTTTAAAAAAATTGGGCACGTATCCAAAGAAGAATTAGCTGCCAGCAGTTAAAAGAATTACTTCCCTTTACATCTTGTTTGCTGAGGTTGCTACTCACAACACTGACATGTCAGCAGAAAGGAATTTGTATTGGTGTACAAAGTTACTTCAACACAAAATTTGGGGGTTTAAAACATGGTTCCTTATAAACTGATATTCCTTAGAATGAGTACTTTAAATTATTTAGAACTAATAATTTAGCTTTCATTAAAAATCTTTCATGAACTATGTCTTTATTACAGTGATATGGAAATTCTTTTTAACATGGTTTCCCTCTCAATGGTGGCTGAAAAGCAACTAGAATAGCATAGACCTCTGCAGAGGGAGAGGTGATGTGCCAGCTGAGAGCTTATCGATTGAGGTTAGAGGGCAGAGCAACATCAGTGATGTTGTGGTAGAGGACTACTACAGATGTCCTGATCAGGAAGAGGTAGTAGATAAGTAGATAAACTGGAAGAAGCCTCCTCACATTCACAGGTCCTAGTCCTCATGAGGGATTTAACCACCTTGATATCTGCTGAAAGGACACCACAGCAGTGCATATGCAATCTAGGAGGCTTCTGAAGAGCTTCGATGACAACGTCCTGACACATGTCATCAAGGCACCAACAAAGAGAGGGTCTCAGCTGGACCTGGTACTTAATATTAACAAACAAGGAAGAGCTATAGGGAAATTGAATGTTGGCAATTGCCTTGGCTGTGAAGACTATGAGATGAATGGAGTTCAGCATCATGAGAGAAGGGCAAAGACATGGAGGATACATGGCCAAAAGGATCCATCCAAAAGGATCATGGCCCTGGACTTCCAGAGAGCAGGCTTTCGCCTGTTAAAGGATCTGCCAGGAATGGGATACAGCCCTGGTGAGAAGAGGCGTCCAGGAGAGCTAGCTGATTTCCAAGGATCACATTCTAGAGCTCAAGAATAGTTCATGCCAACAATGGGGAATCAAGTAGGTGTTGCAGGAGGTGTGCATGGGTGAAGAAAGAATTAAATCTGCCAGGGACATTAAGGGCACAAGAAAAGCTTTCATATGTACATCATGGATAAAAGGAAGACTAGGGAAAATGTGGGCCCTCTCTGCAAGGAAATGGGGGAGACCTGGTTACCCAGAACACAGAGAAGGCTGAGGTACTACATTACTTTTTTACCTCAGTCTTCACAGGCAGCGGCTCTAGCCGCACCACCCAGTTCATAGAATCCAAAGGCACGGACTGGGAGAATGAAGTACTGCTCCTTGTAGGAGAAGATCAAGTTTGAGACCAGCAAAGCACCTGAATATGCCCAAGTCCATGGGACCTGATGAGATGCATCCGAGGGTTCTAAGGGAACTGGCAGATGAAGTGGCTAAGCCACTATCCAACATATTTGAAAAGTCATGGCAGACTGTTGAAGTTCCCACTGACTGGAAAAGGGAAAATATAACCTGTATTTTTTAAAAGAGAAACAAGGAAGACCCAGGGAACTAAAGACCAATCAGTTTTACCTCTGTGCCCAGTAAAATAATCGAGCAGATCCTCCTGGAAACTAAGCTAAGGCACATGGAGAACAGAGAGGTGATTTGTGAGAGCCAGCATGGCTTCACAAAGGGAAAATCATGCCTGACAAATTTGGTGGCCTTCTACAATGGAGTTACAGTGTTGGTGGATAAGGGAAGAGCAATTGACATTATCTACCTGGACTTGTGCATAGCATTTGACACTGTCCCACACAACATCCTTGTCTCTAAACTGGAGAGACATGGATTTGATGGATGGACTACTCAGTGGATAAGAAATTGGCTGGATGGTTGCACTCAAAGAATTGTGGTTAACAGCGCAATGTTCAAATGGAGATCAGTATATGGGACTAGTATTTTTTAACATCTTTGTTGGTGACATGGACAGTGGGATAGAGTACACCCTCAGCAAGTTCACCAATGACACCAGGTTGAGTGGTGTGGCTGATACTCTAGAGGGAAGGGATGCCATCCAGAGGGAATTTGACAGGCTAGAGAGGTGGGCCCATGCCAACCTCATGAAGTTCAACAGGGCCAGATATAAGGTTCTGCACCTGAATGGTGCAGTCCCAAAGATGATACAGACTGGGTGACGACCATGAACTGTGGAGAAGGTCTTGGGAGTACTGGTGGATGAAAATCTGAGTATGAGCCAGCAATGTGCACTAGCAGCTCGGAAAGCCAATTGTCAAAAGAAGCATGGCCAGCAGGTCGAGGAAGATGATTCTCTCCCTCTGCTCCACTCTTCTGAGACCCCACCTGGGGACTGCATCTGCTCTGGAGCCCCCAGCATAAGAAGGACATAGGCTTGTTGGAGCAGCTCCAGAGGAGGGCCACAAAAATTATCTGGGGGCTGAAGCACTTTGCCTATGAGGACAGGCTGAGAAAGTTGGGGGTGTTCAGCCTGGAGAAGAGAAGGCTCTGGGAAGACGTTATAGGAGCCATCCAATACCTAAAGTGGGCCTACAGGAAAGTGGGAGAGGGACTTTTGACAAAGGTGTGTAGTGATAGGACAAAGGTTTTAAACTGAAGGAGGGTAGATTTGGATTAGATATGAGGAAGAAATTCTTTATTGTGAGGGTGGTGAGACACTGAAACAGGTTGCCCAGAGAAGCTGTAGATGTACCATTCCCTGGAAGTGTCCAAGGCCAGGTTGGATGGGGATTTGACCAAACTGGTGTAGTGGAAGGTGTCTCTGCCCATGGCAGGGGAGTTGGAACTAGATGAGATTTAAGGTCCCTTCCAACTCAAACCATTCTATGATTCTGTAATTCTATGATCCCTAATAAAACTTAAATGGAAGCATAGAAGAGGTGAAGGCAGGGGCAAGTGACCCTGGTAAAATACTGTCTGAGCATCCAGTGATGGAGTTAGGAAAGCAGAGCTTTCCTGCAGTTGAACCTGGTGAGGCATGTGTAGTGGAACAGGAAAAGCTTCTATTGGTACAATAGCAGTGAAAAGAAGACTAGGGAAAATGTGTGTGTTGATGAATGGCTCAGGAGTCTGGATGACAAAGGACAGAGAAATCTCCAAACTACTCAGTGTTTCTTTGCCTTGCAAGAAGATACTGGTAAGACTGGCCTTCAGGAAACCCAGGACCCTCAGACCAGAGGGCAAGTCCGGAATAAGGAGGACTTGCCCTCAGTGGAGGAGGATCAGGCCAAGAGCATGCTGGGCAACATTAAGAAGTATGCTGTCAGTTTGTCAAGACAAGTTATCCTTTGCGTCCATTTGCCTCTAGGAAAAGCACATCTGGAGTGCTGGTTCATGTTCTGGGTTCCCCGTTACTAGAAAGGTATGGCCATTCTTGAATGAGTGCAGTAAAATCCTACCGCTGGGAGTATGTTGGGAACTGGTCTAACATTACCAGTTTGGGGAAAAATAAGGGGAAAAAAAGCACTAACAAGAGTCTAATGAAATTCCATGCTTCTCCATCTTACAAATTCCCTTAAAATAGATAGCATTTTTCAAGTTACTCAGTATACAAAATTACATACTGAGTCATTTTTTGTGAAGAATCATTGTACTGCTGTTCAATCCAGGAGGAGTTCATAGTCAGCATTTGTATTCATAACTTGAACTGTGGGTATAGTGACTACAAAACATGTTACAGTTCCTTATGGGAAATGTTAAATCTTTAATATATTTTGAGTTCTTACTTTATTTTACTGTAAGTAAGTCTCCTAAGTATATATTGTAACACAGGCATGGAAGTCTGTTTCCTTTCAATTTTGCATAGGCATGAAAGTAACTACCTTCTTTAAGAACACAGAAGGAAACCTTTGAACATAGGTTAAGTTGATTCAGTGTGTACTGAACCAAGGCTTCTGAAATTGAGGCAAGCCTTCCTTTTCTTATTATTGTAATTTGCTCCAGGAAGGGATTGAAAGAAATGAAAAATTAATTTGTGCAGCATGATAAGGCAATTCAAATGTAAGAATTCCAGTCAGGCCTTGCAGACCAGATGGCTTTTAATTTTCTGGCAATGATGTTAATTGGAAGTCAGGATGTAAACTTCTTTTTTAATCAACTTTATATGATTAGGAAAAAACCTCAGTTGCCTAAACAGCTGCACACTGGAAGCATCTCAGCATCAGTGTTACATTGTACAGTACACATTAGCCAGGATAAGTAAAACTACAAACAATAATATCTTAAGTAAAGTTGTAGATTAGTGGTAACTACATTAAAGATTCTTAAAATGAAAGTTTGAGGTTTTATGAGTGTCTTACTTCTTCCCTCTCTATTTCTCCAATAAAATTTCTAAAAATCACAAAAAAAAAAAAAAATCTTGACATTTATTTAGTCGTGCTCCTGGTTCAGCATAAAAAATTAAAAGCCTCATTTCCCCATCATAAAACAAGTAGGTAAGAATTTTATAACATTCTGTGTTTGGTACACTCTTAATAGAGTGTATACACAGAATCTTAATTGTGTTAGCAAGTTAGTGATTTCCCTATTATCCTCTTCAAACTGAAGAAATACTAGAGGATTTATTTAGCAATAAAAAATTATGTTATAATATGAAATTAGGAATTAATTACAGGACAAAGCAAAACTAGGAGTGTATTTCAAAAGCTAGAAATAGAATCATAGAATAGTTTGGGTCGGAAGGGACCTTTAAAGGCCATCTAGTCCAACCTCCCTGCAAGGAGCAGGGACATCTTCAACCAGATCAGGTTGCTTAGAACCCCGTCCAACCTGGCCTTGAATGTTTCCAGGGATGGGGCATCCACTGCTTCTCTGGGCAACCTGTGCCAGTGCTCAAACACCCTTATCATAAATTTTTTTTTCCTAATATGTAATCTGAATCTACCTCCTTCTATTTTAAAACCGTTATCCCTCATCCTATCACAAGAGGCCCTGCTGAGGCGTTCGTCCCCATCTTCCCTGTAGGCCCCCTTTAAGTACTGGAAAACCACTATAAGGTCTCCCTGAATACTTCTCTCTTCTCCAGCCCCAATTCTCTCAGCCTGTCCTCATAGGAGAGGTGCTCCAGGCCTCTTATCATCTTCATGGCCCTCCTCTGGACCCTCTCCAGCTGGTCCATGTCCTTCTTATGTTGGGGGCTCCAGAACTGGACACAGTACTCCAGATGGGGTCTCACCAGAGCAGACTAGAGAGACAGAATGAGCTCCCTCGACCTGCTATAATAGTCATAATTCCAGATGTTATTAATGGAAAGAAAGAAATTGATTAACTAGTATATAGCTTTGCTGCTACCACCTCCACTCCCCCCCCCCCCCGCCTCCCCTTCATTCTTCCTAAAAAGCCTGGAAAAACAGAAAAGTATTCTAGATTGCTTATTTGGATTTTCTTCTTAAAGTTTTTGCATTACTACGGTAATTAACATAGCATGGAACAAATATTTGTTGTGCTTGCAAAAATTATCAGTGTCATTTGAATACACACTCAATTTTGCCTTAGGTTATTTTGACATAGGCCTAAGATTTCTTTGTCTCCTCATACATTTTCTACAATAGTACAAAGAACTCTACATTCCTGACCAGCCCTAAAATAAACATCAAATATACACAAGATATAGAAGCCAATGTTTTTGTAAACATGAGAAAATAAATGTATTTCCTCCACCTAGAGCATTTTTAATGCCCCTTATCTTATGGAAAACATGAAAAGTACACCAGAAAGAGCATTCAAAATGAAAAAGAAAAAAAAAAGCATATATATTGTGCTGATTGAAAATAGAAACATAGAAGAAAAGCACCATTATACACTACATTAACATATTTTATTTTTTCCCTGCTGCATCCTAATACCTCCAGTTTACTCCACAGTGGGGTTACCCACAATTTTGCCAATAAATCATGGTGTTTAAAGAGAAAAAAAAAACCTCAAAATAAGCATCATGCTGCCTGTATATACATGTGTGTCACTGGTTCTGTGCGCATCCTTTCTCAGACTCCTTCTCTACCCTACAATTTTAAAAATTCTTGACTAGTATCAACAAAATATGACTAGAGTATAGGCACTTGAAATATATATTTTTGACTTTTTGTGAAAACATCTGAGTAGAGATGAAACACTTGGCAAGTGTCCTAATTGCAAAAAGAAAACCTGCATAAAGAAATTATATAAGACATACAGAGACCCATCAAGCCTAAATAAAAATGAAAAAAATCAAGCCCATAGGTCCTTTACAGGCAAATCAATCATAGAAACAAAAGTGGAATTCCAGAATTGACAAATGCCATTTCAACAGAATCTTCATGAAGTTCAATAGATATGGATGCATCTTAGTATTAACTTGAAACACCCACCAGGCTGCAAGAGCACAGCAAGCAGTCAGAGGAAGTGACTATTTTGCTCTTCTCAGCCCTCATGAGGCTGGATCTCGAATATGCTGGATCCAGCTTTGAGTCTACTCAGTGCAAGAGGGATGAGGACAAACTGGAGAGAATCCATCAGAAGAAGGCCACCAGTGTGGTCAGGGGCTGGAGCAAATGACATTCAAATGGGAGGCTGAGGTAGAGGGGCTGGTTTGGCCTGGAGGAGAGAAGGCTCAGTCGTGGGGGGAAATAATTTCCATGACCTAGAGGGTGGTTGTAGAGAAGAGAGAGATCGATTCTTCTCAGAGGCACACAGGGAAAGGTGAAGAGGCAGCAATCATAAATTGGACCAAGGGCTAACTAGGGCAAAAGGAAGAAATTCTTCCCTGAAGGTGGTCTGGCACTGGAAAGGGCTGTGCATGGAAGCTGGAGGATCTGTAAAGTTCTGAACTTCAAAACTCCTTGGGAAATCCAGTCAGGCTAGAAATGCATATTATTTCTGATTTAATCTTATTCTGAAAAGCTTAAACAAGCCATTGAGTAGATGTTCATATTTTAATTTCTAATCCCAAATGAAGCTGGAAAATGAAAGGATATTTTCAGTTGGTATAGGCAAGCTTTCCATGTCATCCTTATTTTATTTCAAATCATTCATTATTATCTATCAATGCATTGTAGCAGCTCCTCCAAGTGATAAGATAAGCCCAATCTGAAGCTTAGACTTTAAAAGTATTCTGCATCCTGAAGAATTTTATTTCTGAGCCTTAAAACTATGTTTGGTTTTTCTCACTGTGGATAGAAAAACCTTAAATCAATTGCTTTAATTATCAGAAAAGTTTGTATCTGCTTCTGGATCTGAACCCTGTGGATTAGCTCCATCATTACATAAATGCTGCTCTTGAGAGGTCCTGTTTTGGAGCTGCTTTAGAATAAAACGTTTCAGTGAAGTATTTCTTTAATAAGACATTAGCACTAGAAGAGAATTACACATTGATTCTATGATTCTATGATTATTAGTCTAGAAAAGAACTTCTATAACTAAATAATGAATTCGTAGTTACCATTTCTTTTATGTCACTGAATAATCAAAGAGTTGCGGCAATTAAACTGAACAACAGGAGATCTTTTAGCTAGATTTCTGATAAAGTCATCATCACAGCTGTCAGAGACTTCTATCTGATTCTTGGCCAGACTGGTGAAAAAGAATGTTAATAGCGCACTGTAGCAGCTAGCCGTAGTCTGTGTCTATCTCTGTATCTCTTTGAAATAGCAGTTATTCAGAAGGGCTGCTCTGAGATCTGTTTGGGAATCATCTGTGACAGTTTCAGCATAACAGACAGGAGGTAGGATCATATCCACATAATTCACATTAACATATTACTCCTTTAATAGATCTCTGTTCCATGACACCTTAACTATCTTAACTGCCATTTTTCCTTTGTCCATTCACTATTTTTCTGACATTGTCTTAGGTTCTTTACTCTTGGCATTCAGAGGCAGGACAACAGGATATGGAAGTTTTTTGCATAGTAATGTCTACAGTCAATTTAATTTTATTTGTGACTAGATGCTTCAGTTACTGGCCCTGTCATCACTTCTTACTGTAATTATTTGCAATTCATTTCATATTGCCCTTCTTCACAATCAGATTTTTAAAAATTAACTTGAATACAGATATGTTAGCAATGCTGTAGTCATTGTTCAGAAGGCAACTAACTACCAATTACATTACATCAAATTTCCTTCTTTTTGTCAGCAAATATCAGCTGTTCTGTCGTGTGATCCTACACAACCCTATACTATGATTAGAATATTATTCTAGCTAAGGGACAACATCAAAGATATTGACTAAACCTTGCAAACTCAGGTCTGTAACAGAATTACATTTTATAACACCATCTATTTGTGTGACCAGAACTCTTTCATAGTAATGCTTAATAGCAATAGTTAAAAATCATAGTATGCTTTGATTCTTTCTTCTGCCAAGTTTTTATTTACCACCAATTTTCTGCTTCAAGCAGAAGGTTTGTGACTCAGATCAAATGCTTTTTTTTTAAAAACAAAAATATTTGGAATGCAGATTAATTTATGCATATTGTATGAAATAAGTATTTTCCTTACTGGCACTACACGGAGGAGTGCTTTTATTTTGTAGGATTTCCTCTAACTGGATAGCTGAATAAAAATGTAATAACCAATCATGCTTTCAGAATAGTGACTTAGTGTGTACACTGGCGAAAATATCAAACTAATCAAAGTCTGCTTGTGTAGAAAAGATTTCCAGCACTTAAAGTAATGAGGGTAAGAAATATTAATTATTAAAGGAACCTTTTTAAAGGTTAGTCATAAAAATGCAGTCTTGTACAGGCCTGCCCAGTACCAAAAACTTACCAAGCAAAATATTTAAAATAGGCTTCCAAAACACTAATTCATGTTCTGATTGCTGCCTAACTGAAGAACATAACACAAACGGTTTCAAAATTATATATTTCATTTTCTTTTAAAATGTCAGGGTTTGTAATGGAATATTAAAATGGAAAGCAAAAAGAATTCAAAAATCCTTAAGATTTTTCACAGATTTCTTTTCATGCTTTTTCTTCTTGAATTCTCAGGTAAAGGGAGCCACAGAAGGATTAGCAGTCCACTGAAGCGCTAACTTATTTGATTCCGGTATCAGTGAAGTAAGCAGTGACGTATTAACTCTACGGATACTGGATTAGCAGGCATCCATAAAGGTCCATCCAAAAGAACCAACAAAAGAAGAAAATTTCTGAACACTTCAGGTAGTTTATCTTTTTTATGCTGGACTAGAGAAATCTCCATGGCTTGCATGCTGTTCTGTTGCATTAGGAATGTTCCACTGCGTTTTTGCTTACCATTCTTCACTGTCTGGGTTTCACAGCTATGCGTTTCTATTTCTGTCTTTCCTTGTATTGGCTGAAAGGCTTTCCCATAGAGGTGGAACTGCCAACAATATCTCTTGCTGGTCTCCATCTTCCACAGCTCTCAATCTCTTGTTTCTTCTGATTTTCCTTTTCTTCTTTCAGCTTAGTATTTCAAAAACTTTCTTATTAAATCATGCACTCATCTTCCATTCTATATATCCCACTAAATATTATTATTATAGGACAGCTGATGACTCAGGCCAAAGTTAACTTTACAAGCACCATGCACATATTTTGCTTCACCTGCTCCTAGGTAAATGACGGTGTTCAGACTGTGGTGCTAATTTTTATTTAATTTGATTCTCTACAGAAAGCTCCACGTTGGACTGTGTCAGGATACAAGCCCTTAGCAGGACATTAGTCGCCGTAAGTCTACCCACAATAAACTCCCCTCAAAAGTGATCATATGAGAACTGTATTAAAACACAAGTGCTAGGAAACAAGAAGATCCAACAGTCTCATGTCAGACTAAGCCAGAAGAAATTATAAAAATAGAAATTATAAAAATAAAGTCAGTTATGTTAATTTATTGTTTTAATGACATTGTACATATGCAAGACAGAAAGATTTAGCAGCTATGTACAGAAATGCAATCTCCCTATCCATAGCTATTAGCACCACTTCAAGAAAACAAGTATTTTTGTTCCGATAAGGTAGTCATCATTCTTAAAAGCAGAAAGCAATCAGGAGTGACTCAGCCTCTGAACAGCAGCAGGATTCCTCTGTAAGTACTGTACAGGTTATTTCAGATTCACCTACATATTAACAGCGGTATCCTACTTCTATTCCTTTCATAATAACAAATGTAGTAATTTTTCACTTATACACTTCTATGATAACTAAACCAGGGAAAGATGCAATAGCCATACTTTCAATATTCAGCGTGCATTTTCTGATGTCTACTGTGTTGTATACTGTATGCATCCCTCCAACATGGAGACATAAATAATGTTAGAAAGGTTACATACATGCACACATCTATGACAAACATAAAAAATGCAATCAGCATAAAAATGACTTTTAAAAATCAATTAATCACTAGAAGCAAAATTCCATTATTGCAGAATAAATATTTTCCTTCATTTATGTTTCACCCGTGCTGCTGTTTCAAGAACACTATGATTCCATTCTGCATTTGGTAACTCTGCATTTCCTCATTTTATTTTTTTCATTTACTTCCTCCAAATATAGATGCTTTCAATTTGCAAGGAAACATAAAGAAAACACAAAACAAAAATCAAAACACCCAAGTTAGGTTTCCCATTATCAGTGGTGTTGTAGAGAAAGAAGTAGCGTATGTCCATTGGTGGAAGAACTTGTATTAAACCTGCCTACTATTTATACAGACTCAGGATCATTATGTGCAAGGAAGGTAAATTGATCTAGATAGCATAATATATTTCAAATACGCCCTAGATTCTGCTTCCAAGATGGCAACCAAATCTCCAAGCTATTGATTATCCTCAAGTTTGGTTGTAAAGTAGAAGCAACATTATCTTTCCAGGAGTTTTGAGATCTGTTACACAGAGGTTGTGCACTAGGCACTACTCTACAACAATTCAGCTCAGCTTAGAAGTTTATGCTTGTCAGAAGGCATTGACTTTCACACTGTAACTCTAGATATATGCTAGTGAACTGGAAATGAAAGTCTCTTTATCCGATAGTCCTCCAAGAATAATGTTATTAGACCTATCTTAACAATCTCCAGTCACACAGAATGTGTTAGTAAAAGAAATAAATTGCTGAACTGATCTCTAAGAACATTAGAGAGCACCTTTTTTAGTGGTGATAAGGAAGAAGTTTATTCCCTCATCTCCTCAGTCTGTACCAGGTATTAAGGGCTATATTGAACTGCCTCCCAGCACTAGACTGAAAAGCTTAAGTCCTTCAGGCTTCACCAAGCATGAAAACTGTATTCCAGCACAAGCCTTGCCATTTTGGACTACCATTGAATAATTTAAAACAACCCTGAAATCTCTTCAAAATGCTGCTTAGAAATGGTTTGGAAACTAAAAACTGATGAAATGCAACTTTATCTAAAGAAAGCTTCTTCCAATATTTGTAATTTATAATAATAAGCTTCTTTAATTTTATAAGATTGTGAATTGATTGTATTCTTTCTAATGGTATACATTGACAAGCATTCTTTATTTTGTCTTTGAGAGTTCAGTATACATAAATGACACAAGAACAAATCTTACTCTCCACAGACCTCAGAGTCCTTTATATGCTGTAATTTTTTTCTGCATTGCTTGTTCTCTCTTCTTTGTGTCCAGCGGCACTTCACCTGTTGACTGCTCTCCCAAGTGGTAGCTAGCAATACCTAGCTACCACTTACAGGGAAAGGGGAATGATCACATGTCTTAAGAGACTAAAGAAAGATACTCAAGTACAGCTTCGAAAATGAAATTTTACTTGGAGACTTCAGGTCAGCTGAAGGGGACCCAAGGGTGAGACAGACATGCACAACCTAGTTTACCAGTCATGGTCCCACAAGCACTGTTGTACTAAATAGTAGCATAACACTTCTGATGTTATAACACTCAAAGAAATATTAATTCTATGAAAGATTTTAAAAATTGTGCCTATCATCCTATAAATAATCATGCATATAAATAATTAACAAATAAAAATATTTTAAAATATGAATAGTTTGGTATTAATCTCAAAAACTCAGCACTTAGCAAGAACATTGTAAAGTGATGCTCTTACATTGTAGCCAGATACCGTTTAGCTGGTCATAGCAGTAAAGAAAGATGAGCAAATTAAAACATAGGTTCCTAGGGGAAAAGAAAAAAAAAATTAAAGTTGAAGAGCACTTTTGTAAGCTATTTATTATGACATCCTTTTCCCAGCAGGGCTGGCTTCAAAGTTGGGTCTGGTAAGTTCAGGTGGGATTGTGGCAAACTCTGTTTTTGGAGATCCCCCGAGGCCTCCACGCACAGCCCTTTTCACTGCCAGACCACCTTCAGGGAAGAATTTCTTCCTTTTGCCCAATTTATGATTGCTGTCTCTTCACCTTTCCCTGTGTGCCTCTGAGAAGAATCGATCTCTCTCTTCTCTACAACCACCCTCTAGGTCATGGAAATTATTTCCCCCCACGACAGAGCCTTCTCTCCTCCAGGCCAAACCAGCCCCTCTACCTCAGCCTCCCCTTTGAATGTCATTTGCTCCAGCCCCTGACCACACTGGTGGCCCTTCTTCTGATGGATTCTCTCCAGTTTGTCCTCATCCCTCTTGTACTGGGTAGGCTTAATCCTGGATCCAGCATATTTCAGAAATTCAAGTAAAAGTTGAACATACTTTCCTATTCTTACCATACACTTATTCTAACATCATAACAAGACACATTCCCACAACATTAAAAAAGCTTTTCTAGCAGATTTGCAAAAGATGTACCAGCAGCTCTTAACACTGAAGCTCTCTGATCTCAATAAGAGATACAAGAACTCAAAATTCAGTTACCCTGACCCATTAGATTACCTTAAACTTAAACTCAAGGTATTATTTTATCCTGGGCAGTGATGTTGAAATGCAATGGTCTGACAATGGTAGTGTGAATTTAGCACTATGTATTTCTTTGCACCTGTGCTTAAAGAATCAAGTGTCTACTGCCCTATCTAAATGAATAGTCGTAT
>WHYT01015048.1:22623-111401 GCA_009806455.1 Tetrax tetrax | reverse complement strand
AAAAAAAAAAAAAAAAAAAAAAGAAGAAGAAAAAAGATCATCAGTACATGGCGTATACCTTGTGGGCATTACTGAATTCTGCTGTCTCACGCCCTTTGCTCCTGTGTTGTAACTACAGATACTCATGAAACTATCCAACCGAGTAGATCTCTTGTGGAGTAGGGGAGAAGGCCGTTCTTGTGCAGAAGCTAAACCCTGTTCCCATGATGTGGTAGAATGTGCTAATCTTGTATCTACTTCTCAATAAAGCATGTTCTCTGCCCAAGTTTATGCCTTCTTTTTATTTTTTTTTTTCAGTCAGATGCTATTCTGCATCTCCAGTTACGTGAAGCTGCTGCTTTATGTTGCCAGGGACTGATTTTGAACCCGTCTTTGTGCCTGATGTGGAAGGGTTGTGGCTAGAGCGGCCTCTAGGTTGAACCTTTCAGAAATAGCCTGGATTTTGTATTTGCTCTAGAGCTTACTGTGCGCAGGTGCGACCATGAGGAGTGTATGGATCCTGCCAGATACTGGCAACTTAAGTACGGCATGCAAAACTGAGCTAACATCTGTCAACCTGGAGTTCGCTGAAGAAGGAAGGAGTTATCCTAAAAGTGATTGCCCATGACTCTTAGCCTTTCCTTCTGCACTTCCATGGCCAGACCTTGCTTCTGGTACTGCAGGAGGACTTGGGGCAGGGAAGTCTGATCTTCAAAAAGAAATTCAACACATTTCTCAAACATTTGGAGTCTTTGATATAATATCTGATATAAAATGATTAATGTACACATCTGCTCTAGCTCCCTCCAGAGATTCTGCTTTTCTCCAGGACTCAATGGGAGTTAAAAAAGAGCAGGGAATGGTTTTGGGCTCTAAGCTCCACAGAGGCCGGGGTGCTGTTCAGAGTAAGGCTGATGTGTCAGTGATCATGGCCTGGAACGATGCTCAGCATTTAAAGAAAGAGAGCAAACTGAGATGGAATGCCTTGGTAGTTGTGTTGTGATTGAAATTAAAATCAAGGACATGTCCCTGAACAATGATGTTTGTTTACTCAAGTCACAACAAGGCTCTTCCCAATTCTGTCTTGTTTTCCTTAAGGCAGGTTTTTAAGCATTTGATTTGACAGCATTGCTTTTACTTATTTGAGCACAGTTTTGTAGAATACCAATTGCCTTTTTTGCCTTCTTTTTTGTTTGGTTGGGTTTGTTTTTCTTGCAAGTACAGAGAGATGCAGTGAGATTTACTTTGCAGATAACTGGACAGAGAGACAGGAGGATGAGGGTTTTATTCCCCACACTGCTCTGCTGTGTGACAGCCAGCCCCTCTCCAAGCTTTGGTTTCCCTGTCAAGTCTGTTTGTGTTGTGACTCCTCTGAGGCAGTGACTGGCTCTCTGTATACGGATGGTTCGTAACACGGAGGGGTCCCGTGCTTGGCTGAGACCTCTGGGTGCTTTGGTAATGCAAACACTAATTAAGCAGTGAGTCATACCGATAGCCAGGAACGTCTCTGGGTAACCGAAGGATGAGACGTGCTCACAGTTTCACTCACAGTTTATTCATAGCAACTGCAAACTTGCAGATGTTACATTCTGTATGGACAGTTTGAAGCCCACCAAAAAATTACCAAGTTACCAAAAAGCAGCTGCTTCTTTCAGTCACTTTTCCTAGACTGATACTTTCTTGCCCTCTTTTCTCATTTATAAAAAAAATAACAGTTGCATTTAGTCATGACCTAACATGGGAAGAGGTATCATCTGTAATTTTAAGCCCCCTGGTAACCCTACAGAGTTCTGTGCTGCAATAGACCCAGAGAAACCCGAGCACAAACACAAATTCAAGGGAAGACTGAAAGAGAAGCCTGAGAGCCAGACCCCCTCAGCTCTACATAGAATCATAGAATGGTTAGAGTTGGAAGGGACCTTCAAAGGTCATCTAGTCCAACCCCCTGCACGAAGCAGGGACATCCCTGACTAGATCAACATCCCAGAAACAAGAACTGCCTGTGGAACTGAAAGTCATACGGATGAAATAAGATTTTGAATACCACTAAGGGTGAACAACTGGAGCAGATACAGCCTCATAAGGAATCAGGGTTTTTTTGAAAGCCTCAGGATTTGTGCCCAAAATCAGAGAGGTACCCTACCAAAGAACGAGACAAAGACAGGTCTTCCAGCGCTCAGTCCTGATGCCTTAACGTCCAACTCAGCCTTTTTTTCATGGGCCAGCAATTAAGTTTGTTTAATTGGGATGTCATCTAATGCACTTCTCACATACATTTTCCAAAAAGATTGTAATTCAGCAGAGCCAAGGTTAAAAAGCCTCCATGTCTGTGTTGTCAGTAACTGAGAAATAGCCCTCTGAAAGCTTTACAGGCGTGCTGGTGGCCAGCGTGTGCACTTCTGTAACAGGATTGCTTCCCGTTGAGTTTGTTTCCCAGAGAACGTTCCATGACTTCTGCCCCTTTGCTTAAACTCCAGCTGTCCTGTAGCTGTTTTACTGAGTCGCTCTCATTTGCAACTTTTTCCCTGTTTATTTTGCTGTTTCTGGCTTTCCAGATGTCATCATTAGAACAACTGCACTTTCTATTTTAGTCCCCCTATTAAAGCACAGGTGTGATAGCACAAAAGCAGAGAAGTACAACATGGCCATGTGCTTTCCAGAGGATTTCCCTCACACCTCTGCTTGGGATCGTGCCTGGTATTCCAGGATTAAAGCTTCACTACGCACAGTTACTGTGTTTCCAGCTGGACACAGACAAACAGCATGGACCTATTCTCTACTCCTGAGCTGGACTCACAATTGTTTCAGCTTTAGGAAGCTGAACTGAAGAGAAGTTAATTAATCTAGTTAATGCACAGCTTGTGTATTTCACAGTCCCCCAAAACCAACTCCAAGTAGTTTAAGATTTCGTACCAAGAGGGATTTGTAGCCCTTGTGCCAATTATTGTAGGAATTGCTTGTCTGGATCAAATCTGAGATCGGTTGAACCCAGTAATATGTCTGACAGGAGTCAGAGGTCAAGGTTAATGACTGCCTCAACACCGTGTGTCATCATTAATTATGATATCTGCATACCTCTTTAAATAAATCTATCTCTGTAAGTTATATATCCTCCTCAAGCATTCAGTGATGGTTTACTGGTGCATTCTGAAGCCATCCAGGGCCCTGCTTTATCCTCTGCTCATCCATCAGCCTTGGGAAAAACACACAATACTTCCTCCTCTCCCTAAACTTGTCCTTGAATTCAGACTCTGGAAGCAGACTCTTCTGGCTCTGAAGAGCTGACCTTAACAAAGAACAAGCCCTGAAAGGGCTTTCCCAGGAGAAGTCACGCGCGCTTTAACTGTTACTCCAGCACAGCGTGAGGCCAGGACTTTCTCAAAATCTGCCGCTGGAAAATGCTCTTGACTTTGGACATAGCTAAATTATTTTTTCCTCTGAATTTCTTCAAAAGACAAGGAAAGTAAAGCTGTTCCAGCAGGGATGCTTTCCAAGTTGAACTTCTGCCCAGGGCAAGGCAAGTTTTTACATTTAAAACCCCAAAAATGAGAATTTAGAATGGGTATGACAGCAGCCCATGAACTGCTGCCTTGTGTGAGGACTGTTCTCATCACACTCTGTGCTTTGGGGATCCAGTTTGTTAATGAGCAGGCAAGCTGCCTGGGTCCTTTGGGGCCTGCTGTTGCGTGAACTTTCCTTTTGCAGTGTGGAGAGCTGAGACAAAGGAAACAGGCATGGGCATCCCGCTGCCGCCATTCTCACATCGCCAGCTGCTTAGTCTTAATCCTGCACCTCGTTGCGCCGCCCTCGGCTGCACCAGTGCGGTGTTTACAGGGACCGCGCCGAACCAGATCTCTGATGTGACCCAAACCTCTCCATCGTTCACTCCTTCTGTCCCTTCTGGACCATTTCATGTGGCAAACCACAGGGCCTCTCCTTCTCCCAGCGTTTTATCCAGCCTCCTGCAATATTGGTACAACAAGAGTTTTCACTGTGATGAGGCAAACTGGTGCTGCTTTTTCTTCACCGAGAAGATCTACGTGCATCTCCAGGGATTGGTGTCGCTGCTGTTTCTTTTCTCCAGCTGAGCCCTGCAGTTCTGCTGCCTTTTCCTTTTTGATGTAATTGTTTGGGGCAGGATGTGGTCATGTCGTGGCCACACTGAGGATCTGCAGGGAAGGAATAGGTGGTTGATGGTCCTATAAAGAATGCTAGAGGAAAAGAGACAGTAGGGAAGCAGGAAGGAAAGGAAGCTAAATATGTAAAATTACTTCAGTTGTTTCTATTGTGATGGCTGTGTAACTCTGAGCTTAGTTTAAACCCATGTGAGATGGTCCATCCGCCAGTAACTCCGCCCTCCTGTTCCAAAACTATGGAAAGAATTAGAACACCTCCCTCTCACACCAGCTTACAGACAGGGGGAAAAGCAACTCTATTTTTGAGAGCATCCCCTGTAATTAGGTCTGCTTTTCCCCCCTCCCCTGGGCTCCTGCCCACACACCACAAGAAAACACCCAGACCCGAGTCTGGGATGACAGCAGAGGTGTAGCAAAAAGGGAGAAAACAAAAGGAAAAGAAAACATCCCCAGGAAGTGAATGGATCTCAAGGGCTCCTGGGAGTTTTCTACAGTAAAATATTTCCAATTCAAAGGAAGCTGTTAAACAGGACTCAACACCCTTCTCTAGTGTCGCAATTAACTCATCTGCTGCGCAGTGGTAAAACGCCTCTTAATTTGTGCCTGCTTTGTACACATATCCACAAGATCCACAAATTACAATACTACATCACACAGTAGCAGTAGGAAGTAAAAAGATAGGTTTCTGGAGCTAGATTACATATTCTGTTATTTGTAGAAATTCATCAGTAAAAGAGTGAAGATGCTGAGCTGTGTAAGGCCTCAGACAACCGGCAGTCTTCAAACGCAAACATGCTTTAGCACAACTCCGTTCCATGGGGGTGGCTGGCAGGGAGCTGGCTGAACAGAAGGAAACGATGATGGCTTTCGTTTTCTTTGTATTCCATTCCCCTGGTGCTTGGGCAGGTGACGGTGCACCAGGCTCTTCCATAGCTAGTGGGTTTAGGTGGAGACTAATGAGGAGTCTGAGTTAGGGCTTATAACTGAGATCAATCTTTGGCTTAATAACAGCCAACAAGCGTAGGAAGAGATCGCGTGGGCAGTCAAGGGATCTGGCTGCTTGTCAGCCACGGTCACCCGCTCCTGCCCATCGGTTGGGCTGAACAAGGGTGGTTTTACGTTTCACCTGAAGCGTTGTTTGAAAGGATGTTACCTTTGGTTTTCACATCTCGCAAGAAAAGGAGATAAGGGTTTCAGCTCTGCTGGGCATTGTTTAACTGGAGTAACAGAAACTCACCACTGCAAATTCTGTTGAGAGATTACGAGACCATTTTTATTCATACAAAAAAAAACCCTCTATGGAGCTCTTCACTGCCTCTCCTGAGACAACCGTTACCAGAACTGCAGCTCAGGGACTGTGCTCTTAACACCAGGTTAGAGATTCATACTGCACTGCGAAGTTGCTGCCCCGTGTAGTGGGCTGTGTCAGGCTAACACTTAGAAACTAATTGCCAGTCACTTGCTCTTGGGATGACTTGGAGAAAGAAAGGGAACCTCCCCCTAGATCTGGAGTTAAAATGGAGACACAATGCCCTCTGATGTGAGACACCTGGGGTGTCCCAAACCTCTCAATGTGATGTAGCACCCTCCCTGGGAGCTCCTGGTGAGCAATGAGAAATCCCACCTTCCCGTAGCACGATTTCAAAAGTGGGGCACCAGCTACTTTCCAGTGGAAAACCAAAACTTCACTTCCATTTCACTCCAGAACTGGGTTCTTCTCTTAGGTCAGCCATTGCTTTATTGTCTAATTCTGGCAGCTGCTGAGTCTTCTGTCGAGGAATCAGCGCAGTATGGACTCATCTGTAGAGGGGTGCATCTCAGCAGAGCTGTTGGAGATACAAGTGAAGGCACTCGCAGCCTTGGTTTGACCAGGGATCAGCTGCACGGCCATGCAGCTGCAGCTCTGCCCTGCAGCGTAGTGTCACACTCACCAGAGCTGAAGACGACCTACCAGGGTTCCCCCAGTTCATGCACGCCTGGGACATCTTCATCTGGCCGTGCCTCCTTTCACCAGTCTGATCTGAGGACCGTTTCTGGGGCAGAGAAGTGAAAACAGTCGTGTTTCTCCCATCTCTGGAGATTTGACCCCTTGGAGCAGCTGGAAAGAAACAGGATGTCAGTAAACTGTGTCTGTTGGCAACTTCAGTGCGTTCCTGATGAGCCCATGCGCTGGATCAAGGTACTTGTTTGCTTTTCACCCCACGAGGGAGCTTTCCATGCAGAGCAATTACTCTCCTTCCAGTGAGATAAATCACTTGCTGCTCAAGCCGTGCTGTTTATTAATGCTGGCATTGGAAACCGGCAATCAGAGCTCTCTAAGCAATCTTTCTTTGACAGCCTAGTCCTTGTTTGAGAAAAACAGAAATCAGATGAGGAATCACAACAAAGTTCAGTGACTGAGTTTAATATTGGCCAAGACTACTCCTCTGCAGACTGATTTTAACATCTCGGGAGCTGCTGGTTTAGAGAATGGCCTCGCTCTGCTTCGCTTCCAGAAACACGCGGAGAACGGCTCATAGCCAGCAGGCAGTACATTTGTATGTGGCCTTCTGCTTTCCTGTAGCTAGGTTTTCAGGGGTCCTTTTGCAGGCAGGTACTTGTGGCTTTTCAAAAGCAGGAAAAAGGCCAGGTTGAGGCTGTCTGATCTGATCCCATGGCCGCTTCCCAAACCTTAGATGCACAAGGACACTTCCAGCGTTGTCCTGCACCACATGGAGTCATTTACACTAACGCCAGGTAGAGGCAGCAGGCTGCCTGCTCGTTTCGGGGGTGTTCACGCTGCCCCGCTGTATAAAGACACTGCGTATTAAAATCACCAGAAATCAGAGTGACGCTGGGACGCACTGTGAGCAGATATTTCTCAGAAATCAAGATGTGAGTGGAACTGAGTTTACTTTGTGTGTATTTGTTAACCTTTAGCAAGCTCTTCTTTGATCAGAGAATGCTGTTGTCTAAAATTGAGAAGATATATGCAGGTCCTAAATATCTCTTTCTTCTTTTCTTCATTTCTTGCATTTTGTTAATTTGGCTAATTCAACCACATATAGATAAGGAATTCTGTAATTCCAAGAAAGTCTGTAAAGGTGGAAGCAGAGAGGTTTTGCTGTTTTGTGAAAATTTTGCAATTTAAGATCACGTGTTTAAGCTCACCATGACACTTAATTCTTATCAAGTTTTCCATTAAAAAGCAGAAAATTGCTTGATGGGGTTGTGAGAAATCCATTTCCCAGATGAGTTTGATTCAGATCACATTTAAGAATCCTAAAATCTCTTTCCCACCCACCAGATGAGGGATGTATTTATTAGAGGATTACATCGCCAGCGCAGGAGTTCCACTCTGATCACACACTGCCTTGTTTTCTAGAATCACAAGCAGATGATTAGAAGGGTTTTAAATGTTACTCGATTTTTTTTTCTCAGTTAAATTCGATAATTCATCATGCTTAGCTAGTAGAAGAGGCATTGCATACACGGCTGAATCCAAGCAACCGCAAAACTCTCTGGAAATCCCCAGCAAAATGCCAGCGAAGTCCAGGAGTTTCGCAGCAAGGTCTGTTTGTTCTGAGAGGGCAGCAGAGGGTGCTGCCTTCCCAGGGCAGGGAAGGTCGCTGCGCAAAGGCGTTGCCCAGCCGGCAAGGAAGCCCATCTACGCTTCTCCTAGGAGCTCAGTTTTACTTCTCTGTTTTCTATCCACCTAGCTGTATTTCTGGGCAAAAATAACCACTCATGTTCAGGGGTACGTGCTCTGCAGGCAGGGCAGGGTGAGAGGCACCACTTCTGCACTGTCCAGTGCCTGCTTTTGACCCTCACCAGCTTTGGAGGACATCAGCACAGGACCACGCTTTAGGAGAGGTGCAGACTTACTCTTGGAGCATTGGCTGGTGCTTGGGAGAACAACCCGGGCTGTCTCTGTGGATGTGGCACAGGCAGATGGCTGGATGTGACAGATGGCTTCACCGCTGTGTGCTTAGTTGCTCTGTTTTCACAACAGATACTGCTCTTGTCCTCTGCTACGATTTGGGGATACCTGCTGCCCCCATAACTCTTGGAGATGGCACATCTGCTTTTCTCCCATCTGTTTTTCTCTGGTTTCCATCTCATCCCAGACAATTCAACTGGAAGCCTGTCTGCCGGATGGGAGCCCAGGCCTCCACTGCTCGGGGACGTGACCCATCGCTTTTCCCACCACCGCCAGCGACCGCTTCCCCGCTAGCGCGGTTGGAACCCCCCCGGCTGGGCACTCTCCCTTGGCCTGCAGCAGGTTCCCCTCTTCTCCGCTGACTGATGGCAGCTCAGAGCAGCTGTCCCTTGGGCCAGACCCGTCCCCACTCCTGTCCCTCGTCCCAGATCAGCACGGAGAGCAGCCAGGCCAGGATGTGGCCCATAGATGGCACTGGCTTTCCACCGTCAGTGGCCCTGGGCAAGCGTCTGCCCACACATGGCTAACTCAGCTTAACCCTTCGGCTGCCCCGCAGTTCTTGTGTCACCATTTGGCAGTGGACGTAGGCGGATGAAGATGTCACCAGCAGGCTGCAAATTTTTTTTTTTTATTTATTTTGTTATTGCGCCGCGCACTTAATGAGGGAGTGCTTTAATAATCTGCTGCCTGCAATGTTTGCAGCCAGCAACAGGAGGCTCCCTGCCTCCTGCACCAAAAGGGACTCTGAGGTTGATCAGTTCAAGTCGAGCTCCTCTGGTTTTGCAGTTTTCACTAAAATTAACGAGACCCGCCCGAGAGCTCTGCAAGTGTATGAAAACTATGCGCTGAATTTTCCCCTTTCAGAGAAGGAATCTAGGCTGAATGTAGGATCTGCTCAAGAAGTCATGGGTTTCCTTTTTCTAAATTTTCCATTATGTTAGCTCCTTGGTGCCCTGCTTAAGATACAGACTTCATTGTACCGCTCTGCGAACGAACGCTGAGACAGGCTGGGGATGGGAAGGTGTCTGTGCGTCGGTGTTGGGAGGCGAGGGAGGGCTGACAGATTTTCCAAAGGGCCTGTATCTCATCTCCTCCCTGAAGAAGTAGATGGCTTTTTCGTTGTGACCAGCTCCAAGCTGATGTGCTGCGAGTTGTTGAAAATCTGGTTCTGACTAGGGGCAGTGAACTCTGTGGAAAATTTTAGCCTTCCAACCGGAAGATGACCACTGGCAGAGTTCAGAGGACAGTAGTAAACTGATCCGGAGCTTGAGAGACTGGTTTGTGACAAAAGGCACAATCAGATGGTGGGGAGGGGCTGATACACATTCTTGGAAGATGCCCAAGGAAGGAGAAAGAATTTTTAGGGGACGTAGAGAGGTAAATAACTGGAACTAAAGGGATGAAACAGCGGAAATACAAGATGACTGTCACAAAAAAGCATGAGCCCTCTGAGCCTTTGGTACGTTCCTGTAGCCCTGGGAGAAATCCCATCACCAGGGTTACTAGGAAGAGACCTGAGGAGACTGTCTTCTGTTGACCCTAGAGAGATGAGCTGCATAGGACTCCAAGAGTCTTCTCTTTCACTGCCTTTCCTGTGATTATTTCATCATCTGGGGTCTGCTTTAGAGTAACAGTGCTAACCTGCTGCTTTTGAAAAACAAGTGTTGAGCCTGCACTGGTGAGGGTGGGAACTGCATGAAGTCAGGGTTCGGTTTTAGGTTTTATCACTTGCATCAGCCAGAACCTGCTGGAGTCAGGGGGCTCTGCAGCATGGTAGTGAGGACTCGGTGAGATCTACTGCATCAGTAACCATCAAATCAGGCTTTTTTCCTAATGCAATGTTTATTTTTCTACTTTTCATGTCCTGGCAATGACTTCCTCCCATGGTCCCACCTCAGCTCCCAGCAGGAACACAACATTGGAAAGCTTGGTGGAAGATGCCTGCCCTAAAGCACGCATTGGAGAAAAGGGTCGGATAAAAGGGAGGGAGGATCTTGTTTGGAAAGCCATCATTGGGGCATATACCTTTCTTTCTGACAAAGGGCCCCCTTTAGTGTTGCCTGCATCTAGTAATACCACTGCAAAACAAGTTCGACGGATCTCACAAGGTTTCACGCGCTTAGCACCATTACATCCAGGCTTACAATCCATCTTGCTCTTGGGTTTGAGTGGCCCTGCTTCTGGCATGTGCAGCTTTACCTCAGTCTGAGGGAGAGGGAGGGTGGCACGGAGATATTATCCCTGCCTGGTGTTGCGAACCAGTGACGCGGTCACAGCTGCGCCAGTGCCCGGGTCCCCAGCCAGGGGTTGTGCCTGCCCCTGCTTCTGGGCCAGGCAGGTTCTCCACCTCCCACGGCTGGGTCCGGGTGCTGCAGCATCCGGTTTGGGTCCTGTTAAACTCTGAGCTCTTCCCTTATTCCACCACCTCCTCCCACACACGGCGAGATGCTGCCAGAACTGCCAGAGGCGCGGCAGCGGGGAGCCAGGCTCGCTCTCCTGAGCGGGGAGACGGGCAGACTGAGAGCGCTGGGAGCAGTCAATGGAACAAGGCAGAGCCAAGGCTGCCAGACAGACACAGACAATGTGCAGTCAAAGGCAGAGCTTCTGTCCTGCCCAGACGGACAGATGGAGACTATCAGGCTGAGGAGACGAGATAACCGAGCCTCCTCAGGCAAAGGGAGAGGATGTGGCACGGGGGGAAGCACTGCCTGTTGTGTCTTGTTCCTGCTGTGAAACCGCCGATGGGGTGCAGGGGGAGCAGGAGCGTGCCTGAGTGCCCAGCGTGGCAGAATTCAGCTGCGGGCTGTCACGGCTGCGGGGCTGAACACAGGCCTGGAGACCGGCGGCGTGGGGAGGTGGGTGCTGGTCCGAGCTCAGCCCGCGGCTCGCTGGGAGACCGCAGGGAGTCACTGCTCCCTGTGCTTCGGTCCCCCTCCATCCGCTGGGACGGGGCTGTCTCCGGGACAGATTTGTACAACAGCTAGCATGAAGCCAATTCCCTGAATCCCTGGGGTCTTTACATGCTTGCTAATCACAGTCGGGCTCGTATTAAGTCGGGAACTCCCGAGGAACAAGAAATCCCTCCATCAGGAGTGTTACTGAGCAGATACACCCAGGGCAGGCCCCACCATTTCTTGGCCAGCAGCCCTGCAGCTCCCACAAGCAAAGCGGTGTTTGGCTTGGTCAGTGGATTTCTGCATGGGAGTTCTCCCCATGGAGCCGGCTCGTGCAGGAAGTTCTGCTGATGATTCAGCAGGTGATGCTGTTCCCTCTGAGTCACTCCCGGCAGGCTCGGAGGGGAACGCTGCTGGAGATCTCAGCCAGACCAGATTCAGACCTGACAGCTTACGTCACTAATTGTGCTGCGATAGCTTAGGACACCACTTATCCGAAGCTGATAAGAGGAACTGCTGGGTGGCTCCTGTGCTCCATCCCAAAGGTGGATTTGTTTCCATGGGAGAAGGAAGGAGTGTGAATTTGCAGGCGGTGCAAAGGGCCTCAGGACTACTTTTTTCTTGGCCATCCACTGAAAAAGATGCTTTTCCTCCCTGGAGTTCATCACCTGGAAAAAGGAGATGGGGCTAGGTGCTGGAAAAGCCATTCGTTAAGTTCTGGTGGTTGGACAATTAGAGTAGTAGAAAACAGGACTTAAATGCTGAAAATTTCTTGTGGCCCTGCACCTGCCTGTGATCCTTAGAAGCAGGAGCCTCTGTGCTGAGTTTCTGTCTTCACATCCAAGGGTTCAGGGCCAAACGTGGCCCTGGTGTAACTGTACGTCGCTCTGTAGGCATTCACAGGTGACAGCAAATTCCCAATTTGTCTTCAGCTCAGTGAACTCGCATTTGCTTACACCAGCGGGGCTGGATCTGGGCCTGCGCTGAGTTGTTTCGGTGGCAGGCACAGGCTGCTGCTCCTGCCCTCCCTGTTTTAGCCCTCTGCCCCCTGAAAAGTCCGAATTCCTTGATCCCGTGGGTGACTGGAGGGGCCCGGGGCTCCGCAAACCCCTTCCCTGCACGGAGCAGCATGCTGGGCATGGAGCTTTTCCTTCGCCAGCTGCGCTCACACACCAGTAGAGAAATGTCTTTCATCACCTTTGGTTCCTGTCAGGCTGGAGTGAGGACAGGCACGGAGCAGAGGACTCAGCTGCCTCAGATTCAGCGCATGGCTTGTTCTGATGTTCCCCAGAAACCGGTAGAAACTCTTTGTACCCCACGTTCTGTCAGCCAGGGGAACGAGGCCGGCACCGCCGGCCCACGGGCAGCATGGATGAACCTCGCTGAGGCTACAGCCCGTCCTCTCACCCTACCCCAGCTCGGAGCACTCCGGGAGCGGCCCACAGCACTACGTGTAGGTGTCCCGAAGGGACGAAGCGAGCTCTCTGCTCGCTCGGGACAGGACAGTGTGTTGGCTGGTGCACACACCTCACAGGGCCCTGGCAGGGGTAGCTCTGACTGCCACAGAGTTTCCCTGCAGGCACATTGGAGCTTTTGGGGCTCCAGGCAGCTACTGGGATCCAGGATCTTTCCTGAGAGCTTAAAATCTGCCTGTCTGCATAGGAACAGTGAGCCTGGAGCCTCAGTTACCACTTACCAGCAGGGCCAAGAGCTCTGAACTCCAAACACCCTTTCCCTCTGTAATTATGTTTTATTTTTAGGTGTCCCTTCCTTTTTCTATTTCAAGCCTGCATCCTCCGCAGAGTAAACCGGAGAAGGTGCACCGAGCCGAACCCGCTGTGTTTGGGAAGCAGTAAAACGAGGCTTCTAAACTGGGCTCGGAGGCGTAGGAGCCACTGGCGAAGGCTGGCAGGGAGCCCTGGCACTGCGCAGACCACAGCTCTCCCTGCGTGAGGCTGCCACAGCGCCAGTCGCTTCGGCGGTCGAGGGTGGGGAGAGCGGGGCCAGGGGTGCAGGGGGAGCGGGGGGACTGGGCTGCGGCCGGCGTGGAAGAAGGGTGCTGTTTGCTCTGTTTGTGGAGCAGGTGGATGTGTGCACCGCGGCGCTCTTCCTTTCCCGGCTGGGTCCGGTCCTCGGCTGGTTTGCACTAACAAACCGAGTTTGATACCTAAATGTGCAGAGACTTGGGTTTATTGGTGGGCCCAGTTCTGCCTTTGGAGCACCAGGGAGGCTGGTGGTTGTCCTAGTTCCACAGAGCTGCACTGCAGATGGAGCTTCTCATTCTCTAAAGTGACTTCCCAGTCCCTTCATTTTCCGTTTGTATTTCTGTGACCTGGTATTGGGTGTGCTGGACACTTCATGGGTTGAGTAATGATAGTGACAGAACATTTTCCCGCCAGCAGCAAGAGGTGATGAGAGCTTCCTTCCACTGCACACCGGTCACATCTGAGCCCTGGGAGGGCTCTGACCCAACTGTCCCTCCTGACACCTTTCCCATGTCCCTGCAGTAGGCATACTCATCCCACCACCGTGACAGCGACAGTGTCACCACAAGCTGTTGGTAGAATGAGCCGGGTTTCTCCGAGCTGTTTTTGGCTAAACCAAACTTCTCACTGTACTGCACCTCAGGGCTAATAAATGCTGCTTAGCCCCGCATTCCTCTACAGATTTCCTCTAACAGACTCAACAGGTCAGCCCTGACTTCCAGGAACCCCATACTGCTGAGCTGAGCTGCGGGGGGAGTCACTGCTGGAGCCCCTCCACTTTGTTTTGCCGAGAGACCTCGACCCTGGCTGTCCCAGTGCAGACTCTCCCCTGCCTCCCGAGGGAACGGCCTCTGCAAAGACAAGGGGAGAAAGGGAAGAGGCGTAGAGCTGCCTTTGCATTCCCCCAAGCAATGTTCAGGCTAAACCAGCCCCTCACTCTCAGCGTGAATTTAAACAGCCCTGTGTAGCTGGCTCCCATGGGACACGGCTGAGCCTGGAGCAGCCTGGAGCCTCTGCTGCATCATGACCTGGGCTGCGTCTCCGTCCCGCTCCCATCTTTGTCAGCCTGGCCTGTCGCAGTCTTCTGGAGCTTCCGGGGTCCGGAGCCGCGTGTGAGACAATGGTTGGGCCTGGGATAGCAGATTTACCATTGCAGATGGTTTTAGTTAGCGCTCAAGACACATTAAAGCCAGCAAGGGTTTATATTTAGCTGGGTTTCTTTAAGAGGAAAGCCTTTTATCCTCCTGGCTGGTCATCCATCAAGCCCTGGGGAGGGCGGGGTCGGGTCTCCAAATAGATCCCAGGGACAAGCAGCCACTGTGAAACCGCATTTCCTCCTGGGAGGGCTCTCCAGAGACAGGCGCTGGCTGTGGCGAGGCCTCTGGTCACCAGCCTTGGAGCAGGCTGGTCACGGGAGCTGGCAGGAATACAAAGCAGAGGCAGGGACGTAACCAGCTTGGATCCTGTCTTGGCACCGTGGCATTTAAGCCGCCTCGTAGCCCTGATCTTACAGTTCTTGCTTCTGCTGCCTGGAATGGAAACTGCAGTTGGAGATTTTAATCTGTTTTTAACCAACAAATAACATGTAGAGCTGATGTAGTGATGGATCCAGTGGCTACTGGGGTGTAAATCTGCTGTGATACCGGAGGGACAAGCAGTTGCGCCGCTGTGGTGGAGGCCTCCGAGATGCCCGCTGCAGCTGACGGCAGGTCTGCTGTTCCTCAGGGCTGCGAGGCTTATGCCATCTTACTGGTCATGGCATCAAAGTTTAGGTGGCAGCTAAAAGGAGGATGCTGATGGTAAGGAAAGTTTTATGATGGGATGTGAGATAGCTCTGCTGCAAAGGCCCCTGGAGTCCTAGCTGTGAGTTTGTCACTGGGCATGTACCTCCCAACACAGCCCTCTTGTCAGCTTTGTTGCGTTTCCAGATCTTCAGGTAGCGTAGATCATCATTGCCGCGTGGATGGCATTCCTTGTGGGAAGGCTTTGCTCTGCCAGGGTCCTCCTGGCACTGCTGGGGCATTGCTGCAGGAAGCTCACAGCGCTAATGCTTCAGCTGTGACAGAAAAATGCAGTGAAGGAGAAACCCACTGTCAAGGACAGGAAAAGTTCCTTGGCTGGAAGCTCCTTTTACTCACGCCAGTATAAATTTTAGTGGATTGACTTCAGGTTTATGTTGGCATTGACGAGAGGGGAGTGAGACTGTTTGCTGTGTTTCACAGCCCTTGTGAGAGCATGAGTGCATCTGATCATTACAATCCCCTTGGCTTTTCCAAAGACTGTGCACCACTGATGTTTTCCTTGCCACAGATGGATTTGGAGCCCCACATCCTCCCGGTTCATCCCAGCGATCGCAGTTCCCACCACCACCAGTGCGGGGCTCTACCCCAGCAGCAGCAGAGGGTGATTTTTTAGGCTCTGAGGACGTTGCTGTCTGAAGTACAGGGGGTAAATTACAGCTCTGGGGTAGCAGGACCCATCTTGATTTACGCTGCTGATTCTAAAGAGGTTCCCTCCCCTGGGAAACTACCAGGGCACTTGGGAGGGGCTCTGTGAGTGCACAAGCAAAACCAGTTTGGAACTGGAACCAGTCTGAGATTAAACCATTTCCTTTGCTCTCTTTCCAAGAATGAACTTTATTTTTCCAGTTGATCTGAAACAGGGAATATTGGGACTTGTTGTTTTTTTTTTCTCCTTCCTTGCATTTGGATGCTTTCCCAGAAAAACACAGAAAATGAAACATTTATTTTTCTTCCCAGTGAGAAAGTTTCTTCTTTTCTGGGAAGAGGTGCAAGGGTCGGACTCAAACTACTATCGTCCTTGCTTTGTGAGGAGCAAATACAGACTGGAAACGCGTAGCCTGGCCGCACAGCCCACCGCCTGGTGAAAAGGCTGAGGGGCAAGGTTGTGAACGTGCCAGAAAATCCGCGCTCGTGCCTGGAGGAGTGTATTCACTCATGGCAGCTCTGCGCGCTTGGAGCCCGTTGGGTTGCAAGGCCTCTGTGCTTTGGGGAGAAGAGAAGGGAAGACATTCCCACTGGAGGAAACAGGGAGATGCACAGGAAGGGATATGCTGATTTAACTCTCGCTGGATCAAGCAGTGGTTCCATTCCAGTTTCCAGGCAAAACCCAGTGCCAAGCCAAGTGGCTGCTGCAGAGAAGGCTTTGTGGACTCAGGAATGGTCTTACTATGATGACTCCTGGTCAGCCTGGGTGGCTCGTCTCGTTTGGCCTCCAGTCCCTTCCGGGGGAGAAGAACGAAGGCTCTGCAGCCGTGTGTCCTGCTGCAGTTCTCTGCCTTCCTGGGACGGAGACGGTGCAGCTTCCTGGGGAAGGCAATGGCCTAGGGCTCAGGAGATGCAGCACCTCATTCTCTCTGAGCTTTGCTCAGATGGTTCACTTTCCGGTTTCCCATTCCGTGTCTTGCCTTTGAGGTAGGGGCAGTCTCTTAGCTGAAGGCCTTTAAGTGCCTCTGCAATGCAAAGAACAGTGGTGTTAATAAGCATTCCGATATTATCCCAGAGTTTTGTGCCCCGGACCAGCTGACGGTGACCCAGGCAGGTCCAGCTTTTGAGGACCACACAGGGCTGTGGTGCGTGAGGCCGTGCTGCCTGGGCTTCCTTCTCTCCAGGCTCAGTTTGCTGCGACAGCCAGTGCAGCAGAGGAAGGGGCTGACAATTCTGTTTTCCTCCCCACCTCCACTCTCCTGGGAAGACCTCCCAGTAAGTAACCCAAGCTCAGAGCTGTGGTGGCAGACACTGCTGGGGAGGAACTTCCAGTCTCCGAGGCTCTAACCGCCCCAGGAACCAGCCTCTTCATCCCCACAAATTACAGGCTCCTGCCTGCCCTTTAGAGACGAGCAGGGAAAGGGAAGAGAGCGAGCTTGAAACAACCCCCCCTACCAGCAAGCAGCCCCCCGCGCACCCCTCCTCTCCTCCAACCCCTTATCTTGGCTGCGAGACGAAACTCTCAGCGAGGCTGATGTGGTCTCCTCTGTGTGTGTGGGGACCAACCACTCCCAGGAAAGGGCTGTACTGGTGTGCGAGTGCTGGAGCCGGCGGGAGCCGGCTGTACACACCGGCTTACCACAGTCTGCCCTTCGTCCCCGCTTCTCTCCAAGGCTCAGGCACAGGCATGTTGTGACACCTCTGCAGCGGGCAAGGAGAGAGTTTGAAACGTAGCAGGCGCGATGCGGGAAAACAGCTCACATCAGGAAACACCCAAGGAGATGCTCAGGGGCCTTGTTTGCTCCCAGTCCCCCCCGGAGCAGAGCGGATCCACGTGCTGGGAAGGGAGGTGGGTGTTTTCTCTTGCTTCTGCCAGAAAGCTGCGTCCCTGGATAGCGGCAGAGCCTGGGCATCAGCTCACCCTGTGCAGATGGGCAGCGTGAACATCTCTCGTGGTTACGGTATTGTGCTGAAAGCAGGAGATCTGGATCCAAAGCCCAGCTTTGCTGTGGACTCTCTAGGTCATTGTCATGCCCAGTCCCTGCCTGTGAAATGGGGTAATAATTCTGCTTTTTCACTGTCCTTTCTAAGGCCCACATCTTCAAGTGTGCTCAGGCTCCAACTGCAATTTGCCCCGTGAAGTCAAAATCTGCTTTCCGAGAGCCTGGAGCCAAGTTCTTTGGGTGGGGACTGTCCCCACTCTGTGCAATGGCCTCTTCTCCCCAGTGGGCAGCTGTGGGCAGAACCGTAATCCCAGTAAACAGTAACACAGCTATAGATCAATTGGTAAATGCTGGTCTCCAGCTCTGGCAATGGAAATTAAATCCAGCTCCAGACGAGAGATGTTGAACGCGTAAAGCCTTGGCATAGGCTGTAAGTGGCAGTAGCCCTGGGCAAAGCAGCGCCGGATCTGTGTCCCGGGGAGGTTAGCTGTGTAAGAAACCTCAGTCTGGGGGTCAAACTCAGGAACTAGTGGGAGAAAGATGGGTGGCGAGGCCAAAAGCTGGAAAAGCTGATACTGAAACTGTAAAGAGCTTGGATGAGGTGGCACAGGGGAGAACGGCTGGTGCTAGCAGAGGAGCTTTTGACGGCATGTCAGTGTCTGAATCAGCAGCTTGGAAACCAACTGGAGCCCTGGCTGCCTCTGCTCTGTGGAGATGGGTTCCTCCGGAGTCAGGCTCCACACCAAGCGAGCTGGGATGCTTTGCTGACTCCTTTCTCCGAGCTCTGGCTGTAGCAAGCCCTGCTCTCCACTGGAGTTCAGCTCAGGTCCCCTGCGAGCTGCCCCGTTCTCTTGGATGCTGGGGAAGGGAGGAATGTTTAATAACGGCAATGGCCAAATTAGGAGGTGAAGGAGGCCTGCAGATGCTCAGAAATACTGCCCTGCTTGTCAGAAATGCTGTTTTTCTGCTTTTTTTGCAGATTGATGAGCTGGTCTGAGTGCCAGACAGTGTGTTGCTGCCAGGCAGGGGAGACGCACGTGTCTGTGTGTGTACACACGTGTGTGCACCTTCCTATGGGCAAGTGCAGTAGCGTGGCGCAGACGTGGGCTCTGGCTTCCAGCTGCTTCTCTCCTGTCATTCAGAGGGTTTCCAGACTGTCTGAAAGGCCAGACTTTACAGACTGGGACAAAATTTTCACTGTGTACTGGACGCCTCTCAGCCGGTCAGCCATCTGCCTGCCTTATCTCCTTCTCAGTACTCTGTCACTGCTTTGCCCGTGCGCTGTCGGGGAAGTTCCTCGTGTGTAAGAAGTACAACATCAGTGGGTTTGTGAGATACACACACGGTTGAGTTGCATTAAATACTTTAGGTTAAACTGCTCTCTCCCAGATATGAAAATATCCTTGATATTTTGTCATTCTCAGACAGTCTGAGCTAGTCTTAAACTGGCATGTGAGTAAGATGGCATTTAATGCAGAGGTTTGACCTGAGTACAGATGTTGTCCTAAGCCATATCCATTTCCCAAATCCAGTGCTGTTGTAAAATCATCTTGTAGATAAGCAAAATCACTAAAAGATCGTGGGTTTAGTAGTTCTCAGCAGTACCCTAATTCAGCTCTCAATGGAGTCAGTGGGAGGTTTTCCAGTGGCCTCTCCTTCGGTGGCAGCAGAGACAAGCTGCCACCAAACACTTTCTTGCAGAGACCTTTTGGGTTTCACACCAGCAGTGCTGCACTGGCTTGGAAATTGTGTTCACTTCAAGACGGCCAATTGTGGCTTATTGATTGCCAATTGTGGGCAAGGCTGCCTGCCTAAAGAGTGGGGTAAACATCTACTGAAGAACAAGAAATGAGACCTTCATCTTCCTCTTGGTGGAGTTAATGGGCTGTCTCTATGGTGTTATGGCTTGAACTGAAGAGCTAAATCCCTAAAACTGTGAGGTTATCGACCAGACTATAGATTTTGTATGGGGCAGCGTCCTCCTGATTTACGCTCGCTTCCTTCTGCTGACTGGTAGGAGATGTTTGCGGGTGACTGCCACTTGGGAGGAATGTCCACAGCGTGACATCTGAGAATGGTGATCTCTTGGCCTTTCCTTGTCCTTGGACCCTTCGGCTCTGGGACAGAGCTGCATGGAAAGAGCACCAAAAGAAAGCCTCCGCTCCTCAGGGGACAGTGCTGCGCCCCAGACTGACTCGAGATGGAAAGATTAACAGAGAGAGGAAGAGCTTGTAATGTTTGCAACAGCTCCTGGAAAGAATTAGCATCGCGAAACAGCAGCCAAGCATTTTGCCAAGCCCGAGCAACGTTTACACGCCCGAGTGGGGCTCACGGAAACAAAGCGGTGAGGTGGCACGGGACAGCGCCGTCTGCTGACTCCAGCCATGAAGAAGGCTCCAAGAGATGGCCAATTTGCCACATCTTTTCGTAACGTGTACTAACTTAATTACCTTCTTTGTTCCCAATTTGCAGTAGTTGTTTATTCATAAAATCCACTTACTGTGCCATAAATCTACACAGTCAAGCTGCAACAGTGAGGAGGTTTTTCTCCCTCAACACCCCCCTGGGGTTACCTTCAAGCATGTTTCCTACACGGAGACTGGCCCACCAGTGCCTCGGTGTCTGCTGGGCTGAGTTTTACTGAGTCATCACTACCAGCCGCATTCATATTCCCGTTTCAGTTTGCCAGTTCACGTTTTATTTAGCAACGGGCATGACTCACCCATAGGATGATGACAGTGAGGAGATGAAGTGATACTGACATTTAATGCTCAGTTTCTTTGGGCCAAACACTTCCTATACTTCTTCGCTTACATCACGGGCTGAAGAATTAGCTTTGCCATTTGCCGTTGCCCCGGAGAGGAACGCATGGATGCCTGCAAGAATGCGCAGAGGGAGCTGCAGCCACTGCTCCGGGGCAGGGGAGAGAAGGAGGCATCAGGCACAGAACCCATGGGGCTGAGCATCAGCCAGAGCTGTGCAACACCAGTTACAAAACACGAAACTGGGCTAAACTTTCCTGGTTTCAGGTTTCACATCATGCTTTGGGCTCCAGCCAGATACTTTCAGCCCAGATTGGGGAATTTTGGGGGGTGACTTCCAGCAGCTCTGGCAGTGTTAACAGAGTCTTGAAGGTTTTAATATTTATCTTACAACTCTTGGGTTTGGAAATCAGCCTATTGAATCTGCAGCTTCTGTAGGGCAGTATCAAGCAAACAAGTTTTTAGCCATTATAAAGCAGAAAAAAACTCAAAACCGGCACCTCGTGTGCATTCTGTAAGTTGAAGAGGAAGAAAAAAATGAGGCTATTAGTAATGAATTTTACAGAAATACTCAGGATTGCTTTGCCATTTTGCCTGGCTAGACTGATGACATCTGATTAAGTGTGGATGGGAGGCGTATGATCATATATGATTTATATTTTTTAAGTAACTTAACTGGCTGGAATTTGGTTGCATCCACCTAAAGGGCTTGTAAGGTGGCCATTTTCATCCATACGGAAACATTTTCCTGATTCGAACTGTATTTTTACTGCAAGATGCTTCACCTTGATTTTATTGTATCTGACCTAATTTTAATTTGAGTTTTATAAAAAATACCACTTTAATCATACATCTTATTTATAGCAATGTTTTATATTTGTATGTATTGCATAATGCCTCATTTCATATCACATTCTGATGTTTCGACGTGAGAAATTTCAGAGTAATTTTGATACCCAATATCTATATCTTTTAAAGATCAAGAACAGGTTTTTCTCTGGTTTGGGATATAGTTTGGAGAGGAATGGTTTGACATCATTTCCCATGCCGTGGAAGTTTGGACTGCTTCACCAAATGCAAGCTCTGTTTGCATATCCTAGGTGCAGTGGGATCGTCCTTTCAGGGCACTCCTCCTTCATCCTAAATTCTAACGCTTACCCTCCACGTGGTGAAGGTACCTGCTCTACTTCTGGGCTGGCCGGGTTGGCTGGAAGCTGTTCCCAGGATCAGAGGCAAGAGGTGCAGATCTCCTGGGAGCGCTTGGGGTGACAGGTGTAGAGTGCCCGTAAGTTTGTTCTTCTTGACCCTATGGATGTGCCTGCAGTGGCTCCTGCCCTCCTTCTCCAGCTCCTGCAAGGCGCTCCCCCTTTGATGCTGCTCTGCTCTGAGCTACTTCAAACAGCCCGGGAGGGTGGTTCAGCCGGGGCGGTAATTACACCCTTCTGCAGCTCACTGGTGCTGCAGCCCCTTTGAAGTGATTTTACCACCCAGCCGCGTCGCCAGCAGCCACACGCACGCACACATACCGTAGAGTTCAGCCTCCATAGCAGCTCTGCCCTAGGGGCCCGATGGGAAGGTGGGAGTGGACGGGGGACAAGGAAACAAGATGAATGAAGGCTTTAAAAAAACCCAAGAAAGCCTATAAACCATCTACCAGATATTTTATTAACCCTTCAAATGCCCAAGCATGTCCATGGTGGGGCCTGTGCATGTGCAACCAGCTGTTTGCACTCCTGAGGGAAACCAGACTGGGTCAAGAAGAGGTTCCTCAACAAATTGAAGGAATTGGGGATCTCTCCCTAATGCTGGCTGTCCTTGACCAGCTCCATCCTCTGGCCTGAGTGGCCTGGCACCACCTTTCATCTTGGATGGACACATTCCCTATCATCTCCGAGCAGGCTGAGTGCTCCTGTTGCTCCCTGAAACAATTCTGGGTGTAGGCCTGTAGTGTAAATACCAAGAGCAAAGGAATCAGGATGCCCCAAGCCTGCTCCTGGCTCAGGGTGAGCAGCTTTAGACACGCTGCCCGTGGAGCGCTGGTGGCACCTGTTCACCTCTGAGAAATGTCCAACACCCACAGTGATCCTCAGACCTGAGAAGAGTTGAAGAAACTGCTCTGAAGCACCTGGCACCCGCTGCTCTTGGAGACATGAGTCTGAGTGAAATGGGCGCTTGTTGGGGCTGGAAATGTCCATGTTCTACCTGACCAGGAGCTCATGATGGCAATCAAGGCTTGCAGAGGCCCCTCCCTCTCTCGCTTTGTGTGGTGGAGATCACAAACCTGGATGTTTATCCTCTCCTTTGGCTGCGGCCAAGTGTCTCTCTGATTACAGACACAGACCAATTTCTTTTGGCTTGGGAGTAATTTGATTGTGCCCTGGCAAACCCTCCTGGAGCCACACAGCCCTAGACAACTGCACATCCCTCCTCCCCCCTCACCACCACCTTAATCACCCAGTCTGCCATCAGCAGTGCTCAAACATGCAATTGTCTGGCAGACACACTGCTGGTTTGAGGCTGGTGAGGGGCAGCTGGAGGGGGCAGGGACATCTGTGTGTGAAAGGCAGCCTTCTGGCTTTTCATCTCCAGCAACACCACAAGTACCACTGTATAATGCAGTCAACAGCTGGCATTCCAACGATTGAGGTTTATCCCAGCTTTTCCCATTAACCTGTGACTGCTGGGGCAACTAGAGGTAGTTTAATCATAGAATCATAGAGTTGGAAGGGACCTTCAAAGCCCACCCAGTCCAACCCCCTGCCAGGAGCAGGGACATCTCCAACCACATCAGGTTGCTCAGAGCCCCGGCCAACCTGGCCTGGAATGTTTCCAGGGATGGGGCATCCAGTTTGGGTTCGGAGGGCCATCATACTCCACTTTGCCTGAAACTGGGGGAGAAAGCTCGTTTTCATCTTGCAGTCCTCCGTCGCTCCCTTGAGAAGGGCTGGCCCAGAGCTCCGTTTGGAGACTGACTGCACCCATGCAAAAGACAGGCCCTACCCAAAGCAGAGCTTCCTGCCTCTCCATCAAGGCTGTTCCACCAAGGTCAAGGCAAGGCCGGTGAATCTCTGTGCTCATTTGAAGTCTGAAGGTCTGGATGAGCCTGAAACTGATTTGAATTTGGTTTTGCAAAACTAAACGTATTGATCAGCTAATGTTTTCCGGTGAGCCTGATCCGTGCTGTCCATGAGACCACCAAAGACACTTCAGTATTCGCTTACCCAGTTCATCTCCTGCTGTTAAAGGTAGGCTCCGGCCAAAGCCCTCGTTCCCTTGGCGATGGGCATACCCTGATGTGGATCGTGTCGCTTGGGGCCGTCTCAGGTAGCTGTATCATATTTGCATGTGCAAGGAGCTTGCTTCCTTAAAAGCGATGCTGCAGCTATGAAATGCAGCTGGTTTGGTAAATTCCTGGTGGTGTCTTTGCTCCGGAACCGTCAGAGGACACAACCAGCGTGTGCACGCTGTCCTGACAGGCACCAGTTGGGTAATTGCTGCTGCTGTGACTAAAAGGCAACCGGTACGACTGGAGCTGGGAAGTGGCTTCCATCCGGGAAGGGACAAAATAGGACTCTCCTTCTTGGAGAGGGGATTTGAAAGAGAGTATGAGAAAGGTCTACAAAATCATGCTTGTACCTAGTGCAATTATCAGGCATATATTTAAAACAACACAAATAAAGTAGAAGAGGCTGAGAGGGCAGGGCTACTCCACACCGCGTGTTCCTCCCCTCCCTGCGTCGGGTACCAGTCCCTGACACGGAGCGTAACCGGCGCGCGGGAGCCTGGTCCGGGCTGGTGCGGTTGGTTTGGCAGCTGACGGTGCCGAGTGTCTCTTGCCCAGGTTGCTGTGTGGGCCCTGTCACTAGTTCTCTGTTTGACATGGCAGTTTTTGTTATTTTTATTTGTTTTAATCTCTAGCAAGAAAACAGGAGAGAGTTGGGCTGGGAAAGATTTTGCGAAGGCCAGAGAGACGGTGCAGGGCAGTTTTAAGAATAACATTGCTGGCTGTAATTTATGGCTACCGAGAAAGTCCCTTTCGGCCTCCTTGGTATCAGCAGGAAAACTCCTGAGCTCAGCAGCCTCTCACAGGCTCCGTCTGAATGAGGTCCCTGCTCCTGTTTCTGCTCCTGCGATGCCATCGCTGCGTGACGTCGGTAAGCGTGTCACCTGGCGCCGCAAGCTCTCCGCTCTGCCGCGTTCGGTCTCCCAGGCGTTACTGCCACACGCCATTGGCTCTAAAAGCCAGTGCTAAAACAAGAACAGCTTTGGTTATTCCTTAGTTGGGACCACTGGAAAGCAAGGGCCATTTCCACAGCTATGGAAAGGAGTTCTTCGTTCCAGGGCTCGGCGGTCCGGTAACGTCCAGTCAGCAGCACGAGGGGAGGAGAGAGGCAGGGCACAGGGGAAATTGCGAGAGGGGTTGTGAGACAAAACAAGGGCAGGGACACCCGAGGGGTGGAGGTGATCGGAGCTGGGAGGGTGCAGACCAGCTTAGGCAGCAAAACGACTCCCGGTGTTGTTTTCTGCGTTTCTCTGGGCTTTGAGGAGCCTTCTGCCTGCAGAGAAAGCCGCAGCGGCGTCAGGCAGGCTGGGTGCAGCAGGTGGAAGAGCTGTCGTGCTCCCTCCCGAGAGAAAGTTGTCTTTTATTTGACAGCATGACAAGCAGCCCTCAAATCATTGTGACTGAATTGTTCTGTTCTTTTACTGAGTGCCCAGCTCCGCCGTATCTCTCTGCAAAGGCAGATGTGCTGTTTCCTCTCTGAACTGATCCCTGGTCCCAAACTTCCTGGAATCAACAGGGAACCTTCCATCTTTCACATTAACCTGGGTCTCAGGTTAGCTTCACCTGTTTGCATGCTTTTCTATGCTGATAAAGGGCAAAGATAAAGCTTTACAAATTATTAGGAAGATGTAAAGCCCTAATTAGGAAAATGCAAAACATCAACAAGCCGGGAGGACTCCAGGAGGGTCCCAGGAGACAAAGAGAGGCTGAACTAAGGGATGAAACTCAGGGCTGGTGTTCCTGCGTAAACTGCTCGACTATTGCCCTTGATGGCTTAGGAGAAAAGACGAAGCCAAACTGGGTGCAGAAGGAGCGTGGAAGCCTGGTAAGGAGTGGGAAGTGCTGAGGATGTGTGCTTGGAGTGAAACAGCAAGCGTGACACCTGGGGATTGCCTCCTCACGGCAAACCACTGCCTGCCTGCAGCGCAGTCACACCGGCCCCTTGTTCCCTACAACTTTCCTTGGGGTGGGAAGAGCCCCAAGAGAAGAGCTGGAGTTTTCTCTAGCAGGCGTCATGAACTGCAGCTCTGAGATTCACCAGAGACTGACACATCCTCTTCTGCCTGTGTTTCCACCAGCATCTCCTCCTGCCCTGCCACCGGGGCAGCTCAGCGAGGAGCTGGGACGTTTTGGGGGAACGGCGGAGGCGGCGCGTGGGAGGCTGTGCGAGCAGGGAGCTGGAGCAGCGACCTGTCTGGTGCGTCAGCCCTTGATGCGCACACCGGAGAACAGATGGCTCGGCTCCTGTTAGGGCAGGCGGGAGCCGTGCCCCCCAGCCCGCCGTCTCTCCTCCCAGCCCACCCTCTTGGCTGGCAGAAGCTGCGTGCCCACCACCCCTCCCAGCGCCGGCGCTCCACGGCTCCTCGCTGATTTACCAACTCCGTCAGCAACTTGGCAGCCGTGGGACGCCGAGCGCCCGCAGGGGTACGTGGGGGTGTGGTGAACTGGAGACGCCCCGCTTGTTTATTTGGTTACCGTTTTGTGGTTTTCGAAAGGTGCCTGCAGGTCTGCAGGAGAATCTGCTGCGCGATGGGCCTCGCCCTGTTCCCATCTCCTCGCAGGGCCCAGCCGGTGCCGCACGGGTTTCCGTGTGCGTGGACACGCGTGTGCGTGAGAAAGAGGAAGAGAGAGCAAACCCTGCAGCGGCAGAGGCGCGCGGGGCTGCTGAGGTTACTTCCATCTCCTTGCATGTTCTTTGGATAGCAGGGGCTCCCAGACACCCCAGAATTAACCCTGTCCCTGCCAGCAGCTTTTGCAACGTTAGAAGGAGGGAGAGGACTCTTAACTCTCTTACTAATTCTATAAATCCCTCCTGCAGCGTTGGAAGGACTGGTTGTCTCCAGGGCTGGACTTCAGTGCGGTGGAAGTGCCAGGCTGTCTCCGCTCTCTAGAGCTTGCACCACGCTTTGGGAGATAATAACAAAGGCTGCATCTTTGTCCCCTTTCTTGTCCTCGTAAGAAATCCATCTCCAAATATTATTCTTGGCTTAGGATAAGATACAACATGGATTTGAAACATACCAGTTAATTATGGCAGAAATTGCAGTTATGAACATTTGCATGATCTAATAATAGCTTACCCCATTCTGCGTTTCTGTTCCTCTTTCCTGGGTGATGCTCACGCGCAGGGCCTCAACCTGAGAGCAGAGATTCCTTCTCATAAAGATTGCACAGACTGCAAGAAACAGTCCCCCACCTGAGAATTCCCTAGAAAAGACAAAAAAGTGTGATGGTTCCCACTCGTGGCGTTTGAAGCACGCAGGAAGGACATGTTTCCCACAGGCCTCCCAGCTGAGAGGTGATGCAGATTTTCTGATTCCCGCTGGAGAAACTGAACCACAAACCCATCCTTTTCCTCTGTTGCAGCGCCGCAGATGTGCAGACCCTTCTGGGGTGAAGGCTTGTGCAGCGGCACTGCCTAACAATTTAGTAACTGATTGGAAAACTGAAAATAGAGGAGCGATCTCTGCTGCGTGCCAGCTGCTGAGCCGGAACCCGGCCCACGCACCGCGTCAGGTACTGCTTCTCCAACAGAGAGCAAGAGGGCTGCATCAGCGCGCCGGTCCCGGGAGCCACAGCGCGTGAGGAGTTTCACGCTGCCCAGAGGGGAGAACCCCACCTATTGAATCACCCTCCACGCTTCCTGCAGCATCTCGCTCTTCCCGTGCGTCTCCCGCCAGAGACTGCCCCAGCCCGGCCCTGCTGAGCTGCTTTGGCTGCAAACCCCACACCTGAGATCAGGGGCTGATGTTCAGATCGCGTGCAGGAAGCACCGGAGGCAGAGAACCTGCTGCTTCGTGATGATGCCACCGCTTGGACGCCTTGGTTTGATGTCACTCAGTCCCAGTGCAGCATCAAGCTGCCACGCCGCGGTGTCGGCTCTAAGAAGGAGTTGCAGGGCTTAAACGTGGCTTCAGGACCCACGACGTCTCTGGCAGAGAGGAGAAGGGATGGTTCCTGGTTCCGTTTGTGCTGACCTGCCCTAGTCACAGGGCTCCTAGTGCTTCTTTTTCCCCTCGTCTGGGCAAAAGCAGGTGGCCCCCAGGCTTTGGGCTGTATGGGCTGTGTAGGTGTCATGCGCCCTGCTCTGGCAGGATGGGGCTGGAGGAAGTTTCTGAGAGCACTCCAGGCTGCTAAGCGTGGAAAAATCTTCTGTTACCACTAAGGGCTTGCTAGTGATCACAGCTCATCCAGAAACGTGGTACCTTTAGTGGCGGTTTAATGTTAGCCTGGAAGGGAAGCTCTACCACCTTTTCTTCCTTGAAAGCAGATGTGGGTCTTTTCTTTGGAGGGCTTGATGGCTGTAGGCACGAGCTGGGCAAGCCCTTCATCCATGACCTGACACCGAGAGCTGTTTAGAGCCGGCACAGCCTTTCCTTTGGCTTTTTGCGATGCCAGCAGCGTGGGATTGCCATCCCTGACTGCAGATCCAAGGCTTTGCTGGTCGACAGATATTTGTTGTACTGATGAATAAACATCGCACCTGACCAGTCAGAGGGCCTCTGGCTACGAGGAGGATCCCTGCTCCCTGAGCCGCGTTAGCAAAGGCGGCTATTGTGTGGGCCTAATCCTGCCGTCCTCGCTCGAGTGGAATCACTGGGTTGCACCTGCGGAGAAAACCGGGCTGGGAAAGAAAACTGTAAACCAACCGGATCTGTTTTCCCCTGGTGATTGCCTGCTGAGTTTAGGGGCTCCGTGTGCTCCACGTGAGCGGGCAGGATTATTTGTCAGGTGTTTGTACAGGGTGCTTGTCTGCTGTTTTCACAAACAGACGTCTATATTGGGAAGGTTTGGCTTGGACACCCAACTGGTGCAGCTGCAGTTTGGGGAGGAGGTGGCACGGCCACCAGCAGGCAAGGTCAGAGGTGCTGGGGGAAAAGGAGGAGGGAAAGGGATGGATCACTTGGCACCGATCACTGTCCAATATCGATCCTGTGTCTGTGAGAGAGCCAGACTCGGTGTCTGCAGAGGAACTGGGATACACCCAGGACCCACCCAGTTTGAGTCTCCGTTCAGGGTAGGAATGAATTCATCAGCTTTGCCTTTCAAACAGGGCCAGGCCCAGTTTGGGGCTGTTCTCCTGCAGGGCCCCAGGGCAGGAACTGCACAAGTTGAAATTTAAATTGCTGTTTCTGTACACAGACTTGCAGAATTGAGAAAGTTCATCTTGACCGGACATTTGGATTTGGAGATTTGTCGGAAGCCAGATCATAAAGCAAATTCTTCAGGGGCAAGGTAGAAGAACCCATCAGTGACGAAGCAGGAAAACACTTCCCTGTGCTGGAACATAGTGAAAGAACACCATTCCTTTATAGCTCTTTGATTTTCTAATTACCGTGCGGTTTTGTTGCATGTATACCTGCTGGGAGTACCTGACCAGTCCTGTAATCTCCACTGCTCTCTGGTGTAAACCATGATGAAGACAGAACTAGACATGAGAAAAAAGGAGGTTCTCTGGTTCTTCATGGCTGCGCATGACTCCCCTGGTCTCTTCCTCGTCTTCACACATTTCTCAGCTTTGGGTGGCTTGGACTTGGGCTGGGACCTGGCTTACCAGACTTTCTTTACTTGCCATCTTGTGTTTTTCTAGTGCCTCGCTGCCAACGGACACAACCACCACTTGCAAAAACTGGCGATTTGAGCCGTGGTCCCGCAGCTGTGAGTCAGAACAGCGTCATTTTTATTATCCCCACTTCAGAGGCAGAAGCTGTTTGCTCGGTGTCACGTTGTGAGGCAGTGGGACAGCCAGAAATGCAGCCCAGGAGCCCCCGCTCGTCCCCATCTCTGACCACTAAGCGACAGTCGCAGCGATAGCTGGGAACAGGATCCAAGGACCAGGTGACCAGTCCCTTTGCTGTAATTCCCTCAAGCCAGGAGCACAGTCTGACATCCTGATTCCCAGTTCCCTTCCTATCTCGCACTCCCACTCGCAGCTGGAAATAGAGCTGAGAAGCCTTGGCCAACAGCCCCTGCTCCAGCCACCAGCGCCGCCCCCGCTCCCTGTAGAACACGTTTACTCCGTGTCCCAGCGAGAACATCGTGGTTGTCTGCGAGTCACTTGAAGTTGGTTTTTTGGCCATTTCCTTAGCACTGCCCACTCCCAGAGCAGGGCTGCGTTTTGTCCTTTAATCCTGTGATACGTAGCCTGGCAGTAGGTGGGGGGGCAGGAACTGTGCTGGGTCGGGAGCAGAGGAAGGCGTTGATGGAGGGGGGCTGATCCACTTCACGAAATCACATCTGACCCGAGCAGCGCTCTCCCTGGTGACTGAGGGAAACAAAATGATAGATTGCTGTCTCCTTGAAGGCTGCAATTTCGTCCTCCCATTGCAATAGTCCCCTGCAGTTAATGAGCACCCTGCCTCCTCTGAGGAGGCTACTGTGGCTGGGGAATATGTAAACCCAGAGAGACCGGAGCTTTCTAGGATTCAGGAGAAGGCGTCTGGTAGGACCGGGGATTGGTCAGGAGCTGAGCCAAGCATGACCCAAAGAAATGGAATTAATTCGGACGGAGCTCTCGGGGTTACTCGTGGCTGATGCTCTGTGCTCAGCCTGGGCCTGATTCATCTCAAACGCAGCACGAACTCATCTTTGAAATGCTGCTGCGTGGCAGACTGGCTGCTGCACGGCAGTCTTGTGTCTCTGGTTCATCACAGGTCTTCAGGAGAGCTGGGGGGGGCTTGCAGAGTTCAACGGGAGGCTGCTTTATTTTTGGAGACTGAGACACCCATAGCACAATCCTACCTCCATTAAATTTAATGGCAAAACACCCCGTGACGTTGCTGGGTCTAGAATCCCGTCCTGTTATTTTGTTCTTTATTGTGTTGCCAGCTCTCCCATGTGATGACATTTGCCATTTTCTTCTGGAGCCAGGTTCTGGAGCGGTGCGATGACTCGGGGAGCTCAGCTTTCATTTAAAACTGAGAAGTATGTCACTAACCCTCAGTGCGGTGGAGTAAACCTGAGAAAACATTAACCCAACAGGCTCAAAAGCCACGAAGAAAATACAGAGAATAAAAGTAATACTTGGGTAAATCGTTAAAGGTAACCTGTGGTTTGGGGGCATAGCTCGTTGTGTCCTAACAATGCGTTGGACAGCCCTGCTTTTGGCTAAGGTCTTGCAATCTCTTGCTCAGGTTAGGAGTCTCGGGATACCCAACATCTCAGAGACAGTTTCCATGTATTCCAGCGTCTGCAGCTGTTGATCTTGGTTCCAGAATGGAAATGGGCTTGACTAAGAGGAAAGAGAGCACCTTTATTTACTGCTATTCCTGCTAAAAGTGGTTTTTACACCCAGGTGTGCCCAGAAGTGAGAGGCTAGGCTTCATGTTTTAGAGGCAAAAAATGTGGTTGATCAGTGGTCTGGTTGGTACAGATCTGTTCACTGCAACAAACCTGTCTGTCCCCTCTGCCTAGGGGGAAAAAAATAGTTAAGCATACGATAAAAGTGTTGAGAGCAAGTCCTTAAAGTTAAGCTTTTATGTAAAAAATTAAGACTATCAATACTTAAAGCTAAGTAGACATGTGAGTGTTTTTTGGGGGTTTTTTTGGGGTTTTTTTTTTTGTTTGTTTTGATGAGAGCTTAGCCTTGTAGGATTGAGATTACCTGGATTTAGCCCAGGAACCTGTGGAGGCAGCGGGGTTTGAAGCCCAGCTTCCTCGCAGTTCCTGTTTATCAGGTGATATTGCTGAAACCCAGCTCCTTAGGGCAGTTTAATTTGGAGATCTCAAAGCAGTAGTAAAGAGGATCCACACCAATGCACAGAACTGGAAAGAGGAGTCCTGAGTACCTGTCCAGCGCTCTGGTCTCTGCCTCCCACCATTTATTTTTTCTCATTTGATCGCAATGAATTGAGAAAGAAAATGTGTTGAGCAGTGGTAGTGCCAAGGCTCCTAAGAGCGCCGAGACAGGCGACGCAGTCCCGGAAAATGGGGCGTAGCTGCGGCGTCCTGGCAGAGCTGGCCCCGCGGCGCGGGCCGCCTTCCCGCAGCAGGGTGTCCTGCACAGAGCTGCCCTTCCCAGAGCTGAGGAGTGGGCAGGGCTGGTGTTGGTGGGTCATCGCACAGCCAAACTGGCCCAGAAGGAGAAATGCACTGGGAAATGGCTGGAACAGCTGATAAATTGGACAACCTAGTGTATTCCAGGCATCTCCCGCTGACCTGCCCCTTCAGATCTGCATGTGCAACAAGATTGGTCTGAAAACTCCCACCTGAATTAGCTTTCCCTAGGAAAGTTGGTTTAAAGTGTACTTTTATTGTGGAAATGTTTCCTCTCTCATCCACAAATTTTAATTCAAAAACTTTTGGAAGTCAACAACTTTTTCTATCAGAAAGCGAAGGAAATTCCCACGGGGAATTTGAGAGATGTGAAAGAATGTTTTCAAATTGGGTGAGAAAATCTGTCTGGAGCAAGGTCTGGTCTGTCCCCGACTCTGGCTCGCGCTGAAGGACACTGTTACTCCAAGAAGTCCACGCTCAGCTCTTGGGAGAGAAAACGGTTTGCGGCTCAGTCCGATCTCTAAGCGCACATTCCTGTAGGGATAATTTTGTGAGGATGCTGTGTGTTCCTGGCCCTGCTGGAGGCAATGTGTTTGGGTTTTCTTCTGTACCATGGAGTCGTGGATGTCAGTGTTTAATGTTAAGTACTCTGATTAGAAAATGGTATTTGCCGGCCCCAGTTCTCAAAGCTGTGTCTTCAAAATTAGGCAGGTAAGAGGGACCTGATTGCTCAGGATCTGAGCGTCCCATCCCACATCAGCACCACTGGGCGTGACGGGAGTGCCGGGGCTTCAAAGCCTTGCTTGGAGACTCTACAGGCATTTGCTTGTGAGGCGTAAGACCCCTTCCAGAAGATGTTATTTGGTGAACAAGGGGATTGACGGTGAACCCTGTACAGCAAAAAGCGAAGCGTCTGTATGGGGCAGTAACGGGAGACTCTTCCCGGGTCAGGGATTCCTGCGGAGCTACTGCTAGCGTAGCCTGACAGGTCTGAAGCTATAAATCCTGCAGATGAATTTGAGTCAGAGAGACAGGGAACGCTGGCACCTCTTGAACATGTTCTAGTGCTGAAGGGGGTTATTTAGGTCTCTGCCACCCACGACGTACGATGTGAAAGACATCACCCAGGTTCCTGTGGAAACATTAAAAGAAATATGGGGGCTGGCTCGCTTGCGTTTGCCAATTGGGATTTAGCTGAGTTGCATTTGCAGGTAGGTGCAGGCTCAGGAGAGAGGCAGGAGGAGAGCGAGCGCGGTCTTGGAATGAATACCTTGTAGCCCAGGGCCCCTTTGCAAATCAGGGGGGTGCTGAACCCGGGGATGCTGTACTGCACTGCTTGGGCTTTGCCCCCTCCAAGCGGAGAAACTCAGATTTTAGCACGGGAAGCCCGCAGCTCAGTCCCAAAAGGTTGTGGTGGCTCTGGCGTTGGATTCTGCACTACGTATCACTGCTCACATCTGAAAATGAAGATGTCTGATACTAGAAATCAGGACCAGACCCTCCTGTGCGAAGCGCTGGAGAGCGAGGAGGGGTGGTCCCACACCGGGACAGTTTAAACAGAGAAACCAGACTGGACAGGAGATGTGGGAACGCTGTTCTCTCGTGTTACTGGTAGGCAAACACGGCACAGGGATGGCAAATGAATTTGCTCGCGGCTATGCGGGAAGGCAGTGACGGAGCCAGGAAGCACAGTCCCATCCCAGAGCCCCATTCTGTCACTCCAGCTGTTCCCCTCAAATACGCAGCGCTCCCTCATCCCGACCATCCTTGTTTCTGCAGCAACACCAGAGACTCGCCTTCTGCTGGTGGTTGAGGGCAGGAACCCGTGGCCCCAGGGAATAGTGGCAGGGATAGAAATTCCCAGGGAATCTGTGCGTCTGCCTCGGACGGGGTAAGGGCTGGGAGCGACGGCGTCCCTGGCAAGGGGAGCGCCAGGCTTTGTTCTCGGAGCCCCGTGGGCAGAGGGAAGGAGCCGCGCTGGGCTGTGGTGGGAGCCAAGGCCAATCCTGCCCGCTGCAGGGGAGATTCTTTATGGTGTGAGGAAGGAAAAAGGAGGAATAATGAGTGTGGAGGGTGGGGATAGGGCCCAGGGCCTGAAGATTCTCAAGCAATAATGTCTGAGGTGTGCACATATAAATTTATATAAGTAGATGGGAACTGCTCTGAAGGGTGAGTGGAGGTTCAGTGCTTTACAGAAGGAGGGATGACCCTGTGGTTGAAGTGTTGGCCTAGATTTCAGAAAATCCACTCTCCTTCCACAGTTCTCGCTGCAGCTTCAGACAAGTTGTCGAGCTTTTCCCTGCCTCAGTTTCCCAAACTTCGGTTTATGCACTGCACCCCTTTCTATCGCCCAGTCCTTGGCGGAAGGGCGTGCGTCTTCCTCTGTACCCCCAACGCTACGCGTGGTAGGGCTCCAGCCAGGTAACTCATCCTGATACCGCCGTGACCCCGCGGGTGGTGAGGTACTGGGAAATGTCTGCCCAACGGTGAGAAGAGGTTAAAGGCCTGGGGAAATGGACCGTGGAAGCTTCGGGCTGCTGAGGTGGCCGTCCTGATTAAAGTTTCTGTAGCTGAAATCTCCAGGGGAGGTGGGGGAAGAATTACATTTTCTGAAATTTGTTCTGTTTTGGTTAAGTTTTGCTTTGCGAGTTTTCTGCAAGGAGAAAAATATTTTCCTGTCAGTTTTAGATTCTGTATTTCAATAACTCTGGGGCACCAAAGGAGGCAGAGAGCTGAGACTCAGCCTAGTCTTGGACATCTGGAAGGTGGAAAGGCTTTAGTGGTGTTTGAGTTGTTGGGTCGCACGGTTCAGTGACACTCAGCAAATCTTAAAAGCTTTGAGAATCCCCATCTCCCCCCATTTCATCCCAATCTCTCTGAGACTTCACCGGATGCCAAAAATAGATTTCTTAGTAGACAGGCATGCCCAAGAAATGATGTCCCTGGCTTTCCTGGGCTTTGATGCCAGTTCCATCACTTACCCACCCATGGCAGAGCCGTGACTCCCAGTTTACCACTTTTGCGTGCCGAAATGTCCCTGCAATGCTGTTCCTCCCTCTGGCCATCCCCTCTCTGCCTTCGCACGGGGCTGCCAGGTGTTGAGTTCGGTCTCCGTGCCCATCCAGCCCCTGGTCTGACCATGCAGCCCACCAGCAAGAATGTTTTTACAGCTCCCATAACCATAAAGCACATGGCTACCAGGCAAGGGACAGCACCATCGTCCTGGCCTGCTTTCAAACCAGGGAGGAGAAGAAACATCTCCAGGCTCCCTCCCATTCTCTTTAGCCATCTGGTCCTACGTTGCTGGAGCCTTCCCTGCCTTAGAAGGAGGCCCAGATCAGCTCTTTGTGGTATCTCCCCTTCTGCCAGGCTCCGTCTCCGCTTTCATCCTCGGTGCCATGCCCGCCCCCTCATCCCCTTTGATTCTAGGACCTGAAGAGGAGACTGGTTTGGGGAATGTCTTGTCAAGTCCACCTCCCCTCCTCCTCCTCCTCCTCCTCCCCAAGGGCCTTCTGCATTGTCTCACTGTGGTGCAGACGGAGCCCGGAGATCAAAGCCCAACCGTCTTTTTTTAGCTGGGGGAGGAATGCGCCATGCCTCCTGCGCTTGGAGCTGTCGCCAGCTCGAGCAGAGTGTTCCTCTCTCCAGTAACTCGAGACTCCCATGGCTGGAGGCGGCTCCGGGATTGACAGGTGACACGGAGCTGCTCGGAGCAGGCAGGTCCTCTGCAACAAGTCTGACTTTGCACGGGGAGCTTCGCGTCCAGGGTTTGAAGATGTCTGCGGTTAGGATGGGATGTGCCTCATAACATTCAGCTTTGAAAAAGCTTACCTGGATGGAATTAACCCTTTCCAGAGCTTAATCTTCCCTTTCTGCTCCAAGTTAGGGTAATGTGAGTTATTTAATTGTGAATGGTTTTCTTTCTCCCCTCCTCACACCTGCCCATCGCACCGCTCCCGTCGGCCCTGTCTCCCTGTTTCCCAAGGCTGCTGTGACGCTGGGACTGCTCACCGGCGGGCCGGCGATGGGCAGGTTTGCAGGGGTGCCACCCGCACACAGGCTCCATCAGCAGCCCACTGCAGCTGGCATGGTACTCACTAGAAGTGCCGTCACTTGAGCTGAGAAATTGCTCCAGCGTTTCCCACAGTAGCAGAAGACTCCGAGTCACCTCTTGGAGAAGTTCGTGACCCGTTTTGACCTTGAGGGTTACACGGAACCAATAACTCCTGCTGCGGAGAGCGCTGAGCCTGGCAGGAGATGTGTCTGGTACTCAACTGATATCTCCTCTGAGGCAGATTCAGACTCACAGCCTCTACACGTGAATTTTTCCCAACCCCAGCACCATTCTGGGCAGGGACTGCTGGCATCCGTACGGCAGCAAAGATGGGATTCCTAAAACCCTGGAGCCTCAGGCAGGTTCTCTGTGCCTCTGTTCCTGGCAGGGAATGCTGTGAGCTGCCGGTAAAACTCTGATAAAGACTTTGCTTAAAGGGATTGTTCATTGAGTAAATGAAAAGGAAACAGCAGGAGGAGATGGGGAGGAGGTAAATTCTCTGCCCTTATCGTGCCCTGGTTACCAGAGCCCTCAGCCAGAGAAGTGTGCGCAATGAAGCAATCGTATGTGTTTGTAATGTTTGTTATATCGTTAGGGCATTCGTCTTGGGCTGCTGGAGCCAGGGTCTCAGGGTCTCAGGTCCCCTGGGCCCCTCTGTTTGTCCTGTCTGTTTTCTGGGAGCTCTGTAGACAGGGGTTGTCCCGCTCCTGGCAGGTACCAAGCCCAGCACGAGGGGCACAGCAGCACGGCGTTTGAAGCAAGGAATAACCCTGAGCACAAGAACGGTTTCGATTCCCTGCCCAAAGGACTCGCTGCGCCTCCGAGACGCCCTGACCAGCCCTGCGTGGCAGATCCTCAGCCTGATTTCTTCGCTGGGGAAACTGAGGCAGGGAACATCACACCGGGGTCATATGCTGATTCTGTGGCTGCGCGGGGAATGCAGACAAGGTCTCTTGCCTGCTGGGCCTGTGCTTTAGCCACAACCCATCTCCCTGCCCAAGGCCCTTTCTGTGTTCAAAGTGTTCCACAAACAATTGAGGTCTTTGAACTCCTCCTCATCCTGGTTAGTTTGAAAGTGGAGGCAGGGAAGGAAACACCTTCCTAAACTTAGCCCCCAGCCAACCAATACTTTTGGGAACTGTGTTTGATTAGGCCTGGGGAGCAGTAATTTGGTCTGAGGTTTATAAAAAAATCCTTTCCTCTCTGGTTAGAAGGCTGCTTCTTATGAACAGCAGAACGAACAGGTACTGCCTTCTCCAGAGCAGAGCTTGCTGAGTGCTCAGCAAAAGTTATTCCTCCTTGCTCCATCGCAGCTTCCCCCGTGCTTGTGACGTGCGCTGCTGCGCCGAAGCAGTGTTTCCCCTGGCCTCCGTCCCCGGTGTTTCTCTGGGAGATGCACAGCAAGCACGGGAGAGAGGAACGCAGGGGCCGCGCTGCCTTTGGGGCGGCTGTCAGTCCCAAAGCCGCGACGGGGGCTCTCGGGAGCCGGGTGGAGAGGCTGGACCATAGGAAAGGGCTCAGTCTGCCGCAGGGATGCTCGCTGACCAGCCTGATTCCTGTGGAACAAGAGAGAGCTGAAAAAAGCTAACTTTTATTCATGGAGAAAATGAATCTCAAAAGAAAGAGTGGAGAACCCCTAAGTTGAAGTGAGGGTGGATGCCTGCTTAGCCTGCCGTGCCGTCCTAACCAAGCTTTCCCAGCGCTTCCAATGTCCTTTCTTCCCAGCGTCCTGCCAGAGCCAGGAGGGAAGAGACTGAAGCTTGATGGGAAAAGCTGATCTTGTGGTATTTCCTGCTTGGCCTGGAAGTTAGCCACGCGTGAGCCTCTGCAAGGGATCCACAGCCCAGGAAAACACACGGGACAGATAGTTCAGGCTGAGAGCAGCCTGGTTCCTTCGCGCTCCGGAGGCAGGCGGGCTGCCAGCCCCGCACACGTGTCGTACGCAGGACACGCGTGTGGGTGTCTGTGCACACGCGTGTGCATGTGCGACCTCCACCTTCAGAGTGAGCAGAAAAATGCGACGGGCGGGTGTCACTGTTGGCTGGCAGTCCCGCTGTCAGACACGCGTGCTCGCTTCAGGTGCTTCGGGAAATCTTGATAACGATGGTCTCAGCGAAAGGGAACCACGGAAAATGCCGTAGGTTGGCCTTTGAAGTAATTCCTGATTAATTATGAAGTGTCAAATGGTTGCTTTTCGCAAATAGTTTTTCCATAACAAGCTTTACCTAAAATCTGTGGGTATTATTCCATAATTTATATTCCCATTTGTTTGTAATTCGGAACTCCAAACCAGATTTTGAGGGTTTTTGCTTCGTCTTCTCAGCAGAGGGAAGTGCACATGGCTGCACTGGGATGAATTCAACTGGTGTTGGTTGTTAGCGGCTGAAGTTCCACGCCTGGGTTTTTAAATGGTAATAACAATTGTGATGCTTTAAAGATGCCCCGGGGCTCCCCAGCGTAATTTATCTGTTCATCTGTGTTTACACAGCAGTTAGAGCGACGGGATCTATATTCTAACAGGGGGGCTTGGTCATTGCAATAATACTTATAAGTAATGTGAGATGATTGGGAAGAAAAAAGGAAGCTCACAGGAAAATATTTGGAATGCCTTCTCTTGTTATTAATTTCAAAGTCTGCAATACTATGAGATCTTCAGTTTTTTAGCTTAGAAAATTTGCAGCTGGCTCTGACAAAGACAGTTTCTCCACCTGATCGGCTGCCCAGCCACTGGCTGTTCCCTGTGCTCCGGCCACTGAGATGCCGGCGAGAGTAGGTGCCAAGAGAGCCAAGTGTTCATCACTGAGCTGCCAAAAAATATTAGAGCTGCTCTAATGTCAGCTATTGAGGAATGATTTGGTTTGCATTCTAGCATCTCGGTATTTCTTACAATTAATTACAAACATTTACTGGGCCTTCCCGGCTCCCCAGCAGGATGGAGAGAGAGCTCGTCTGCGGGTGGAAAAGGGGAAATGCTTGGTGCCTGCATGCTCTCCTCACGGATTTGGGATGCCAAGCCTGTTTCCTAGCCTCACCTCTGGTTTGTTAGCCGTTCCCCATTACACCAAAGGCGAAGGCACGAGTCCCAGGGCAGCTGTGTGCGGGCAGGCGCTCAGAGCACGGCAGCGCCCGTGTCAGCGTGCTGTGGAACATCCCCGGTGAGGGAGTTTGTTTGTGTAGGGTCACAGGAGGGGAGTTTTGCGGGGGAATGAGTCACTGCAGGGAGAAGGCCGTGCTGCGGGGAGGGTGCTGACCACCACGAGCACAGCTTTTGGCTTGGTCGTAGGTTTCCTGGCTGGCTTGGATAGGACACATCTCCCCTCAGTGCCTTAACACCTCCACATTCCCCTCCCACCACCCGTGAATTTGGGATACTGGTTCTTCCTTGCCTCGTGGGCAATCCAGTTCGTGCTGGCCAGGCGTGCAGGTCTGTAGGTACCAAAGACCCAGCTCGCAGAAGCTGGTCCTGGCTGTCAGTGTTTACCCATGGGTACCCCTGGCAGCCACCTCCTGTGGGGCCCTGCAGCCTTTCCGACCAAGGGTGAGGTCCTTCCCCACCTGAGAGGTCTGTTTGCACTTCTCTGGCCCAAGGGATGGCTTTTCTTCCCCTCCCCAGCGCCGGGTTCCTCGTCACCGCAAGATGTCTCTGTTCAGCTGCGCCGAGGCAGAGCCCAACATTTTTGCAGAGGGATGGGTGGGGGGAACTTCAGCCAGATGAGGGAGATCTTGTTTGGCTTTGAAGGAATTAGGGTAGAAAGTCTCAGCAACTTCCCAAAGATCTCTTACTTGATCTTGCTGGCGTCCCCTTTCATAAGCCCTTCGGTGGGCCGCACCCTCCTCCGGAGAGCTGTGCACCCCGCTGGCACCGCGGCCGGAGCCTCCCAGAGCTTGAGGTTTCCTTCAGAAAACCTTCCTTCCTTCTTGAAGCCCTCAGCAAGCGGCTTTGCTGGGGGATCACACAGCTCTGGGCGCCTTTACATCTCCTTACATGTCTGAGAGACTTCAAGAGATCCTGCCTGGACTGAAGTAGTTCCTCAGCAGGATGCTCAGTGAGAAATAACACGGTACTCATCCTGCGGGAACGTCGAGGTCCGGGGAGGTGCAGTGGCTGCAGGAGGCCTGGGGAGTCTACCAGCTGCGGTGATGCGGTCCCAGCAGCAAGAATCGGGGTAGGAGACAGCGAAGGGTGTTGGTGAGCAGAACAATCCTCTCCCATGAACAACACAAGGAAAAAAAAGCCGGGAAGGTGGAAGTTTTTTGTCACCCACTTTGCTTTCAGGAGGTACCCTGGCAAGGGGTCACCCAACCGGCCTCGCTCCGCAGGCAGGACCTGTTGTGTTCCCGTCGGTCAGCACTGCTGGCACCTGGAGCCACCCAAGGGAGAGGGACCGCCCGCGTTAGGAAGACCCGGGGCGCGATGCCATGCGGCTGTGTCACTCCGCTGGCTCCCGCCTCGTCTGCGCCCGTGGGTGGGTGGCAGCAGGAGGAGGCGCACAGCTGACAGGGGGTCCGAGGGGTTTGCGGAGCAGCTTGGCCCCAGCTCACGAGGTCCCTGGGGAAGACAGAGAGCGTGACGTTATTTGGCAGAAGGCAAACGGTCCATTTGGCGCGTGCCTCCTCTGCCAGGAGTGGGGAGCCCGATAAAACTTCTTCCATCTGAGGAGTTTCTGTGGAGCGTCCCTCTGCTTATTCCTGAGCGGCGCAGGGAGGTGCGGAGATCCCTGAGCTGCAGTAGAGCAGCCATCACCCTGTCTCAGCCCCAGCTGCTGGGGTGGACAGAAGATGGTGCTGTGGCCCTTTCGGCTGTCCCGGGGCGAGCCCTGGGGCTCACACACGTTGCGGTGTGGCCCGTCTCTAATTCTGTCTCAGTGGTAGCAGCAGTCCCTGGTGGCAATTGCTCCAAATCCCAAACTAGCCAGAAATTACCATCAGGTTCACTATTCTGGAGTCCAATGGCCTCCGTCCCCTTCTCTTCTGCCTCCTTAGAGATCCTCTTAGGAAAAGCCTTGAGAAAATAGTCTCCACTTCTGCCTTCCCTGGCCCAGAGCCATCTCACTGCTGGGAATGAGTGATCCCTGGAAATGGGGAGAATGACTTTGACTTTGCTGATCTGCTCCTAGCAACCAGAAGGACCAAGTCCATCTTAATTACGTGCCCGTTTGTCATCTGAACGTCAAAGAATTTGACTGGAGTGCAGCTGAGGCATGGGGATGGGATGTGACCGGGACAAGGTCCCTCACATCCATTTCAGCTCTAACACAGCATCACTCATTGATGGGCTTCAAAGCGACTCCGGGAAGCCAAAGAGTTGCAAAGGGTGAGGTGACACACTCAGGGACAGCACAGGTGGCAGTGGCAGAGCCGAAGCCTACACTGAGTGCTGCGCTGTAACCGCTGTCACAACATGTGTCCTCTGCTGTGGGTCTCAGTTTCCCCACCTGGAAGTCATCCTGCCCTCCACACGTAGAGGAACGTAAGGTGGATGAAACGCACAGCCCCGTGTGCGCTGAGGGTTGTTGTTGTAAAGAGCGTGGCCGGTGCATGATCCTGCTGTGCCAGTTTGCCGCTGCCAGTTCGGATCTTGCTGGAGACGGTGCCAACAGAGACGAAGTGCCAACTGCTGGCACGTCCAGGGCCATGTTGGAGGGAGCCCCTTTGGGAAACGAACCTCCCAGACTCCGAGACGAGATAAGGGGATGCAGGCAGAGGGTGCCGCTCAGACTGCGTCTGGAGCAGTGTTTTCATTCCTCCTTGGTGGAGCAGACGTGGTGGGGAGAACCTCAATAGGTGGCCTTGCCGGGGTGGAGGATGTTGCTGGAGCGAGCGCGAGGTGCTGAGAGCTCCCAGGCAACTGAGCGAGGCAGCTTAAGCAAATAACTCTTTGGGGAAAGGAGCCAGGGAAAATTCTCTGATCGCTGCATATTAAAGCCACATGGTGCCGAAACCCTTATTAGCACATACAACCCTAATTGTGTTGTTTGCATGTGCTGTTCTGTACTTGCCTTTCTAACAACAAGGGAGCTGACAGGAAAAGCAGCGGGGATGCCCACGGCTGTCTGGGCTTGGATCAGCTGCAGAGATTTTGATTTCTGATAAGGCGAAGCTGTGGTGATTTATACCCCCTCCACTTCCTTCCTCGTGGGGATGAAGACATCCTGGAGGAGTCCTCTTCTTCCCAGGACATTCTTGGGTGATCTCATCTTGCTCTGCCTCTGCCTGTGCGGGCACCAGCAACACCAATGCTTGTGCTTTGCACATGAGCCCGGCTCTGTGGTGGTGGGGAAACTGAGTCACGAAGAAGTTAGTGGTGGCTGTGAGGGTTACCCAGGGTATATCAGAGACCTGATCCAGTATCGGCTGAGCTCGTGGCAAGGCTCCCAGTGGCTTTGGCAGGCTTTGGATGGGGTGCTCGGACAAAGAGGAGTCTTGCCGTTCCCATTTTTTCTGCCCCACGTTGAGGAGCAGGAGACAATCTCTTAGCTTGTGGCATCCGTTCGGCGCAGTGAAGTCACGGCAGATTTGGCCACTTGGGAATTTAGCTCAAGGCAGTAGAGCACAGGCTGGAGGTGGAAACCCTCTGTGACCCTGGGCACTTCCCTGAGCCTTTCTGGATGGCTCCTCAAAGTGGGGGTGCTGGGGATAATAATATTTCCTTTGTCTGGTGAGCCTGGAAGCCTCGCAGGGCTGGGCGCTCTGCGAGCATGTCTGTGCAGTGCTCCGCACAGCGGGGCTTGGAGCTGGGTGAGGGCCCCCGGGCGCTCTCCTCATATAAATAATAATGAAGCATGGCTAGAGATAAAGTTTAACACCAGAATGAAAACAATGCTCGGGGTTCATTAGGAGGCACTGGAGCCCCAGAGAAGATGAGATTGAGTATGATCTTCCTCATTTCTCACTCCTCTTAAAATGCAGCGGGCTTCTTAAGCTTCACAAAACACTGGGATCTTTACTTCACACCAAAGCCTGAAAGGTTTTCCTGGGGAATTTCACCCTAGAGTTGTCTCCTCATCTTTGTTAAATGCCCTCTAAGTGCTTCTCTGTCTCTTCTGTGGGTGCACGGGGAGAATCCGTCAGAGAAGAAACCTCAGTCTAGAGATGGGCATGGTCAGAACCCATCGTCAGACTTCTCCAGAAACCCCGTGCCATGTGTTTCTGTATGGATTTAGATCGGCCAAACTCAGCTCGCGATTTACCCCACAACTACATCCAGAGCCAGGGCAGAGAGTGGCCAGTGCAGGTACGATGGCTTTCTACTCCAAGAGGAAAGAAGTTCCTGGACGAGTGACTTCAGCATCCCGCTGAGGAGAGGACTTAAAAAGTTGGGGACTTCCCCTGTGACACCCGGAGCAGAGCTCTCACTCCGTGAGGCACCACGCCACTTCCAGAGGCTGTGGCAGCTGCTCTGAGATTCACACTGCCGCCAGTTTGAGATTTTGTGTTAAACCGTCCTTATAAGAGCCACCCCGCTGCGCTGGACAGCTCGGCGCTCCAGAGGCAACACAGCCTGGGTCACGGGATCCTTAGGGAGCTGTGCAGAATCTGCCGCTTTTCGGAAGCTGGGGGGTCTTTTACCGGTTTCAGTGCTCGATGTCGGAGCAGCTGAGTTTTGAACTTGTGATGAATGTGTAGATATATGTGTGTATATATAAGAGCCCTGCAGTTTGCCAGCCACAGTGGTGGACTATTCCTGCAGGACGCAGTGGTGGGATATTCCTGGAGGACCGAGGTTTCTGGCTATGGGGAAGGCTCCAGGCGCCGGGCATGACCCGCCTCGGCCCTGGGTGTCAGCGTGCTGTTACGCTGGGAGATGCTGCTGGTAACACCGTGATCCCTGGAACAGGCAGAGGTGTTTTTTTCCAGAAGGGAACAAAGCCTTTTTGGTGAAAGCAAAACGCACGAGGAATGATGTTTCGGGGCATGATGATCAAAAGAGAGACCAAGACTACTCATGAATTTGGATTGAATTTGGCAGTTTGGTTTGGAGAAGGCAGGAGGGGAAATCTGGAGGAAGTTCAAATGTTTGCTTCGTTTCAAAAAGATCAGAAATGAAATTAAATTTTGGGGGTTCAAAGCAGTGTTTTGATTTCAAATTAATCTGGGTTTTTTTCAAGGTGAAAAAGACAATAAAATAACTTCAGGTGAAGGTTACGCTCCAGCACAGAGCGTTTTTCCTTCTTGCTCAGCCAGCAAACAGATGAATTCTGTACGTGGATTCCTATGTGGAAAAGTGGAGGGGGCTCCTGGCTGTCTCGTATTGAAAGATAACGGAAGAAATTACTGACTGCTTCTTCAGACAACAACTGAAATAACTGGGTGTCCCAGGGCTTAGGCTGGTAGCCCCATGGCACGGCTGGTCACATTCTGTTGGAACATACAGTGAGCAGCTGTGTCCGTTCAGGCGGGGGAAGGAGCAGAGGAAAGTTGTATTTTGAGGGCACAGCACACCTGGGAAAGGAGACATGAGAGAGGCAGCTGCCTCTCTGCGAGCTCTGTACATAACCAAGATTGTACCAAAGAAACACCTGACTCATGCAATCAGTTTCTCCTTCTAACGGAAACAGGCAGGACCTCAAAAATTGTCTAACCGCTCGGGCCGGGAGGGAGCAAGAGCGGCGGCGCTCCCAGACACTGGGAGGTGGCTGGAAGGTAGCGTTTTGTTGGGGTTTTTTCCCTGTAAATGCTTTCAGGTTTGTCGGTAAAGAAATGTGAGTCTTCTCCAGAAATATTTGTCTGTGCACATGGGCAATGGTGCGGTGAGATGCCGGCCGCTCAGGATTGTGCGGTGGTATGGCCGTGTGGTGGGGCAATCGTGTGGGGCGAGCGCGTGGGGCCGGGACGTGGGGTGGGATGCGCTGGGGCTCTGTGGTTGTGGGGAGGTGAGGTGAACCCCGCTGGAGGGAAGGCACAGCGAGAGCTACACCCTGCTTCCGAGGCTCGAGGAGGGACCATTCGTCCTCCCCAACGCTTGGTGTCCCACATGAGACAGCCAGGGGCTCTCCTTGTCCAGGGTGGGGAATGGGACCAGAGCTTGGCTCAGTCCTGGTACCAAACTTGCCCTCTTCAAACCTTTCTGAAACCCCTTGCTCCACAACTTCGTGTCTACATGGTCATTTCGCCGAGGCTCCAAGCCTGCCGGACACAAAGTCACCTCAGTCCCAAGGGCAGGTTAAGTGGGTTAGCGTGGTTCCAAGGCTTAGCCCCGCGTTAGCATCACCGCACGCCTCCCCGCCGGTGTCCGCGTGGCTCGGAGCGTGGGTGTCCTCTGCCAAACACACCAGCCCTTTGCGTCACGCGTCCTTCTCCCTCCCGAATCCCCGTGGTTCATCACAGCCCTGCCTTGCCAGGGGACGGCCTGGGTGCGGAGGTGACATCTGAGGGAGGAGCTCCTACACCCCCGGAGCTCCTACACCCCCGGTCCCACTGCTCCCCTCGCCTCCTCCCTCACACCCTCTCCCCTTTCCCAACCGCAGAGCCGGCTCCTTCTGTGCAACCTCGCGCAAACAGACCGGCCCCACGCTCCCGTTCGGGCGGCAGCCCCGACCTGTTCTTCCAACCCACACCACTCTGGCACCTTCAGGATTTAGGAGCGGTCTGGCCCGGGGCCTTCCCACTTCACAGGGCATCGTGTGTGCCCTGGAATGCAGCTGATCTGGCTCTCGCCTCCCTGCGAGCGCTGGGGCAGGCTCCTCCGCGGCCGGGAGCCCAGGGCTCCCTGTCTCCTGCCGCAGCCCTCCCAGGTAGCATCTCCGGCGGGGCGGTGGGACAGCGTGCAGAAAGAGACGCCGAGCCCCAAGCTGGTGTCTGGGGGAGCCTGGCCTTCCTCCCCACTTTATTTCCAGAGAGATGTGGCTCAGAGGTGGAGTTTCCTGGGACTCCCAACAAGCCCAGTGTTCGCAAGTGCTGACGGAGCATTTCCAGCCCGTGCTGGAGCCCGGGGCAGCTCGGCGCTGTGCAAAACCAGTCCCTTGCGTGCCAGGCTGCTCCTGCACTCGTTTCGGACTGGTTTGGGCACAAGAGCAGGGTAGTTTCTGTGTGACCGCATCAGCAGCGTGCCTTGCTGGGCGGACTGGCCGTGTAGATAGGAAGGCATGAACCAGAGCGTGGACTGGGTGGACTGGGTCAGCAGCAGGGACTGAGGTACCGCTCCCAGCGAGGTGCCCGAGAGAAATTCCCCGTTGGTGATGCAAGGTCAGGACATGGAAACTTGTGAGCCTCTTCATCCCGCGGGAATGAGGAGCAGCGTGTCAGCTCCCCCGGGCCAGGGTGGACACAAGGTGCTTGCCCGCCTGGGAGCAGGCAGGACAGCGGCCGGACGGGCTCCCAGCAGGGCGAAGGGTTGCTGGGGTCCATGGAGCAACGCGGCCGGTGGCATTGCTGAGGCTGGGAGGGGACAGGGAAGGACCGTGACAAAGCTTTGCAGATGGTCTGGGTGATGTTAAAGCCTGAAGGGCTGCTGGGCTCTGGGCACCGTCCTGTTAAGGGCCAGAGTGAAGAGTAACAATGCGCCCCAGCCCGTGCACACAATTTCCATTCTGCAGGTGGGGAAATGGGGACACAAAGCAGGGTGTCATTTCCATCACCATCACCCACCTGCTAGCAGGAGCTGGGAGGAGATCTCAGCCCTCCCAACCCCGCATCCGTGGCCGTATCGCCCCGTTTTGGGGAGGGAGGAGCGGAGGGAGGATGGGACCAAGAGGGTGTTAAGAGCGAAGCAGGTGCTGCACCGCAAATGGACGCTGGCAGGGACGGGTCCGCGCTTGGCAGCGGATGGCAGAGCAGATAATGTTACACTGGGAGGACTGGGGAGGCCGGGAGTGAGTGTGAGCTGAAGGGAGAAACCACCCCGGTGGGGTCTGGAGGAGCAGAGGAGCCCTGGGAAGTGTGGGGTTGGACCCTGGGCATCGCCTGGGCTGGCAGCCCCTGCTCCTGTCCCGGGCTCAGCCAGCCGGCTCGGGCGCGGACCAGGGAGAGCGGGTCACGGGAGCAGGGACGGAGAAAAGCTGGGGGTCAGCCTCCTGTTTTTAACATATTTCCTGAGGAAACAGCACGCTCGACTGCAAAAGGCAGATTCGCTCAGCACTGTACACGCGGCCCTTCCCTTTGCCGCGCTCTCGCCGGGATTGCGGTGCGGTGCTCGCTGCTGCTGGCAGCCGCGTGTCCTGGGCCGCCTGTCTCTCGGGACGCCTGTGCGTCAGTGTGTCTCTGCGGGTCAGTGACACATCCCGGTGCTACGCTGCTTTTCCCGTCCGGAGGAGAGGGACCCCGGGCTGCGCACTCCCGAGGGGGTGCAAGGAGACGCTTCCCTGGTGCCAAAACCGTGGAGGGTGAGGGCTGAGCCTTGCCTGGCTCCTGGATCCCAGGGGCTCTGAGGGGACTGGCAAGAGGGCGACAGGACCCTCCTGCGGTGGCAGCGGCTGCAGGAATCAGACTTGTTTTTCTCTCCCCTCTCACCCACCCTTCACCGCTTTGCCACAACACCAACAGCGGGAACCACCAGCCAGCCCCAGCTCCTACCTGATAAACATCTTCTCTCCTAATTACTCAGCAGCCCACAAATCCAGCCTCTGCGAAGCCCCTGAGAGGTCGAGACCCTGGGCTGCCTCTTCTCCCCATCCTCCATCCTCATCCTGGCTCCGCTGGCCAGACTGGCGGCTGCCGGCCCGATGCCGTCGCAGGTCCATGCTTTGGACCCGGTCCTGTAACCCATTTCCCAAACGTCGCAGGGACAGGGTGGCTGTGGGACGACCTGTGAGCAGCCACGGGAAAAGACCATGGAGGGAAGATTTCACTGCTCCCTCCTGGGCTGGATGGGGATAAGGAGAGGCTGGCAGGAGGCTGACATTTCCCCTTCTGGGATTCTTTCCGTGCAGCCTGAAAGGGAAAGGTAATGCGAGGGCAATTAATGGCATTACCTGCTGCGCGCAGAGCTGTTATTTGTGTGTGGGGTTAAGTACACACTGGCACAAAATCACAGTGAATCTTGGGTGCATAGAAAGCGCCTTGGCACTCAGCCCAGCCTGAGCAGAGATTTGGGGAGCGAACAGTGCCCTCTCGGTCCCTCGCCTTCCTCGTAGGGACCGGGCGCTGATCCCTTGTGAGCCAGGTGTCGGAGCAAACCGCGGAAGAGGTTTCGCGTTAGAAATACAGCAGGCGCTCACGCGGCTCCCGGCTCAGCGGGGCGGCCGTGGGTCGTAGGGGATAAAGTGACAGAGGGTTTTCAGAAGGGATGGAGCGTGCTGGAAAAATGTCCTAAGAGGAGACTTTTCTGCTCTTGGAAGCGTTCAGGGCTGCTTGTTGGATACCTCTGAACCAGTCTGAGGTCTGGATTTTTAGGAGACCTCAAAATCCGTCGCCCCCCGGCGCTGTGTTTTCAAAAAACTCCTTTCTCAGGCGGCTGCCCCAAGCCCTGGGCTCCCCCGCGAGCCGGAGCGCTGGGCTCCTTGGCTGCGCTTGGCCCCGGCTGCCGCGGAGCCGAGTGGGAGCATCTGGCCCCGTGCACCTTGCGCAGCCACGGCTCAGGTGCCACAGGTATCGGTACCGCCCCGAGAACCGGAGACACGGCAGCGTGGGCCGCAGCTCAGCGCCGCAACCCGAGGGTCCCTGGCAGCCTCTGCGTCCCCGCCGAAGCCCCGGCCCTCGTTAGCCTCGCTGGCCGCGGCGCGGTTACCAGGCTGCTGGCGGGCTGGGGCCGCTGTGGGACCTGAAATCACCGCGGGGACGTTTCTGGGAGAGAGCGTTATGTTATGGCTTGGTCCCCGTCCAGATCAAAACTCTCGATCGGTTTGGTCGGTGGACTTAAATTGCATCTTTGCTTCCTCTAGCAGGGTTTGCCTACCTGGGGACATTCAGGAAGGTTAATCTGCCTTCGCTTTGAAAGTGGGTAAATTAAACCACATTAAACATGCTTATTGAGAATTAAAACAGCTTTAATGTGGTTTAGTTTAATTTACTTTGAGAGTGTGTTGAACTAGATTAAATTAAAACCATTTTCATTCTGAAATCTGAATCATGAGTTTAACGGGCTTTAACTGATCAACTTTAAATTCATACTTTTAATTAATTTGAATTAATTTTCCGGAGTGGCTCCATGTCGACAAGCCTGGTAGCGAAAGAAAACCGCAGAGACACCGGGTTCGGTGTAATCACCTTTACTCTCTGCGGGATGTCGGTATCGTAGTCGCTGCTGAGACCGTAGCGCGCCGGAGAGAGACCTGAGCGAGCCTTGGACGAGCTGGCCCCGGCCGCGGAGCCGGCTAGCCCGCGTTGCAGCCCGCCGGAGCCCCGGGCCAGCTGCGCTGCGGCGGGACACAAAGACGTGGAGCCTCGCCAGGCTGTTGGTTTCCTGGGATTTGGATCTCCCCCAGCACGCAGAGAGTATTTAAGGAAACGCTGCCCTCTGATCCTCCTGTGGGCAGCGGTGGGGCAGGAGAAGCCCTGCGAGAACTCGCTGGCAGCAGATTTGGTGAGGCTCTTCTGCCCAATTTGAGGTTTTTTTTTTCCCCTTTGTCCCTAAATCCAGAGGGGCCGTCCCACTTTGGGGATGCTGGCGGTCAGTGCTCGGCCCCGGATGCCTCCTGCATTCCTTCCATCCGATGGCTGGCTGCGCCGCTCACAGCCTGGGGTTTTAACGACCTCGGAGACCACGCGTCACATCTGCCCAGGCTGCCACATGTGACGGCGTGGCATGCGTGTGGAGCCTGCCTTCCAGTAAACAGTGCTTCCTCTGGATTTCGACATGCCCGTTCTCCAGCCCCAGGTGCCTCAGCAAGCCGGGTCACGGCGCTGTGGACGCGGGCAGGGACTGGAGCGGGGATGCGGGACGGGCAGAGGCCAGCACTGAAGGCAGAAGCGCTCGGGCTGTAGCACTGACCTCGCTTCTGCCCGGCTCCGCAGCCTGGGGCAAGGCTCGCCTGTCAGCTTCCCCATCTCCAGAGAGAAGATAACATTTAGATAGCCATTATAAGAATTAATTAATGTTTGATTAGTTCTTTGGCATTACAAAGCACCAGATAACCATTAAGGATCGTTATAACCCAATTTTCCTGAGTATTGCTCATCCCTTGGTACGCTTTCTCAGCACTGCAGGTAGTTTAACGCTGACATCTGGAGCAAGAACCAGAGAATTGAAGATTCTTTTCCACCCAGCTCTTTGTCCCAAATGGATAGAAGCTCCCAAGACAGGAAAATTGAGGCTGGGAAAATCCCTTCCTCTTGGGAGCAAGTCATGGGGGCCCCGTTTGGGTCAGGTCTGAAGCGCTGATCGCAGAATTGGTGCGTGCACACACAGCGCGGAACAGACCTGGATGATCTCTGCGGTGCTGTGAGAGGTGAAGCGAGACCGAGACCCAGGCAGGGCAGCAGTCAGTGCCTGGAGGAGCAGCGCTGCCCTTTTCAGATTTTAAAGAACAAAAAATGGATAATACCGAGGTTTGCATAAGGCCGAAGGACAAACACGCGGAGGGAACCTGCTCCTCTGTTCTCCCTCCCATTCCCTCCCTGGCAAATCCGCTCTCCGGTGTTTTTATAACCATGTCACCTCGTAACCTGCAATAAGGAGCACGGGATTCTTGTTTGTTTTCCATTCACTGCGGCATCGTTGGGCAAGGGCGTCCCGGAGGCAGCGTGTCACCCCGGGAGCGTTCCCCGGGCCCGGGCGGGACGGCAGGCACGCCGCGTCCTCCTTGCCAGGGGAAGGGATGCACCCCACCCTCGGTGGGCATTCCCATTAGCAAACCTCCGCGGGCTGGCAGGGCCTGGCCGGCTCGACTGGGGTTCAGGAGACGCCTTCCTCCCGCCCGGAGATCCCAGCTGCGACGGGAGCCGGGCCAGGAATGAGGGAAGGCAATGGTGGGTTGTGCGGAGGAGAGGGAAGGGCTGGCCTTTTAATCCAGCTCCGCAGGGACAAATATGCCCTTCCCTGCCTGTCTCTGCTGATCCAGCAGCGTTCGGCAAAAATCCCAGCGCCCTCCTGCATCTCGTGCAGTCCCGCTGCAGCGCCCCGGTGTCCCCCTGCTCCGCGAGCCGCAGGCCGGTGGCGGCTACGGGGGCATCGCCGCTCCCCGCGTCCCACGGGTCCAGAGCCGAGGGCGAGCAGAGGGTTCGTGGCGCTGCGTGTGCCTGCGGGAGATGGGACGCAGCGTGCTGCCCTGAGCGTGGCCCCCAATTTAAAAACGTCCCGCAAAGCGTCAGCGGCAGGTACCGGAGCTTCCGCGGGGACGTCCTCGCCCCGCTGCCTCGCTTACAGAAAAGCAGCGCCTGGACTGATCTGGCTGGTGTCCTGCTCCGCTCCTGCTCTTCACCCTTCTGCGTGGAGGTGTTCGCTCACAACCTGACTCACAACTCTCTTCATTTACAGTGTCTCAGCCCTTTCCATCTCGCCCTTCGCTTTTGTCAGTCTGCGTGTTCCCTCTGTGTCTAATTTGGGTGACGAGGCCTCCCAGGCAGGAGCAGGATCTTTCTTCATCTCTGCAAAACGCCAGCCACAGCTTACAATGCTAGATAAATATTTAATGATAATAATTGAACTTAACAGGAACAATACTCAGCCACACTTACATTTTCTAAGCCCTTTCAGACATAGGCTAATTAATTAATTGCAAATTTACAAACAGGATAATTAAAGGATGCTCTGGTTGAGGAAGAAAATAGGCTGAAAGCCGTGCAGGGCCTCTGGAGGGATCCCATGGATCGTGGTGGGGAAGGGAGGTGGCACAGCGTGCACCCTTCTCCCGGAGCTGCTTTGAGCCCGTGGAGTAGGAGGTCTGAGGACATTCCCAACTATTTGGTTCACGAAACTGGATCCAGTTCGTGATCCTACCCCTCTACCCACCTCCCTTGGATAATTGCATCATTTCTCCTCCCTCCCCTAAGGGAGAGTCAATTAAAATAGCTGAGCTTGATTTTTTTTTTTTTCTTCTTTGAAAGGCAACCCGTGCCCTTTATTTGGTGTAAAAGCTGTCAGATTTGGAGCAGCAGAAAGAAGCACCTTTCATCCCCCACCGACACAGCCGCCCAGCCTCCCTGCGCCCGAGCTCTGCTCCGCGCGGGGAACCCCACCCAGGGCCCGGCCGTAATCCCGTCACCTCGCCCGGGCTGGAGCGCGGCGCTGCCCCGATCTCCGTCACGCGAGGCACGTGTGGGGTGGGGCGCGTGGGGCTGGGGACCCTCCGCCAGCGTCCGGGCTGGGAGATGTTTCCCCCCACGCTGGGATTCTCACTGGGCCGCGCGAACGGTGTGAATAGCCAGAAGCTAATTAGGAAAATGCTAGGAATCTGATATTTTCATTGCGTCTTCTCTTTTCATTGCAATGCTTTTCCTTCTTCACCTGTTTCGTATTTTTAGCCCTGTTTCTCTGGCTTTTCGGATTGGAAGCTTGCGAGTGTCCGTGCCCGTTCCTTCTCCGCAGTCTCCTCGGCAGCGTACGAATGAGTCGAACATTTTGGCCCCCAGTAATTGCTGTGACACTTAAACCAAGCCCCGTTCACAAATACACTAGCAAATCCACGACACAGAAGCCGCTCTCGCTGAACCTGGAGATCAGTGCTGTGTTGTTTCTCAGCAGGGCTTGGATGTCGATCAGGTATTTATGCAGATGCTCACAATCTGTGTCATTTTCCCTCATTTCAATGCTGGTGTTTGTTCGCTGGAAAATATATTTCCGGCAAGTAATGGGGGAAAGTGAGTTGCCCAGGGCCATGCTCAGAGTCGGTGGCAGAGCCAGAAACATATCGCTCACTTCCCGCTCCTGTGTTTTAACCACAAGATAATCTTAATGAATAATAATAATTCATGTAAACACCCGGCCAGATTCATCCCAGGAGCAGCCCCGGTGCAGCAATTGGCGTTGTATCAGAAGGAAAACGAGCTGGTGCGTTGACTCTCTCCGCGTGCTCCCTCCTACACAGCAGGAAGAGGTGGATGTTTGCAGTGGATTTCCTCTTCTGTCCTCCTCCTTCTCGTCCCGGTTCATGGGGATGAGGGAGGCCCATGCCAGGCTGGATAGGACGGTGATTCCAGCCAAGCCACTCCTACGTCAGCCGCTCTGAGCCCAGCGTAATTATTATTTATTATTTGTGTTGCGGCAGCACCAGGAAGCCTCAGCCACGGCGCGGGGTCACGTTGCTCTCCGTGCCGTACGAATCCGACGCAGATATCCTGATGAGCGCCCAGTCAAAGCAGAAGATGACAGGCAGCCATGGGAGCCCTGGGTAACGTGGCAGCATCTGCGCTGCCTGCACTAACCCGCACGGTACCGACCGCGGCTACGCTCCGGCTCCGGCCCCTTCGATGCGGCGTGGACGTGCACCTCTGGGAGACACTCGTCACCGGCTACTGGGTGACCAACATCAAAGCCTCCCCTTGCAGGCAGCGCGGTCCCTGCCTCCCGGACACACCAGGGGCTTGCCGGTGGCGGCCTGCACAGGCTCCCAGGGGCTGATTCGCATTTTTTGGGAACACAAAACCAGAAGCGGAGAGGTCAGATGACCAAAACCGCCTGGTGGAAAACGCTGAAGTTACCAGAAGAACAAGGTGGGCAGGAAGGGCTCAGCTGTGAGGAAAACTGGTTGTACCAGAGCTGGGGTGACTTCTTCAGCTGCCCAGGTGCTGCCTGGCTCGCCACGACCAGGAGAGCCGTCCCTCCACGCCGACGTGGTACCGGGAGGTTTTCCGTACAGCGGGAGCAATGTGCCTGCAGTGCTCTGGACGCGGGTGTGACTTGGGCTCTCTCTTTAAGTTCCCTTTTCCTGAGCTTTTACAAAGCCAGGGAGATGAGCTGGCCCGCAGTAAATGGTGGCTGGCGGTGAGGTTTCTGACCCTCCAAGCACGGAGGTCTGCAGCAGCATCCAGGTCACTATGGGAGGGGGCAAAATCCCGGGATGTCATTTAGAGAAAAGGATTACACGCAGGATGCCTGCTGTGTCTACACGCTGCGCGTGGCGGCCCAGAAGGTCCCTTCTCGTGTGCCCGGTGGGCTGGTTTCCCCTCCTGCCCCGCAGGTCTGCTCTCGTGGGACACCTACCTCCACCTCTGTCTTCGTGTTTTCCCCTTGGATCTAAATTACAGATCATTTTAGCCAGGAAAGGTAAGATTCACAGTGGCACCAACTAATGTCTCCCTCTCCTTGTTAAAATCTTGGGGGACCCATCGGGGAGCCAGAAGCCTCTGCGCCAGGTACAGGGTTGTGTAACTCTTGTAAAACACGTTTGTGACTCCTCCCTTCACCCACCCCGCCGCCGATCCTGTTCCCCTTCCGCACTGCCAGCACTGCTGCCGCAGCCGCAATGCTTGGTCAGTCCTGTGCCAGCCTCAAGCTTCCTTGCTTTACCAGGGCCCGTGTATAAGCGGGGAAAAAAGTTTTGGCAGGAATTTCACTGTACGGAGTGGAAACGGCCCATGGGAACCTCTGTGGAGGACTGGTCTGGGGCACCAGTGAGCTGGGCCATGCTGGTCTGGTCAGCCTGTCTGCTCCTGGAAGAGCGTCAGGACTGCCGTGACCACCGCTGCTCTGAGCGTTTCCCTTCGATAGGGCCTTGCCTACAGCAATCATCGCTGGTGTGAGACACCCCACACAAGCAGCAGTAGCTGCCGTAGGGTTTCCCTGACATCATTCAAGACCTGTGAAACTCCAGCACCGTGCGTTTCTGGCAGAGGCTCTGATGTGATGGAGACCGGGAAGGTACCTGGACGGAGTGGTGCCAGCGTGGTGCCACCAGCCAGTGCAGAGAGGCTCTGCAAATCCTTTCCCATTTCAGCAGAGCCAGGATGGTTCACAGCTCTGGAGACCTCACCTGGCTGGCTGCTCTTCGTCCTGCTCATGGTTCAGCCCAATCTTTTCTTGGCCCTTTTCGATGCCTGGATGAGCAAGAGCAATGACCAACGGTGACCGGTGCTCGCACCTCTCTCAGTGAAAGCCTCCTCCTGTCCTGCAGCAATTCTTCTGGCCAGGTGAATCTGCCCAGAGCTTTCTCCAGGTGCAGAAATGCCCGAGTGTCACCTGCTGACCCTGCCTGAAGTGCTGAGCCCAGCGATCCTAGGACCTTGCAGGATCGGGCCCTGGGGTGACGACCGCGCCACGTAGCAGGTGCACGGTGCAGCGCATCCCAGTCCAGGAGCTGCCAAGCCAGGGGCCCAGCCGGGCAGAGTGGCAAGCCAGGACTTGGAGCCAAGGAGCCTTCCTGGGCTCTGAGACAGCTGGAGTGATGCAGAGCTAGGCCTGAGCGTCGCAGACCGAATGCAAAATCCAGGGCAGTCCATGGGAGGCTTTCCATGAGCACTGACGTATTTTGGGCCAAGCCTTTGATTCTGGAGCTAGCCTCAACCCTTCCAGCTTTTTCAGATGTTTGCAGATGGTATTTTGTTTCAGCTCCACTTCCAGCCCCGTTCACTGGGATAGCGATTCACCGGAGATGGACACCTACGTCTGCGCTGTGCCGAGCTCGGACTTTCACCAGCTCCGGGAAGCGCACGTGGGGTGGCCTGGCCTGTCACACTCCGCATCCGAAATGAGACAGCATCCACCGCTTCCCCTGTCACCACCCGATCCGTGTTGCCGTGTCCGGCACGGCACATTTTTCAGTGAAAGAGGGAATAGCAGGCGTGTTGGGACACACGCTTCCGCACGGACTAGTCTCTTTCGGTGACTGAGGATGCGCGTTAGTCCAGCGTGCCGTGGAACAACAACGATGCCGGGCTCGGAGGAGAAGCTGAGTCACCCCGAGGGCATGCTGTTACTGCTTACCAGCGCGGAGCTGCGCGGGGAATTAGCCTGGCGCTGGCTCACAACACGTGAACTCACATCCTCATGTGACACGATGCGGCAAGTCTGCTGCTGCCGATGCAGCTTTCTTCCTAAATTCCCGACCTGGACCAAAAGAAAAGGCAAAGGGCCCTGAGAATCCCTCTCCGGTGTTAGGCTGGGCTCCCTGCATCCCCGGACGAGTCCATGAGCTCCCAAGCTGCGCTGGTGCAATCAGAAAATCCCGCAGTTTCTCCACTTACCCACCTCAGGGCCTTGATTTAAGCTTCTCCCAGGTGTCAAACCCCTTTTGGAGACCTGCGGCACGGCTCCTCGGGCCAAGACAGACGTCAGGGCTCAGGCCCGGAGCGCTGCACGTGACCTGGCCCTCAGCATCGCTCCTCATGGTGGAGCTGAGGCTCCGTTCTGGAAATCTGCAGTAACGTGCGCGTTCCTGCTCCATCTCAGCATCGCTGAACGGCAAACCGAGGTGGAAGAGAGGGGGCAGGGAGGCAGAATTTATGTAATTACCTGCAGGAACCTTTCTGCCTCTGCCTTGAATGGAGAAACCAACACGCAGCCAAGGTTTCTGCAAGCTGGGCAAACATCCCAACCAGAGAAGGCTTTCTTGAATCTCCACTCTTCCAGGCGGTGCCTTTCTTGGCTGTTGCTTTGGCAGCACCCGGCCAGAATGTCTGGAGGCTGTTACAGGGCAGGATTGCTGCCTCCTCTGTTTTCTTATGAAATACACCCACAAAGCAACCTGCCGAGGCTCCAGTCTGCCAAATCAAAGGGATCGCAGTTGTCCCAGGGCTACACACTCAGCAGCATTCCAAGCAAAGCTGCATTTCTAAAACCTGGGCTGCAGAAATTAAAGGCACAGGCGGCCTTTCCTTCCCCCATCCCCACTGACTGCATCCCGTCCCGTCCTCCCCTCCCTCCCTCGTTCCCAAAAACCATCAGGAACTAAACAAATTAACAACTTCTCCAGCCCGCACCAAAATCCTGGCCCCTGCAGCCGCAGCCGGTGTCGATTCCCCGGCACCGAGTCCCTTGTGATCGTGTTCTCCCACATATCAGATTAAGTCTGGCTCTTCTCCCTTTCCAGGTTTATTAATGTGAAGATTCTGTTCTTTTTTGAGTACCTCCCTTTTCCTTGAAATTTTCCTGTATTCTCTGCACAGGCAGAGGAGCACGAGCGAGTGTCTCCTCTTGCCAGCAGAGATTTCCAGCCCGACCCTCCCGTGGGGCGAGGGTGCACGGACCGGTGCGGAGCATCGGCAGCCACCTCGGCTGCGGCGCTGGGATCTCATAGCGTCGCTGTCGGTGCAAAGGCTCTCAGCTGCGCCCCGCTCGCCGGCGGTCTGAGACCAGAGGGCTTGCAGCCCGCTTGTGAAACAGGTGGAAACTTCCCCTGAGCCAAGGAATTGGGAAGGAGGAGGGGAAAAAGGAGAGCCTTTCATGGGATCTGGATTTCTGGACTCATCGCCACTAGATTTTCTTCACAGAGGTGACCGAGTTAGCAGCTCAGCTTCTGTAGGCTCTTCCTAGCCCGCATGGATGGAAAAGGACACCTTCAATGGGTGGCTCATCCCACTTTGCATCCTCTCCGCTGGTTGCTAGGAGCAGCCTGGGCACCACTGCTCTCTAGGCACCTCAGGTGGGACAGACCTTGGTTCCTTCTCCAGTTCTCCTGGGGACGGTAGGCTAGGGCTCTCCCGGGGCTGTTTGCTGTCCCACCACTTCTGGACCTTTTGGGTAAGGCTGGGCCACGTCAGGCCACACCATTTTGCACAGTGGACACGATTCTTCACTTCCTTGCACCTCTGCAACAACAGCACGCTTCAGCCTCTTTGCTCAAGGCTAAATGGCAGTTTCTGGCACGAGGACACACGAAATCTGTCCTCATACATTGTGTTTTCTTAATCCTCTTTGTTGTTTGTGTTGTCTTTTTGCATTCACTCGTGTAGTCTCTGAAAGCGCAGTGCCCAGAAGCGGATACAATGAGGTTTAAGGAAGTGTTTCCCATTTTTGGAATTCAAACATTCTCTTGAAGTCAGTGTTTGCTGAAGAAAAATACCGGTATTGAGGGAAACGCATCATCTGGAGCAGCTTTTCCAGGTAAAGTGTTGACTAACTCTCCAATTTTCTCTTACTTTAATGTCTGAGCACTTTTTCTGCAGGATTAGTGGGTCATAACCAAGTCCCTTCAGGACATTTTGTTGTCTTTTTTCTTTTCTCTCTTGGCTCTTTCTTCTTCTCTCCTGTTCAAGGTGGAAGAAGCTTATCTGAGAGAAAAGGAGACAATATAGAGAAGCATCCTAGAGAACACGCCAAGCCTTGGCACCTATGTAAAAGCTGTGGATTTCAAAAGAGCAGGAGGATGAGGGTGGAAGGAAAGGAAGAAACCCTGGCAAAGAAGAAGGTACCAGATAGGAAAGACCTTGTCCCAGAGAGTGCATGGTGCAAGCCTGACTCCAGACAGGGCACAGCGGAGCTGTCCTCGCAGCAATTTCTCTCCCAGCCACGAGACTCAGCTTCAAACTCCACATGGATGGGGAAGTTCTTTAAACTGCAGTCCCTGGAGCCCTCGGGAAGGATGATGCAGCAAATCCAGACTGTCCTTCCCTTCAAATTGTGAGGCCCTCCAGGCTGGAGCTGGGTGGAAAACTTGACATCTTTCTGTACGCAGTGAGGCAGGAGGCATCGGTATTGAGGGCACCTCTGGTGTGGGTCTCATCAGCATGCAAACAAGGAGAAACCGTACCTCATCTTTATTTTGTAGAAATTAAAGCACTTTGGCTTCTTTCTTAACCTGTTTGGGGTTTCTGGGATGAGGAAGGCCAGGCAGGAGTGAGGCAGAGACTCTCACTGCAGAGCGCCCAGAGACAGATCCACTGCTGGGCACCCAGCAAGGGGCTCTCGGTAGAGCCCTTAATGGAGTGCCGTGGTCTTTCAAAGCTTTCAGCTCCCATTGTGCTGAATTCTTATGAAAATCTGCTTCCCAGTTGGGTGCTTTTGGGCCCGTCTCTCATAAGCTCTGGCCAGACACAGTGAGAGATGTCTCCAACGCGGTCTTCAACCGCAGTTGCCTGTGGTGGCTTTTGCAGAATGACCCTGGAGCCCATGAATGGTGATCTCCTCCCTGGAGATATTGGAGTGCAGCAGGTCCTACCATCAAGTTGAAAAGACCCGAGCTGGCTGTGGCTGGAGTTTTAAAGCCAACGGTTATAAATCAATAGAAAACTCAACATCTCACTCAAAAAGAGCCAGAAGGACACAAGGTGTTAACAGGACTGCACTGATACCTCTGCCCAGTACTTGACTCAGACGGTGACAGCTTGTTTTCCGGAAAGCCCAGTGGCCATCTATGCTGTTACACCGCTCTTGTTTCTAGTGGGACTTTGACGGTTTGATAGTTAACAAGAAAGTTTAAAAAAAAGTCCAAGAGAGAATCCTCTCAGGGCCTTAGAGCAGCCACGAGTGGTGAATGTCCTGAGAGAGCTGGACTGTAATTCCTGCTAGCTTAGCATCAAAGGATGCTCCGAAACTTTACCTTCCTAGTGACGTCTCTTCTTCCCAATGAAGGATGACCCAGGTGACCTTTGATTGAATGTCTTGATAGTCCAGAAGGCAGGGAGCAAGATAATTAGAGCCATAACATCTGATCACAGGAGAGAGGTGAGGGCAAGGTAGCGGCAGAACAATGCCGCTTTTCAGTAGCGGGTGTGGCGGCTGCGATGGTCACGGGGAGCTGGGGAGGGGGTAGGAGTGAAGGGTTTAAAGGGGGGTTAAGTAGCTTATTTTTGAATAAAAGGTGCAGGAAGCTGGTTGTTATCTTCCCAGTGCCATTCAGGCTGCAGGTGTGACTTAATCTCCTGGCTGGGGCAGATGGATGCTCTGGGTATCAGCCATCCTCCCCAGGTCTGCAGGAGACCCGGCAGCCTGGCCGCTGGCTCTCGCGCACATGAACGACCTGGCCTTTCCATCAGCTGGGCTGAGGGGGTTTCATTCCTGTGTTTCACAGAGGAGGAAGCTAACACAGGAGGGATCTCCCTGCTTGGCCCAGGCCCACTCCATTGCCTGACACCCATGGGAATTTAAACCCAAATTTCTTGAATTTCAGTATTAGGCATTCAAAAACTTCTAAATCCTTTCAGTCTCCCCAGAATGACAAAACCTCTTAAAAATCCACATCTTTTGGGTACGGTCTCAGTGTGCGTAAGCCTTATCTCCAAGCTTTGGAGATGCCAGAAAGATTCTCCTCTCAACAACTGTCCTCAGGAGCTGGAGCTTTCAGAGACGACTTGAGATTTGAAATACAATTTCAAGAAGTAGCACCAATCCGCCCTGTGCATCTCGATTCCTTGCGACCATCCTTGCACCCGTGGAAGTTCTCCCTTGAGACTCATTTTCCCCAGTATTTCTTTTTTCCAGCTCCTACTTCTCCTCGGCCTCCCCAGCTCCGTTTGCCATGGAGCTCTCGTGGGTAGGGTCTCGCTCTGCGGGCCGGAAAGCACGGTGTGTTTCCAGTGCTGGATCACGGCTGTTATTAGCCGTCACCTGGAACCTCCCTGTCTCATCCGTTCACATCCAATCTCTTTAGATCCTTGTCTTTTTTTCCTCCTCCAGACAAGGAGCATTAAGTGAAAAATGATGAAAAGCCTTGGTCATGCAGCTGAAAGCTCCCGCTTCCTCTTTGCTGCTTCTTTTTTTTCCCCATTTTTGCCGGAGCCCCAGGAAGCATCCACACAAGTGCAAAATTATTTCCATGCAGGGCTCTGCTGATGTTAAAACTCTACAGCTGCTGGTGCACAAGTCCCTACACAGCTCTCCAACAAATTGGACCAATTTGGAGTGATTAGTGAAGAATTCACATATGGTGCCCAGCCAGCGCAGGACCAATTGCCTCCTGCAGCCCATTAAGAGCCATTTACTGTGATGGGCCCATTTGTCTTTGTTGTTAGTTCTGGCAGGGCCAGTGACAGCTCTTTGGCTGGCCACTGGGCCAACCTCTCCCTGACATCATCTCAGGGGTAGGAGGGCAAGGCTGAGACACATATCGAGTCTGACGCCAGCTGATGGATGTCCCACGGAGCCACGCCAGGCAGGGCTGCGGGGCCTTCCCGAGGAACGGGAAGGGGAATTGCCATTTGGGGTTGCGCGTTGGGTACCAACGGCAGCACGCAACCACGTGGGTCTTTGTCTGCTGTTGGGTACCGTGGCCATACTGTGATGAGGGCAGGGCTGGGAAGACAGGGACAGGCTGCTCCGTTTGTGCTGTCCGTGCCCTGATGCACATGGAGACGGGCAGAGAGGCAAAGTTGGAGCCCATGCTCCTCAAGAACCAATGGATGTTCTGCTGGGTGCACATCAAAGCTTGTCCTGGGCATGGTCCTCCGTTCCTCCTGTAGCTCCAGGGAAAAGGTGGAAAGAAAGAAGCAGCAAAGGGCAGGATGGGATCAGTGGGACTCGTGGGCTGTGGGCGCATTTCTGGTGGCCAGAGACGCTTTCTGCTGCCGTCGGGATTCTGGTAACGGATGGGGAAGAGCCCATGTTGGTTAAGGTGTGTTTACACTGGTGTCACGATAACCAGGCTGGTGATTATACGCACGGGACTACAGAGGTAAAAAATTCCTACCCTGCAACAGACACAGGCGTCACAGCTCAAAACTGTCAGCAGGGCTGGGAAACAAATCCAGTGCCGGGTGAAATTCCAGTGCATTTTACAGGGTTGGTTTTAGAGCTGGAATATGAGATGTGAAGGATGAGCCAGCCTGGAGAAACTGCCCATCATTACAGCTTTGCAAATGTCCAATATTTTCACTCTCTGGCAGTTCCAGGATGTTTTTCCCTTTGTTTTGGGTTAACCCAACGTGGGGTGTGACTAAAAGGAAAAAAAAATTGGTGCCAGTTTCAAAAATTAAGATTTTGTGCAGTACCTCATTTCTATATATAATCAAAATTAATCTTTTAATTGCATGTGATCTGGGATGGAAAGAGACCTAGAAGATCTTAATATCATAACAAAAATATTTTTATTCTTTAAATTATTGTTTTGATGAAAGTAATCACCTAGAATTGCCATGAAACTTTGTTATAGATGAGGATTGACAATTATTGGTAAATGAGACATATATTTTTGTCTGCTGCTAGTGCCCAGGTCTTCTTTGAAATGGTACTTATGACGTTTGACCTGTTTTTAACCCTGTTTTTGACCTTTTTATAAAGGAAAAACCAGACTACTACTATCCCCCTCCCCAGTAGTCAACTTTCTCCGGCAAAGCCGCATGGTATTTTAAGACCTCGGTCCCTTTGACAGTGCCAGCCCACGAGCTGTTGTGTGCTGACAGCCGCTATTGTGTCCATCCAGGGTAATTACGAATTTGATCCAGCGCTTTGAAACTTCTCGAGCTGACAGGTCCTCTCTGAAGTAAGACGCTGGCAGCGCTCTTTGGAGGGAAGACGGGGGTGCGAAAAGGTTTCTGTCCCAGGCTGTGGGGCACCAGGACACCTGGGTCCGTTCTGAGCGGATTTGGAGACTGCTATTTTGCCATCTCCTCGGCAATTGGGGCTATTTGAGGAATTGGGGTCAATTAGAACAAGCCTTCACCTGTCTTGCTTCCACAGAGAACTGGAGCCAGATGGCAACCTGTAGGACTGGCCTCTCCCATTCCCATTCCCGCTGGACAGATGAACTGGGAGCTTGCAGGGATACAAACCATCATTTAATGTTGGTTTAAATGCAACGGTAGAGGTGGAATGAGTGCAAAGGGATTCATCCGTTCTGGCACGAATCTATCTGCTTAATATCTTATCCGGCAACAATCTCCGTGGATGTTAGAAGACTGATCCCAACCATCCTAAAATTCCCTCTCCACTGTTTCTGCCCAAATTACAATGCCGGTAAGTAAGTTTCAGTGATTCAGGCTGGAATTTCATGACCACTTTGAGATTAAATCTGCCGTAAAGCTGGATGTGCCCAGCCTGCAGCTACTCGAAAGGGCTTTTCAAATGTACCAGCGGATTTGGAAGGTTGTGTGTGGGGATTAGGCTCTGAAATGCCATTTCTGCTCCCGGTAATCTTGCCAGCAGACTTCATCAACACCCTTGTGTCTTGCCCACCAAATTCTCATGATGTGATGTCACCCTTTTCTTTATTATTCTGATTAATAATACTGTTTCTTATTGCATCGGAAGGCATGGCAGGAGTGAGCTGAGCTTGTTAGCTTCCCCAGGACCTCCTGTCCGCTCCTCAGGGTGTCCTGATGGCATTGCATCAGGGAATCCTTGAGTTTTAGGAGAGCCTTACAAAAAGGACCAACAAATCTTATAGAGAAAGTGAAGCGTCTGAATCTCCAGAGTAAAACTCTGGGTAATGCTGCTGGAGAATTACAAGAGCAAGGACCAGAGAGATCTGCAGCTTTGGTGAGGCTGGAACATGTGGAGGGGAGTCATAATGCGCGCCTTCCTTTTGATCCAAAGCTGTGAAATCTCCAGAGGAGGCAAAACCGCTGGTGACCCTCCAGCTGGTGAAAAAGCAGGGTTGGCCTAGACGTTTGCCTTCCTCTGCGGTACTCTGGAAGTACACACCACACAGATAATTCCTCCCCGCTGCCAATGTCTTGGCCGTTAGAGTCTCCTGTTCTTCCTGATGGGGCACTTGGGTGCCACTTGTTGGATACCAGGACACCAGAGGCTTTGGATTTTTCCCAGTAATTTCAGGAGAGCCAAAATTTCACCCATGTGTCTGATTTTCTCCTGCCCTCTTGTGTTGTCCTTGCACCCTTTGCAGAGCAACCAGAGCAACGCCGCTTGGCACCTTGTCTCCTCTTTTTCCCTGCTGCCAAAAGTCACCTGAGATGCGGTGGCCTTACCCTCAGCACAGGCTCACCAGCTCGTGGATTTGCAAAGCCTCTGGTGTGATTCAGCAGCAGATCACGCGCTCCCCGCGCCCGTCCAGGGTGATGCGCGCGACAAACGAGCAGAGTAAGCAAAACCGGCCGAGTGTTCCCAGCTGAGGATCCGACCCACAATTCGGTGGCGGGTGTGCTGTCCAGCCTTCCCCGTGACGCTCGAGCCCGGCATCACCCAAGCAGCCGCTCGCGGGTGTGCAAGAAGAAATAAGACCAGAAGAGGTGAAATTAGCACCTTCTTCCTCAGGTAATGTCCCCGTGGGAGCGACATGGCCTGGACTCAGAGAGGCTGTCACTGGAATTAGTTTTTGGTCAAAGAATGTGAGATGTTTTTCAACAGTGAAAAATGTGTCTGTTCTGAGGGAATTCTCTTCCCAGCCTCTCCACTGAGGGCAGCTTCTCTGTGCCTAGGTGTATTACTGTTGTGTACATTTAAATAATTTGCCTGGTTTTTGCCCAGTCATTTCATTCTGTGAGTCCCTTCTGGAGTTCCTCACAGCCACGTTGGCGCAGTGTTTCAGAAAGAGCCTGGTGTCATCTTCAGATCCTCTCAGAATGAAGCATTTTGTCGAGCAAGGATCAATTCACCTTTTTATTCCATTCTGTTAGTAATTCAGAAGGTTTCTTACCTTCACTCCCTTTATTTATTCATTTTTAGTTTCACTGTTTTCCATTACATCAGAAAAATATAGTTTTGCTGTATTCTTCTTGTAACAGCAGGTCTTGACGTGATTCAACAGGAACAGATTTCGGGGCGAAATTTTGCCTCGGAATGTTTCCATTTTTCTTGTCATGTCCACATTGATCTGGAATGGAGAATGGGGGCTGAAAGGGAAGAGCCTGTGCTCTTTGGGTCGCTTCCCAGCAAACGAGTTAATTTAGGAACACAACGCCAGCCTGGCTCTCCTTGACAGTGTCCAGATCCCACCAGGAATCGCAGGTGTAGGTTAAGAGTAATTGGATAAAACTGCTCTGTGGTCCCCGTGAGCCCCTTTGCAAAGCGTTTCCCATGGATGAGAATGAGCCGGGGTCGGAAGAGCGCAGGGAAGCCGGGAGGAATAAGCATTTCTGCGTTAGCTGGCAAAAGCTGGAACCGGCTATTTCGGCTCCGATTCTCTCCGTCTGTCAGGGCTGCAGCTCGGAGATAGAATTAAGATAGCGATTTGGAGAAGGGCTTGCCGTGTTTGGACAGGGTGGTGACAGCCGTTTGGGCTGCTTCATGCCAGCCCAGGTACATCAGATTTCTCCATCTGGGATGGGGTTAGAGCAGAGGACGCTGCACAGGCAGAAGGCTGCTGCCAGCCAAGCCCAGCTCCTCCCAGGGAGGCTTGCAGCCCTTCTTCAGCAGAGAACATTCCAGAGAGGTCATGTATCACTGGTCCAGAGAGAGGGTCTTCTCTGAGACCATTTTTCTTCATCCCTGACCTCAAGCCAAGTAGTAGTGGGGTCGTCCAAGAGCCATTTTCCTGCCTGGGTCCCAGCAGTCCAATTTCCACCATCGTAGAAGCCCTCACGAAGCCACACTAGGTTCCACCCAGCCTTTGACACTTTGCTCTTGCTTCCTCAGCTCCTTGGTGGATGTAGGCAGAGCAGACAAGCCTGACGTGATCAGAAGAGCATAGCTTCCTGACAGCTCCTGTACCACACACATCCTCACATGGCTGATAGCGTCTTTGTACCCCTACGAGGCCAAGGTTCAGCGTCACCCTGGCCAGAACCAAATTGCTTGAACCAGGACTGGGGCAGACAGGTGGTTCTGGAGCAGATAGGTTTCCTTGGCAGGCTTGGGTGGCTTGGATGGTGAAAATCTGTCAGCTTGCCGTAGGAACATGGAGAGTTTGTGTGGTGTATGTCAGGACGTGCTGGGTAAACATCACAGCTTATAATGTTGTGAATTTTCCTTTTGAGTTTTGTGAGCTTGATGTGTGAAAGATGGTGGGAATTTGGTCCAAGGGAGCAGAGAGGGTTGGGAATTTGCTGTTGTGTTTAAAACTTCTTTATTCCTTCTGTGACCACCTAGCATGAAGAAATCCACCTCCAGAAATGCTCACCTCACCTAGGAAGCCTGCTGTCAGGGCCCTGGGTGCACTGGTACACCCTAATGACCCTGGGCAGCCTCACCTGGGGTCTCCACCCTCTCCTCTGCTGTAGGCTGAGGACCATCATTTAAGCTCAGGCCCTGGGCTGGTGGTTTCTCTCTGAGCTGTGTTGTAGGTATGTGTGTCTCTGCGTTTGTCTACTGGATGGCTTTTGGGACCTGTGCTGGCGGTAGCCTGTCTCCTAGATGGACCTCTTAGACCTGCCTTGTGGATTTGTCTCTGTCTCCTGCTGCTCTGGGTGGATGTGGGACCTGACTGTTTGCTTTGCCTCCCTTAGGGCTGCTGAAGTCACCCTCAGCCCTTGGCTTGACCTCACTCTTGGAGCTGACCTGCTCTTGTTCCTCCCTGGCATCCCCTTCGTGATGAATGGTGCTCAGGAACAAGGAGGACCAATGCCACTGGAGCTACTGGAGTTACATTGCAACACAGCCAAGGAGTTTGGCGCTGTAGTCATGCGGCTGTGGTAGGAGTAGTTGCAAAGATCTGAGTAAATGACCACTCCATGAATGTGATCTGTGTTTCTCTAGAGATGCTTCAGCTGCTGTTGGGATAAGACAAAGAAGAAACAATTTCTGGGACTGAAGCAGTCACAAAAGAAAAGATAGTTTGGAGGACCAGATCAGGTTAGGAGTGCCTTTTCTGCTCAAACACTGAATATCTTCCAAGATGAAATGGAAAAGACAAAAGACTTTGGACTTATCCATCTACTCTGGACTGCTCCTCCTCATCTCTATAAACCAAAGCACTTTGCAAAAACTGGCAGCAGTTTCACTCCACTACTTATGGAGGGGAGTGAATCCAAAGATGTTTAAGACAATGTGTGGAGGATTCTGAGTGATCAAATTACTGCAGCTGTTGAGCTACTGAGGTTCAGCTGATGTTTGGTAACTCATTAAGCCACACCAACCAGACCATGTGCCAGCATCCACCCTCAATGCAGTGACTTTCCCTGGGGACCCTTGGTGTCATCAACAAGCTTCATGTGAGCTGGGGGGGATTAACGAGCTGCCCTGAGCAGGGTCTGTGGGTGCAGCTGGGATGGATGGAGTGCTGGCGCTCAGAGGAGAGCTCTGTGGGAGCAGGGTGCTGCAGAGACCCCCTCGCTGAGGGGCAGGGAGCGCAGCACCAACCTGGACTCTGGATTTGTCTGAGTGAGGTGATGGTGCTCTGCCTGGAGTGGCCCACCTGCACCAGGGACAGCTGAGACAGGTAAGGCAAAGCTCTTCTTGTGCTCGTTCGGGTGGCAGGGTGGGTTTTGCTGGGTGAGGGTAGGTCCAGCAGCCCCGGAACTGGGGAAATGCTGCTGGACAGGCTGGGGCTGTGGGACACCAGCATCCTTGCCCTGCTCTGTGGGGATGAGCAGCAGGCAGCTGGGTGATGGTAGAGGTTGTCCAAAAAAACCTGGCTGTGTACTCTGCTGCTTTGGAGGCTGCAGACACAGTCTGACTGAGGTGGATGCCCTCTTCTCCAGGCAAACCACCTCTTCCTCCCGTGGACGCAGATAAAATGTCCCTGACCTGAAATCCAGCACGTGTGTGATGGTAGTCCCTGTGTTGGTTAGCATAGGGGAGCACTGGGGCTGAGAGCAAGCGTCTGTGGAGCTTGAACTTACCTGGATGCTGCAGGCATCCATGCCCTCGGCTGCCTCCGGGTGCTGCGGGGTCCCTGGTCTCAGCCCCTGGTGCTCTGGCACTTGTGGCCCTCTCCATGGCTGGCATCAGCCAGTGCCGCTGTCGGGGTGGCGAGGAAGGGCTGGGAGGCTCTGCCAAGGAGAAGGTTTGGAGCCAGCCCCATGGTTTTGATGAATGAGCAGACGAAAGGTGAAGGCAGGGACTGGGATGAACCCCAGCAGGTGGGAAGTCCAGCCCTGTATACCTCTGGTCATTCCTAGGGCTGATGGAAACCATCTGGTACCCCTGAGGCTGCCTGTGGTTGCTCTGCATGGTAGCAGCAGCTCTTCCGATGGCCTTGCCAGCCACACCTTGGGGACAGGGGGGTCCATGGGCCTGTGCCCGTGGGTCTCTCTCCCGGCTCTCGTGATGCCAACTGCTGCTCTCCCCTCTACTGGACCCTGTCTGTGAATTTGGGCAAGTGTCGCTGGAGCAGCAGCTCTCGCGTGGTTCTCCTTCCAGCTTCTCTTTGCAAACAGTGCCAGAAACTCTGCTGCTAAGCAAAAGTGAAGACTGATGTCATCCCAAGTCTCTGCGAGCCAGGGAACTGAGCAAAAGCCTGGAGTGCCTGTATCTTCATCCAGCTGTGGTTGTTCCTGCTTTCCAGCCCTTACTACCTGCCTAACTCTGCGCTAGGATATTGCCCAGACATCTGAGGAGATGCAAGCTGGCAATTTCAATGCGCTCCTAAACATCTCCAGCAAAACACCCGCTGGTGCCAAGCCCTTGGCTCCTGGCTCCTTAACCTGTTTTTCCGAAGTAAGGAGATTTCCAGGGCGAGTCTGCCTTGGCCCTGCAGGAGGCATCTTTTCTCCTGCCAAGGCTGAGGCCGGGGCGAGCTTCTCCCGCGCTGTCGCTCAGGGAGCAGGAATGCAGGCGAGGCTGCCCTGTGGTTAGGAGGACTCCACCCCAGAGACAGAGGCAGGCGCCCAGGTACCAACACCGGAGACTTGGGCCGCGTCCAGGGCTCTTGATGACAGGCGCTGATCTGTTTCTTTAACCCTTTGGCTTCCTTCTTTCCGGCTGTGATGATACCCAGGCGGTGCTGGTGGTTGGTATGGGAGCAGATGTTGGACGGGGCATTGTTAATGGAAAGCTGGTGCTAAGTGGGGATCCGGTCCTCCCTCCTCAGTTTCCTGGGTCTAGAGGATGATTCCTAGCTGGAATGTTTAAGGGAAGGGATCCCTGTGCTGGTTTTGTCCTGGAAGGATGGAAAACTGTAGTGGCTAAAGCACTGATTGTTCGTTTGTTTTTTTTTTTTTTTTTTCTTTTACATTTGGGATTTGTATTTCATGTTGAGGGCTCTGCCGAGGTCTCCTTGGAAGGCTCGGAGTCAAAACAAAGCTGGTTGACCTTGGAGGACCATCCTTCAATAGCATCAGTTGGCCATAAAGTGGGCAAACCCAACGTGCACGCTCTTCCCTGATGACAGCCCCAGCCCAGGAGTTTCGGAAAGCCTGACCATGTGAGTGTGTCCCTAGTCCGGTTGCCCAAGTTTCGGTGTCACCTTTCTTGTGCTGGCAGTGTCCCTGTGGCTCCCGGGTACCACGCAGCCCCGGAGGAAGCCTGTTGATGGGCGAGGCTGGGGTGAGCAGCCCCAGACCGGGGGCGAACCCCGCTGTAGTTCCAGGGTCTGAAGCGTGCGGTGGCCTCGTGTCCTGCTCCTGTCTCTGAGCCTCCGCTCTGTCTCTGCAGCGGGGGTGGCTTTTGTCTGTCCTCCTCAGATGCGAGGTTCTACTCAATGTCAGACCGTACAAGTTCTCAGCTGAGTCCCAGGGACTCTACTGCTGTCTATGTCTCGGTGGTTGGTTTTTACCTGTCCTGTAGCTTCTATGTGCTTCAGCATGTAGGAATATAAACCTCTTGGGCCTCTCCTGTCCGTGAAGCCGGGCAGGTGTCCTGCTCGGTTCTTCCGTCTGCGTTTCCGAGTATTCGGAGAGCTGAGCTCCAGGTTTTGCCCTGTCTCCCTTGTTGCTCTCCTTACCTATTTGCTTAACGTGTCCTCACTGCGAGGTTTAACTCCGTGCAGTGCAGCCAAAGAGCTGTGCCTGGGCTTTGAAGCTGTCCGTGCGCTCTGGGGTGATGGATCCTGTCTAGACCACGGCTGTGGCAGCCTGGAATGCTTACAAGCACATCACGGGTTGTTTCAGGGCAGGGTACGGATCCTGGTCCTTGCTTCGACGTTTACAGCCACATCCCGGAACCGGCTTGCTCTCCACCATCCGTCGGTTCTCCCTCCATCCTGAGGAAGCAGCACCTGGGTTTGTCTCCGTGCGGGCTGTGGAGCCGTTTCTGCCGCTGTTCGTGGAGCGTTTGGCAGCCTGTAGCAGCAAAATGATGCAGGCAGGGGAAGTGATGTTATGAAGGAATTTGCAGCCATGGGTTTGAGGCTTGGCCCTGTCGGGGGGGTGCTGCAATGCCTTAGCCTGCTGCCATACCCTAAAACGCCGTTTGCAGGATTTTCTCTGCTCCTTGAGGCAAACCACGAGTCTGACCGGCGGATGCCTGTGTCCTGCTTACAAAAGCCAGCGTAAGGCGCTGACATCCCCCACCCTGTGCCCGCCAGCGGAGCGGCCTGTGGAGTCACTGACCTCGCAGAGCGTGAAGAGCCGGGGAATGGGCTCCTTGCTCCGGTTTGCAATCAAATGCTCACAGCTCCGTGCCCACCTCGCTGACCTTTCCTGACCTCCGTTGCCCAAGGGTCGGTGTCTACAAGTCAAAGTCCTCTGCAGACAAAGGGGAATTTACCTCTGTCAAACGTAGAGCGGTGCGGGAGCTGTCTGACCTCTCCGAGCGCATGCTGACAGAGCACTGGGGCCGCGGCGCAAGCGGAGATTGTTTCCCTGGGGCTGGCGTGGGTGATGGAGTCCAGTTCAGATGTGGCCACAGTTCTCTTGCATCTCTGTCCTTCTGATCAATCGTTTGCCTTTGAGTGGTGTCCTGAGGATGTTTCCCACGTGCTCAGAACCAGTGGAAAAATCTTAGAGCAGGAGATCCCCTTTTTTTTTTTTCTTTTTTTTTTTCTTTTTCAAATGCAGCTTTAATGAGCTTGTGGATGAGCCTTCCTCCATCCTTGGTGTGGTCAAGAAATGAGTTATCAGCCTGTTTGTCTACCAGGATGTGTATTGCAGTAAAAAAAAGAAAAAATCAAACCCACTACCAGCGGAGCAGACCAAATCCAGGCCATTAACAAAAGCCCCTGGGGGAGGTCCCAGTCTGGGAAGATTGGTGGAAGGAATTTACCTTCTTTCATCTTGTCTTCCCAGTGCCACCTCTGACACGAGCCCCACCATGGCCAGAGAGCCTCTCTTGACTTTTGAGGAGGAACAGAAGCCACAGAGCTGAGTGTGGAGGGGAAGGGTTAATAGGGAGCAAACCAGTGCAGTCTGGGCTCAGTCCGCAGACATTTGGCTGCCCAAGGAAAGGGCCAGTCTGCGAGCGCTGGCTCTCCTTCGATGGGGGCTGTGAGCAGAGCTGTCCTGTTGCTGCTGCCCTCATTTCCATGGGCACAGCAGGGTGACCCTGGCTCGGGGCCGCGCGGGCCAGTTTTGGTGGGTATGGCGTAATCCCCGTAACTGACGGCGTGACCTGCTCCGTGGGCTCGGCCGCAAACCCTCGTCCTGGGGTGATGTCATGGAGGACATCGCAATGTCGTCTCACGCCGCAACACGCTTCTGCTGACACAGCTTGACGTCACGTGGGCACGGCGATCTGTTGGGCACAGGATGAGCGCTCTGCCCTTTGCTGGCAGCGTTGTCAGCCGGAGGCCCTGCCAATGCCACCGGGGCAGCAAAGCCTACATTTGCACCAGCAGCACCTTTCAGCTGGCGCGGTGCTGACGCACCAGTTTGAGAGCTGCCTGGTGATCTGCGCCGCTGCAGGTTGGGTTTCTGTTTGATCCTCACGACCTGGAAGCTCCGTTGAGTGCTCAGCCCTGAATTTGGCTAGGGGATGGAGCAAGGGCAGCTGAGGTTGCTCAGAAGGGGAGCTCTCTGTGTCGCTTGTGGTTCTGCAGGTGGGAGTTTTGCTCAGGCTGAGCGATTCCTCGTGCAGCGAGGTTACTGCTGCCTCCTGGCATCACTTGCCTGGTGGTGGTGGTCCCGTCACAGACAACGCTTTGGCTGATCCTTCTGGGAGCAGCAGCTGTGCGTCACCCAACGGTGCAGGGCTGCTGCGTCCAACACCAGACCCAGTCACTCTGTCATTGCTGCTGGCTTACAAGTCCGAGGCTTGTCTCGGGGGATCCTTGTTCTTTACTAAAGATCGTGGTGAATCAACCAGAGCTGGAAGCGAGTGAATCTCCGTGGGTCATTGACTGACATCAAAGGATTCCCTGGAGAGCCCTGGATGTCTGTGTCAGTAGGAGTCAGTGATTCTTCATGGCAGAAAGCCTCCTGGTCCCCAGCCAGGCTTTCTGTTTGGTCCCCTTGGCTCGGTGCTGTGTCCTTGTCAGTAGCAGTGGGATGGTGGGTGGGTCCCTGCTAGGACCCACTTCTGGGAGCATCCCAGTGCCTACGGCTCCCACTGCCCGTTGTAGGGTGCCTTTGTCCTGCTCGGACAATCACAAGGAGCTCTTTGTCCTCTCCACGCTCTTTCACCTTGTTCTGTTTCTTTATCTCAAGAACAAGCAGGCTATTCACCCCAGGGGAGGCCAGTCCCGGACCACCTACAGACCCAGCATCTGCAGGAGTGACCACAAATCCTCAGCCTTCTCCTACCAGCGAGGACACCGCAGTGTCACCTTGGGCATCCTCTCCTCCAGCTCCCTCCTGCCGTGCAGAGCCCAACGCCAGCTACAGGCTCACGGGGCCCTGGGCCAGGAGGAGCGGTTAGGGCATCGGTGGTTCTACTCTGGGAGCCGCTCTCTGCCTTGGCACGGCCCTGTGCCCAGCGTAGCTTTACCTGTGCTCAGTTGCTCAGCCACCCCGTTGTTTTCCAGTGCTTTTGGGATCCCAGTGGCTGCGTTACCACATGGCCCCTTTTTTTTTGCCTGTTTTTCAGGAAAGGGGTGTTTGACCTTGAGTATGAGGAGCTTGTGCCTCCATGTGTGGGCTGCGTGGAGGTACCGACCTGCTTGGAGCTAGCTTGGGGCTCGTTGTGCGGTGTAGACTTGTCTTGCATCTAATTAGAGGCTCACTTCTCCCCTTCTTGCCTGTCACTCATTCCTCCCTTCCCTTCTGCCTCCAGAAACGCTGCTCAGCACAGGCAGTCTCGTGAGAACAGGCTCCAGTGCTGGTTTTCTGTCATTTCAAGTCCTGTGGTGCTAAACCCGAGCAGGGTCTGCAGAGGTGAAGCTTACCAGCCAGCATCTCAGGAGGTGGGCTTGGCACCGGAGACCTCCCGCGAGCCGAGCGAGCCCATATCCCTTTCTTTTGGGAGTCTGAGAAACCCAAAAGCAGGTGGGCTTACACGTTGAACCCCCACGTCCCCCGCGAGCGGAGCGCAGGGTCCTTCTCGCTGCTGTCGCCGGGTGATCCCTCGTGTGTGAGGAAGGGCCGCAGGCGGGCTGTGAGGCGGCTCTCGGCGGGGTTTGGTATCGCCGTGCTGTCAGAATTTTGTGCGGAGGGCCCTGTGTCCTGCAGGTGAGGACTTGGCTGTGATGGCCTCAGACACGGGAACATGTGCCTTGTAAACTGGGAAAGGGTTTTTCTCTCCTTGGGTGGTGTCATGACCTGGCATTATTTAAAATTATTTTCTGTCTATGATTATTATTACTTATACGATGGGAATTATCTACCAATAATTATTATGTTGAATAATTCCAGAAAGAGTTTATTTAACATAAACCTTTAGAAAGCCAAATGCTATGGATAAGATGGAGCCCAAGGGCTCAGGTCTGCTGGGCTTTTTATCCAGCTCTGCCGTGGCTCTTCTGCCGCCGTGGCACCTGACAGATGTGGCTTCTGCAAAGAGCTTGGCTTCAGGGGGAAGGAGCTTTGCTCTCTGCCATCAAATAAGCCAAAATTATACCGGTGAGATTGAAAAAAGCTTGGATGATGCTGCACTGCCCCAATAGTGCATGTGAAACATCCCACAGGGTCGGTTCTGGGGCGTTAGTTTCTTCGTTACAATAATCCAACGTGTGAAATCCGCTTGGTCACTTAATTCAAAACCAGCTCTGCTGTGTCGCCTCCTTTTCCGACTCCCAGACGAACAGAGCGCTTTAAGGAGCTGCAAAAGCTGGTGCTGAACACCCGTGGAAGATTCTACACGGGAACCTGTTTGTGTTTGAAGCTGGGCAGAGAGCTCATCTAAAAAAAAAAAAAAAAAAAAAAAAAAAAAAACCATCAAGGATGAAACAGTCACCAGCAAATTGATAGACATGCCTGGAAATGCCTTTAACCCTTATTTACTGCAGAGCTTGTGGTTTGAAAAGCCTTGGAGTCTCGTTTTGACTGTTTGGTCCCCATGAAAATTACAGAGGTGGGGAGAAACCGCCCGCCGCTCCGTCCGGGCTCTGACAGACAAGCCCAGAGGAAAGGGGTTCATCCCTGCGCCTGCCGTGCAGATTCAAAGCGGGTTTAGAGCTACGGCTTGCGCACGCTCCTGCGACGGCCGTGGTGGGCCGCTGCCCCACCGGTGTCTCCAGAGCCCACGTCAGCGTGCCAGCCTCTGCTGACACGGCCCTGCCTCGCTGTGACTCCTGTGGGTGTGGAGTCCTAATTATTTTATCGCAGGGACTGATTACCATGCCACTGGCACCACGGTAAGCAGGAGTAACTCACTGGAGATGATGGCACTGCGTCAAAAGCTCTTGAGTCCAGGCCTCTGGAGGTGCCACCGTTGTGTGGAGCAGGGGAAGGAGCCCCACGCATCCCATATCACGCAGAAAAGGAAACTGAGGAGTAAGAAGTGTCTTGCACAAGATTGCACAACGTGGAGGAGCTGGCAATAACACGCAGGTCTCTGGCTTCCCGGCCTTCCTCGAGGCGGGTTGCTCATGTGTTGTGGAGAGAGCCTGGTCTTGCTTGACACCAAAATCCACAGGAGCAGAGGAAAAAGTAGGCGGTGTGTTGGCGAGAAGGACCACCATAGGGATGACCCTTGTCTTGGAAGCTGGGTGGATTTGAAGGAAGACCTTGTGGCTGAATAGATCCCCATCTCCAAGTGCACGAGGTCATCAGGGTAGCGGGGAACAAATACATCATCCTGGTTTGTTTGTTTGTTTTTAACCATGAGCAAAATCATGGAATCACAGAATGGTTTGGGTTGGAAGGGACCTTAACTATGATCCAGTTCCAACCCCCCTGCCCTGGCAGGGACACCTTCCGCCAGACCAGGTCACTCACAGCCCCATCCAGCCCATCCTGGGACACTGCCAGGCATGGGGCATCCGCAGCTTCTCTGGGCATCCTGGGCCAGTGTGCCACCACCCTCACAGGGAAGAATTTCTTCCTTACATCTGATCTAAATCTGCCCTCTTCCAGTTTAAAGCCATTCCCCCTTGCCCTATCACTACATGTGCTTGTCAAAAGTCCCTCCCCAGGTTTCTTGTAGGCTCCTTTAGGTACTGCAAGGCCGCTATCAGGATGCTCTGGAGTCACCATTTCCTCTGCTTTTTGGGAAGAGTGAGAGAAAGGAGGCTTGGAACAACACAGCTCCCTCGTGGTGGCCTCCTGGGGTGGGGCAGGTTTTAACGGCGTGTCCTTGGACACGTTGGATTTCCCGTCTCCTCAGCACGGGGAGCGCTTGAATCGCCCTTCAGCGGTTGGGCACAGAAGGGGAAGGATCATTAACATACAAAGGGCTCCTCTTTCAACACCAGTCTCGGAACTTTCATGGTTTTAGCTCTGTCTCATCACATTTGTTCTGCCTTGTACTTGGATTTGTCCTAGTTCTTGGAACGGGATGAACACATAGAAATCTCAGCTTTCGTTAAAGGCTCCTGCTCTGGAAGGCTGCAGAGGAAAATCACCGCTTCCAGGGACGCTACAAGAACACCGTGTCTCCTTAGTTTATTTCTGATTAGTGCCGTATTCAAACAAATCTCTTTGTGAGGTGGAAGGGGTGCGGGGGAAGATCACCACTTCTGGCTGCTTAGGACTGGCAAACTTGAGTGGTGCCTGGGCCACTTTGCGTGTTGCAACGGAGGATTTCCACTTCAGCAGCACAGGCAGAAATGCAAAATGCTACTTCTTCCCCTTTTTCACTCATCGGCTTCCTCTCTCTTTGTCTCACTCACCCATCTTGGTGAATTAGGGTCAAGCGTTGGGTCTTCTCCTGGGGACGTAGGTAAGAGTTGGTTTGGGGAATTGCTGCCTTCCCCTCTGGATTTGTGGAGGACAGGTACTTTGCTGGCTGTGAGAGCTTCTCTGGCTGCTCTTGGTTTCTCAGGTGGGATTTGTTTATTGCAATGGCAGATGTTGTGAGGTTGAATCCCACTTTGTGCTGGCGCTGGGGCAACTGGGTTGAAGGTCCTGATATGGACCCATTCCACGTTCCTGCTGAAGATGCGACCCACTTAAGATCAGGTGTTCTGTGGGTATTGCCAAAGCTATTCAGGTTAAACACCTCCGTTGGTCCTTAAGACGGTGCTGCCAATGGGCCTAAGGGGAAATAGGTCAGGTACTTTGAGATCTGTGTCACTGTGTTGGCCTGAAACATTCCTAAATGCAACCTGTGAGGAGATGCCAGAGCGCTGACCCATCGCCCGCCGCTGCAGCTGGCTGCTTCAGCCGCGTTGTGCTCTTCACCGGCAAAACAAGGCAGGAGCTCGTTGGTGTGGAGGCACGAAAGGAGCAAAGATGATGGTGCTTCCCCCCAACATTCATCTGCAGTCCTGTGGGCCTGACTCACCTCTTCAGGAATCTGGTTTAATCATTTCTACAGCTTCTGAGGGGACAGGCAGGAGACAGCACGAGAGCGTAGCGCCTTTGAAAAGCATTGCCTTTAACTCGTTTGCCTTCCGCGGATCCCGTAGTGGTTGCTGCGGGGCTGTGGTGATGATCGACACCCGAGTTTCTTCAAATTCTCTGTGGTTTTGCCTCTTGCTGGGCTGGTGAGATGCTGGCAGTGTTTGGTGTCTTTGCCGACAGTCCTGTCATCCTTGGTGTTGTGGGAACCATAACATTGTGTGGGACCCTCCTGCTTCCCAACTCCCCTCACAAGAGTAAATGTTAGTCTTTGTGGAGTGAAGAGGAGAAATAATGGGTTTGATAACGTTTTCTTTGATTCTTGTCTCTGATATGTTCCTCACATCCAAACCTAGCTTGGGTTGCCTGCTGAAAATGGCTGTTTTCCACGAAGTTCAATTTATATATGTTATATATACAAAAGGTAGCTTCCCAATTTTTCAAAAATTGAAGCTGAATATCTTATTATTGGTAGTGGATGTCTCTTTGTGTTCCTGCTCTCCTGTTCCCCATCTTTGCCACCATTTTAATGATAAAATTGAAATAGAAGAATCAGTTGAGTAATATAGATTTTTAAGCAGAAACTTCAACCAAAATAATTTAAATTATTTTTTTCCACCCTTTTTTTTTTTTGTTGTTGTTTTGAACCAAAGATTCCAGCCAGCTTGACTCAGCTGTGCTAAACGTGCAGGCTGTCCTTCACCAGGCTGTTGAGTGCAGGTGAGTCTTGTGGTTCTCCTCTCCTCCTAGGTGAGCTTGCAGAGCTTGTGCTGCCTGGTGTCTCCACACAGGGTCTCCCTAGACTTGGACAAAGCAGCTGCTGGAGAGACGTTAATTAATCTTAATTTAGATCCGATGCTTTGGCCGTGGTTCTACCACCATTGTCAGTAGATGTTTTGCTGTCAGCTCTGGTAGGAAAGGGATTATTAAGTGTTGAATAAACTGCAGGAGCCCATGGTGTTGCAGCGCGTGGGCTTAAAGTTGTGTTTTCCAATGGCAAAGGGATGTGGAAGCGTCGCACAAACCCATTTTCACTGTGGCAGCATGAGATGCATTAGGAGACAAGTGCCAGCGGTAGGTGAGTGCCAGGACTCCCAACCAAGGAGAAGCTTTCCAGGGCTCAGCTCCTCCTTAGGAGCCTGCGAATCCAGCTCTGGAGGGGGAACACCAACATCTTCCCGAGTGCTTGGAACCCACGTGAAAACTGAGCTCTCCAGAAGATCTGGTCACCTCGAGGACATAAGTTGGAGCTGAGCTACCTTTTAAGGTCTGATCCTGGAACAGGATGGGGCAGCAGGGATGGAAGGATAGATTGAGGGCAGCAATGGGAACGTGTAAAGGAGGGTCAGGCTTGGAGGAATTTGCCATTCCTTCACTGGGAGGAACGGAGGAGACTACGTGAACTCTTCAAAAGGATCAGTGCCGTGTGTACCTCTTTGGGAGCAGGAAACATGTGCTTCTAATTTTTCTTGCTTGCTGTTTGCCAAGGAGATCTGTTTCCCATTGACTCTTGACCCTTCAGAAGAAAAGGGGAAAAACAAAAGAGAACTAGCTGGCCAAAGTAGCGCTGCTGAGGTCCATGGCAAAAATCCCACCAGCTTCAACAGGACCATGGTTCAACCTAGAGAAGAAAAAAACCTCTCTGAGTTAGAACAAGAAAAAGAGTAGAAAATCTCTTGTCTTGGTTTGGGACATTGTCTAGACTGGCAGTCATGATATTCCCAGCTTACCACTGTACTGGATCTAGAACTGTCCTCATAAAAATTGATAAAATCCCTTCCTTTTCTGAAGGTGGAATAGTCTCTTGTGGGAGGGTGTAGTATCTAGCACCACAGATATGGTCTTGGAGAGAACCTTACTGGGAAATGGATTTACTCTCCAAATAATATTCCTAGATTTAAAAAAAAAAAAAAAAAAAAAAAAAAAAAAAACCCACAACAAAAAAAAACCCAACTAAAATCTTTTTTCTAAATCGAAAGTGTGGAAAAGAAAACTGTTTGGGTCAGTGAAAGTGGCCTTTATTCAACAAACACAAAATCTTTAATTTAGACAGATTTTGTTTTTAAGTGTTATATGAAGTGGAATAAATAGAAAAATGAGAAACTGTATTGAAAGGAAAAGAACTCCTCCTATGCTACATTTGGGCCATTCTTTCCTGAACAGTCCTCTACAGCATCTTCAGTCTCCTTTGAAAGTCTCTTGGGTCATGGAGACTTTCTCCATTTCCTTTCAGAAACTTCCACGAGAGAAGTTCTCTCTGACTCACGCCCTTCCTTGGCCTAGCCTCCTAGCCCTTCTCGTTGTGGTAAATAATCCCCTCTTTGAGCATCTTCGCTCTTTGAAACTTTGGCTTGCCATGTAACCCATCCTCTTCCAGCTTTTTTTTTTTTTTGCTTCAGTTGGAAAACCCTACTGCTCTTCCCTTGTCCTGTGCAATCCGGTCTCTGCTGTCCTTCCTTGCACCTCTCTGGGTCTGAGCTGCCTTCTCCGATGGCGATGGTGAGCTCTTCCCAGACACACCATCAGCAAATTGTGTTTTTATCTCTATCTGTGCCATTAACAACAATATCAAAGAGGATTTATCTCAAGCTCACTGGCACATCCTCTTTGACCTGGGACTCTTCTTTCCCCACCACTCATCATTGTCTCATTTCTGGCACTTCCATGGCCACGGTGGCTTTCCTGTGCTGATCTCCATCCCGGCAATTCCCCAATTCCTCGGCTAACCTCTGACTATGGCAATGATGGTTCTGCTCTCTACAGTCCAGATGAGCTTGTCTGCGTTTCCTTTGCCCAGAGTTTGTGATTTTTATCAAAGCTTTATGGTAAGTCTAGCACCATCTTCATTCCCATTTCCTGTACTGGTTTGGATTACTCTTCCAGTATAGGCTGGTGTTTGCCTCCATCAATGGATTTTCTTCCTTCAGAAACAAGAGTTGCAAACCCTACATTGCTTCCATTTCCATGTGATTGATAGGACATTCTTTTCCTTCTCAAAACGCGAGTTTGGACTGCCGTATCCAGGAGCTGTAACAGGAAGGGTTTGAGCAAAAACCAGCCCTGAAGCTGCGAAAGCAGCAATACCTTCAGGTACTCTGCAGAATCCTGCACTAATGTTAAAACCTCGCTGGTTTGCAGTGCGTTGCTTGTTACACGGGAGTGGGAGTAGGAGGGTGCTGTGAACTACCAACATGAGCATGCTTCTTGGAGGCTCCCCATCAACCCCAGGTATGTTCTACCCCTCTGTAATCTGTATATTGAATTATTTCAGGCAAAAAAAACCCCAAAACCCTGTAATTCCTTTGGTAAAGAGTGCATGCTCCTTCCCATCTTTGTTTGTTTGTTTTTCCCCCTCCATGAGTTTTCTCCTCAGTTGTCCCCAGCAAGGACTCTTCCATCAGCGGAGCTGGGTGGCTGCATGACACTGGTGTCAGGTGGACCATAAGGTGCTTTTCTACCAGGTTCCTGCCTGGTGACAGGTGACTCAATGCCTCAAGGCTTGTAAGGAAGCCAGCAAGCCAGCATCTGATGAAAGAGCCCGGCGAAGAGAGGTGCAAGGGGAGAGAGAAGAGGAGAAACCTCGCGGGATGCGATGGAAGTGAGTCATCTGACAGGTACTGCCACCGGGCCGGTCTGTAATTAAAGCTCACCTCGCCTGGTGTCTCCACTGCAGCGTATGCCAATCACTCCCCGTGGCATTTTCACACTCCTTATCTGTCAGCCTAGAAATTGCTTTTTTAGATCAACTTTGAAGGCTTAATTCTGGCAGGGAGACGCGGGGGGCCAGACAGTCTGCTTCGCCACCGAGCGCGCCTTGCGAGAGGAGAAGCCATGGTTGCTTTGCGTGGACCAGATTTTCAAGAGATGGGAGCTGGTTTTTCAAGGTGGGACCAGGTTTTCCAAAGTGCTTGGGTCCTGGCAACTCCCATTGTGTTTTTCAAAATGCGCCTGATGAATTGCAACCACTTCTTGAAAACTTCAGTGGGAGCCAGAATCCCTCAAAATGTTGGGACCCCGTGGTCACGCGGGATGAAATGGTGGCAAGCGCATGGATGCAAAGTTCATGCAATGGCTTCACCAGCTGGTGGCAGGTCCTCTGGGCCATCACAGTCGGTTGTTTTGTGTGTTGGTCTCTCAACAAACCTACCTTCTGCTGGCAGCTTTGATCCCTTTGCCGATGGACCAAGCGCGCCGTGATTAACATAATGGGTTAGGGGATTAAGTTATCCTTAATTACGAAGGCAGTTGATGCATTGGGCTCAGCTCTTTGGCAGCGGTGTCTGGGGGCACAGCTTTAATGTCTGTGGGAATGGTGCCTGAGCTGGGGTGAATTAGGGATCAAATTCAGATCCTTGTGCACTCAGTGACGCTCTGAAATCGGACCGAGCGGATGCCTCCCACTTTTTCAAAATCCTTTTGGTTTCTGTTAAATTAATGAAGTGGGTGTTTTCTGGTTTCCTCTAGTTGACTACAGAAAGGGCTTTGACCAAGCGTTGCACGCAAGCCCATGTCCCACTCCCCAGGTGAGGTGCGCATGTTGGGCGGCACAAACAACTCATCTGGGATCCCCCAGGGATTCTGGACCAGACCTGGACCAGACGCCCGCTCCCCAGGCCAGCCAAAGCCTTCCTCTCTGGCCCCTTTCTCCTGGAAGGGGAGGATGTTATGAATCCCACTGCGAGTGTGTGCGATGCACACGCACCCCCTCCCTGCAAACACACGGGGCCACGCTCGCCCACGCCGAGTGCCCTCTTCCAATGGCCTTGCGTGAGCACCCCGTGACTCCGTGCCCAGGAATGCTGCCACGGACTGATTGCCCGCTGAGGATTGCATCAGGCCCGTAAACTCGTTCCGCACAGGATGAAGCGGCTTGGTGACACCTGCTTGTGTGCAATGTGGCACTTCTCCGGCCTGGCTGGTCACCACGGGCTTGGGCAAAGGGAGGTGAGGGTTCACTCATCATCCTGCCACCGAGCAGCGTGGGGTGATGGCCCACCAGCCTCCACACAGTTTTGGGACCTTTTGCACTCCTCCTGGAAGGGGTTGGAAGAAAATTTCCCCAGTCTCTGTGATGTCTGCAATTTTTTTTCCAGTTCTCCAGCTAGGAAGAGGAGATGGATCTGCTGGGCTAACACCAGCCCACATGCCTTAGGGTTTCCTGTCCTTACAGCTCCAAGCCCTTCCTTTTTCTCCTTAAAAAGCTAATAGAGTCCTTGCTGTTTCTGCTCAGCGTCACCGAGATGTGTTCTGACCTGGTTCCTCCTGCTGGCCTTTTCTCTTGAAGCGATGCCTGTCCTGGGCCAGAGGTGTCTCCCAGGGACATCTCAGCAACGTGCAGTCTCCTGCAGCAGAGTATGTGCCGCTTCCCGCTTATGCCTCGTTGCGTACGCACCATTGCCTGGAGATCTGTGTGTGATGCCAGGCCTGGATTCACCTCCCTGCTTTCGCACATCTCCCCATCTCCGCCGGGCACCCTACCTGCCTCTGTGGTCACCCGCGGGAGACCAGCGTTTCTGGGATTCCCGCTCCCGTGAGGCGCGGCGCCTGCGTTGGGCTGGGTGCGTTACCAGGGCCCATTTCTCTGGCTGGGCTGCAGACAGAGCCCCAGGTGCTCCGCTCTCAGGTGCAGACATCCTTACTCTGAACATCTGAAGCAGAGTGAGACAAACGCCACCCTCCACGTTTCTCACATACATTAAAGGCTGAGTGGCTGATAAGGAACCTGCTGGATTCTGGCCTAAATTTATTAATGTCCAATTAATACAAACCTGTCCTTGTAGTGATGTTGTCCTTCAACTTGACGTTTTCCACCCCCAGGTAAATGGACTGTGCCTTTCTTCAGCAGAACAGGACCATTCCCTTTTATCTCTCTGTGGAAGCCAAGGTCTTGTAGCATCTTCCTTGTAGAAGGGCTCTCCATTCCCTTCTTTGCCCTACTGGTTCTCCTCCACCCCTGATTTCTTGATTAAGGGTGATCAAAAGAAGACACTGTATTTCAGGTGAGACCCCTCCAAGCCATATTGAGGAAATATTCTTCTGTTTCTACTGGAAACGTGCAGCCTGGTGATCCTAGGATGCTATCACCCCAGGCGCTCTCATTTTTTCTCTCTTGGTGCTGGAGGCCGTGGCTATCTGTCCCAGTCTGAAATGCTCCGTCTCGTTGACCTGAGCCTTATGCCTGGACAACTTATCTCTGGGTGGAAAGTCTTATCTCAAGGGTCACTCACCAACCTGTGGAAAATCAGCAGGGTTCAGCCACCTCTAGGTCTGTCTTTAAGAACCTCTTGATGCAAGAGAAAAAAAAAAAAGAAGAAGAAAAAAAAAAGTGCTGAGAAGCTGAAAAGAAAATATTTTTCAAAACTGTCTGACCTTTGAGGAGAAATCATTCCAGAAAAGAAAATGTTATAGTGTAGAGTGGAACAGGCACCACATTTGGCCAGACTTTGCTGAAACAAAATCCGGACAGCCCTTAAGTAGTTGGGTTTCGGCATGAGAGTTGTTCTTTGCTGTTTATTCAGCTTTGGATTTTGGGAAATGTCAACATCACTTTTTGTTTTCTTTCCTTTCCGAAAGAGTTAGAAATTTCAAAATCCTGAAACTCTTCCCAAAACGAAACAGCTGGTTATTGCTCAACTCTCTGTTCCTACCTCCGCCCTCCCGATGAGTTATATGGAGGGCGTGACGTTCTGGGATCGCGCCGATCCCCAGGTGCTGGAAAGGGCCACTTCCAGCAGCTTCTCCCTAGGTAGGGCTCAATCCCACCGGGAAACCCATCCCAGCCACAAAGCACACCCCATTCCCTCGGCTCGGCCGCTCCGAGGTGCGGTTCCCAGCTGCATCGCAGCTCCCGGCCCCGCGTCGTTTATCCGCACGGGCTTCGGGGCGGTTGGTTCTCGTTTCCACCAGTGAAAATAAGAGCCGAACCGAGCTGATGTCTCACACCTCAAGCATTAGGGCTTTCTCTGCATTCGGAGAAAAGGTTGAGGTTATTACCAAAGAGGTGAAAATTAGATAATAGCTGATGTCTCAAGGGTGCCAGGCAGCCTCGTCTTCAGTGATTCTTTATTTCAAGTGCATCATCATTCCCTGGTGACTGCTAACCGGAGCCTGGTGTCTTACTTGCATTTATGGGCTGCTAGCAGATGATTATAGAAAATACAGTAATTAAATAAGCACTTCGGCGGGGTAGGTTTGGCCTGGGAAAGAGTAAAATTAGACGAGGCGGTGTGAGCTGTTCCAAATTGTGAAGTCTGATTGATTTCACTTTCTTTTCTTGTAATGAGTCCAGTAATCTTCAGGAGGAGGAGGGCTCACCCAGGAAAGCCTGTGACTGGTGAGTTAGAGCCAAGAGGTAAAACGCCCGGCGTGGTGTGCCGATGCTCAGCAGCCCTGTTCCATGAGGTGCGAGGCGAGCAGGAGACCTGCAAGATTTGGGGGATGGAAGCAGACCTGACAGCTCCGTGGGAAGCCATGGGCAGACCTCGGATCTGGCACTAGCAGCTGGGCTACACCGCCTGTTCAGCCCTGCCGTCTTCCCTTGGCTAGGTGACTACTGGGGCTCAAGAGTAAAAGCGGCTCTTGGGGCCACCTCTTTACAGTGTTTTTATGATAGCATCTCCTCGGTGGAAGCTGGGGGAAGCTCGCCACTCTTCCCCCGTGCGTTTTGCATGGAGTGCTCCTCTCCAGCATAACAATTTCCAGCAGAGCCGAGGCCAGGGGTTGAACTGGCTCCGACCAGTAGGAACCTGCAATTAGCCAAGCATCTACGGGATGCCATCAACACAGGATTCCCTTTGATGAAGCGTCGTATCCAGGTAACCCGTTCCTAATCAAACGAGACGCCTTGGTGCACAGGAAAGGGCACTGCCGGCCATTCCGGGTGCTCCGGAGTGTGCTGTGGGCAGAGCAAACAGGAAGCCGAGGGATGGACCACTGAGAGCCACTCCACCTTTGCCCAGGGGTGTTGGGCAGGTGACGAGTCACTTAGAGCTGGTCCTTCTCCTGCTCCGGCAGTGACGCATTGTTTTGAACGAGAAATTCCAAGAGCGTTGATAGTCCTTTTGCTTTAGGGACAGCGTCATTCCTTGAGGTTTTTGGGGTTAAATCCACAAAGGTGTTGACCTTCCTTGCTCTCAGGAGCCCTATGGGATTTGGGGCCAGGGCACTGAGTGTCAGAGGTGCCAGAGGAAGGAGGATGGTCAACAGGGCCTTCCTCTTGAGTAGACCGAGAGAGCGGCCAGTCCAAACCATGAGTCATTGCGCCCAGGCTCTGAACCACCCTCTTTGGTGGAGGCCACCTCTCTTTCTTTCCGCAGCCCATAGAGGGAGCTGATGGTGCTTTGAACCACCTGGCGTGAAATCTGGCCTTGGTGCTTACATAAGAGTGGGATGCTGAAATACCTGCATGGCTTGGGCTTTTTGGAGCCACCCATGAGGCCTTTGGTGTCTCCTTGCCGTGTGGTTCTTGCAGCATCTCATGATGCTGGGGCAGAGGGTTAGATAAGGTAACTGAAGGTGTTAAGGATGCCACTCAGCGTCTATTCAGACTGCCCTCTCTGGGGTTCCCTTCTCTGTTTGGGTTTCCTTCCTCTTCCTCATCCAATCAAGAGATGGACTCTTGGCTGACTGTCTTGGAGGGCTGGGTCGAAGGCGAGGAGATATTCTAGACCCCAGGAGTGGAAGGATGGGTGGTGTTTGAACATCATCCCCGCTGGAGCGTGATGAGATTCCCTCAGACGCGCATAGCTGCTGAACGCGCTCAGGTTGAGACACGATGCTGCAATCCTAGGAGCACTTCCAGCAGATTGCCCCTTGGGCCAGCACGCGGGGATCTGAGTTGGGGCCGGCAGAGCTGGCGGCAGGGGCCGAGCCAAGCCAGCCACAGCGGTTTCTGGGGACCGAGGGGCTCTGCGACGCGCAGAGGGGCGAGGGTCTTCCACGGTCTCCTTGGGGACGGCTGCTCCAGACTCTTTTGCTCACCGATGCTTTGCTTTCTCAGCGCCCTGCGAGTAGGGAAGGGCAGACATCAAAAGCTCAATAGGAGCATCCAAAAGTTCATCTGAAGCATGCAGACCTTTAGCGTTTGTAACGGGAAGTTGGAGAGATTTCAAGCACTCTCATCCCACCTCCTGGCGCTTCTGTTTCTGGTTAGGGCCAGACATAACCACAAGAACAAGCTTTCTCACGGTGTTTCAGCACATTTCCTGTTGGTCCTGGAAGAAAACTGGAAGAACGTTTGAAATTAAGAGGACATCTAGCCTTTGTAGAACCACAAAGGCTCTGTTTTGGAAATAGGCGCAGGCTCCGAGTGGTGGTAAGGGGTGAGTGAGTTTACTTTCTTGAACCAGCTTGCGCCATCCTGGCTAAGTTAGTGTGTGTCCCCCCCAAAAAAAGAAGAGAAGAGTTGATTTTATCTTACGGAGAGATGAGTCATTGTCCTGCAGTGCTCCGGTGCGACGGGAGCAATCCCGGGATGCTGCAGGAGGCTCGGATGGAGCAGCCTTGTGCAATGGGTGATTTTAGAGCCCGCAGAGGGTCAGAGGTGGCTGTGAGGACGGAAAACGCTGCTGTGGAGGGAACGTCCTCCATTTCCAGGGAGGCTTTGTCAGTCTTTGTTACTGGAGGGTATGGGGCTGTGTGAAGTAAGGGGCAGAGCTGGCTGGAAAATGGTGTTCGTGTGGTTGCGGGGAGGCAACTACATGGAAATGTTTCACTTTGGGGAAGAGGAAGATGTTTGGAAATGGTTTCATCAAACTGTTTATGTCAGGGAACATGTGGGGTTTTTTTTTCCAGTGCAAGTTGAAGTTTGCCTGCATCTTCCTGGGATCACTTTTGTTGTGACAGACATTTGTCATCAGATTAAATCAAACCACAGAAAACACAGCGAACAGGAAAATTCCTCAGCTCAGATCACCCCTTGGTCTCAAAAGCCCTTGGAGGATCCTTCCCTGCTGTTGTTCCTGCTGGGAACTCGAGCATGAGAAAGCAGCTTTGGGCTGGGAAAAGGCAAAGCAAGAACCCACCACGAGAGGTAAGCTGTCCATGTAGACGTCCAGCCGCATCCTTTGTATTCCATCCAGTGCGTGCTGCACCTCTGGGTTTAGTCTGGGGCTCGTGAAGGGGCCAGCCACCATTTCTGGTGTATTTTGTTTGGGATTTGAATCCTCACAATCTAACGCTTTTGTATTTTATTTTAGAAGATGAAAGAGGATCACATCAGAAAAGCTCAGCCAGCCAGCTGAAGTGTGTTGGGGCACATCAACAGAAGACCTGAAACCACAGAGCCAGGCTGGGTTTTTACATCCTCTCCCTACAAAGCGCAGGTATTGTTTACTTTCCCTGTTTTATCTTTGCTAAGCCTTAATCACAGAGTTGCTGCAATTCCTTCCATGAGGTGAAGTCAAAGGAAATCCCAGGTCAGGTCATCCATTCTCTGCCCTCGGTTCTCATCCTGTGCCTGCGCTTTGCTGAACCCAGAAAGACAGGACTTGGTGTCAGCAACGGCGTTTGAGCTGGAGGCTTGGGTGGGAGCACTGGGGGTTGTCCTCTGTCCTGCCCCTCAGCGTGGCAAAGGCAGTGAGGGTGGGAAGATGCCCAGATTTGTGTTGCTTCAGAAAGGGTTTCCATGTCTCACCTTTCCCCCTTGGGGAACTGTGTTTGGAAAAGTCAGAGCCTGCACTGGGCTCCAGCTGGGAACTTGGGTCTGTTTTGTGGGGAGTGTCAACTCTCCATCGCTGGTGGTCTGAGAGGGTATGGGAAAACGCCTGCCGGGAATGATATGGCTGGAGTTGTCCCTGCTCCGGGGTATGCGATGGACAAGGCGACCTCCTGCTTCCTCAGCTCCATCCCCTTGTTACCTTTCCAGTGCTCCTGACAGCGCTCCTCTACGCGGCCAGGCAACGCCTGCCGAAAGCCTCGGCTCCGTGAGGACGGAAGGATGCAGAGGGCAGCTCTGCGCAGGACCTGCCGCGGGCTGACGTCCGACCAAAGAGACCCTGCCAGCGGGACAGGGTAAGGGGGCTTGACCACAACCACATTTTGAAGTAGATCCCAAATCCCTAAGCTGGTTCACCACCCGCAGGGCCACGCCACTTCCCTTGGGCAAGGGGAAGTTTCCTGGGACCTGGCCTTTTTCTTCTTTTTTTTTTTTTTTTTTAATTAAATTAAATTAAATTTCTGTAGCATCTTTTTTTATTATTACGATGTACCTTAGGCATTGCTCTGAGTCCGTCGGGGTGAGTTGTATAACACAGCGAGCAGAGCGGTTGACTATCTGCCCACTACTCCTCCCTTCCCTCCCCCTCCTCTCCTCCGGCCACCCTAGAGCTACGCCACGGCTAAACGTGCTTCGGTTTCATCAATCCCCAAGCCGCACATCAAAGGCCGCGTTTGCTTAGCCGCGCGCTTCCCTGGCAGGCTTCAGGGATTAATCACAGCCGAGCCTGCGTGAAAAGCGTGACCGTGTCACGCTTGTTTGTCTCGGACGGGTGCTCTCCTGGTTATCTCACGGCAAAACCAACCTGGCTGCTGGCCACTGTGGATTTTTATTTCTTTGGGTCACCAGCCACTGCTGAAGTTGGCTGTAGGTGCCATGCAAGCATAGCAGACAGCGTTACGGGTAGTTGGTAGAAAATGATGAAAAAAATCACAGCATGGTTTGGGTTGGAAGGGACCTTCAAAGCCCACCCAGTCCAACCCCCCTGCCAGAAGCAGGGACATCTCCAACCAGATCAGGTTGCTCAGAGCCCCGGCCAACCTGGCCTGGGATGTTTCCAGGGATGGGGCATCCACCGCCTCTCTGGGCAACCTGGGCCAGTGCTCCCCCACCCTAACGAGGAGGGAGCCTAAAGAGGCCGTTGGGGAATAACGATGATTGCGTGATGGGTGTCAGTCTCCATCCACTCCCGGGATACGGGCTGTCAGCGTCGGAGGCTTGTTGGCCACCACGAGAGGGTTTAAAGCAGCGTTTGGAGAAGGCGAAGCCTCTGCAGAGGTGCTGGCGCTCGGAGGTGACACTTTAGTGTTGCCTGTGTGCTGTGACAGCCCCGCGCCACCAGAGATGCGCAGAGGCTGCGTTTGTGCCCTCAGAGAATGAGAATTGAGAGCTGGAACTGCAGCTGGATGGAGGTGAGGATCCTCTCATGGAATTCAGCCGCAGCTGGGTATGGGCTGGTGTTGAGCTGACCTGGGGAGAGACCCAGGGAGCCTGCTTTGCCTGGATCGCACCGCCTTCCCTCGTAGCCTTTTCCATGGAGAAAGCTGAACTTCACCCACCCAGAGTCTGCAGTTTGTTCAGGATTTTCCTGGGAGTTGAGCCTGCAGATGCGGAAATGCTCACGGAGATTAGCAATGGGATCCTGGCCTGGGTGGGATTGTAGCCTGGGTGGTTTTTTTTAATCTCGGGCATCATCTCTGGCAAAAGCATCAGCTCACAGTAGCAGAAAGCAAGCCCCAGGAGAGCGCAGGGCTCTGGATTGAGAAACAGGCGCTGCCCCAAGGAGCTTGCAAAAAAGCTGGGAGGGGAAGTAAACACCGGAGAGCAGGACTGGGATTGCAGCACCCTTCCCATCGCCCCGTCCAGCAGCCTACGCACGGGGCCCGTGCCCTCCTGGCTGTTTAACGCCCGGCACCGAGCCCGTCCTGCTCCTGCGCTGGGGGACAGCAAATCCTGGGGACGCAGCTGCAAGGGGGAAAAGGAGAGGGCGTGGGTGGGAGGCTGAGCGGATGCGGTGATCCCCACCGGCTCAAGGCAGGCTGAGGATGGAGAAGCCCTCGGTGGCTGCAGGACCTGACCGTAGTTGGCAAGGACGGGGCAGAGGTGGCAGTTTCCAGCACACCCGCGGTGGTGGGGAGCTGGAGCGGTGGGCTTGCAAATCCCGAAGGCTGCGGCACACGATCCTTGAGCCCCGGGATTTGGGGGCCGTGCAGCTGGGCTGGGGGACAGCAGACAGCTGGGGCTGTTCTGGGGCTGCGGCTTTGGAGCCACGCGGCTGAGCTGCTGCAGCATCCCAGGAGGATGCTCGGGTGCCACCGGGCACGGCCGGGGAGCTCCTACAGGAAGCAGGGCAGGATTATGGCAGATGGAGCAATGCCTACGGCCGCGGGAAGGCCGT
>WHYT01015048.1:0-12389 GCA_009806455.1 Tetrax tetrax | reverse complement strand
AAGGGGAAGTTTCCTGGGACCTGGCCTTTTTCTTCTTTTTTTTTTTTTTTTTTAATTAAATTAAATTAAATTTCTGTAGCATCTTTTTTTATTATTACGATGTACCTTAGGCATTGCTCTGAGTCCGTCGGGGTGAGTTGTATAACACAGCGAGCAGAGCGGTTGACTATCTGCCCACTACTCCTCCCTTCCCTCCCCCTCCTCTCCTCCGGCCACCCTAGAGCTACGCCGCGGCTAAACGTGCTTCGGTTTCATCAATCCCCAAGCCGCACATCAAAGGCCGCGTTTGCTTAGCCGCGCGCTTCCCTGGCAGGCTTCAGGGATTAATCACAGCCGAGCCTGCGTGAAAAGCGTGACCGTGTCACGCTTGTTTGTCTCGGACGGGTGCTCTCCTGGTTATCTCACGGCAAAACCAACCTGGCTGCTGGCCGCTGTGGATTTTTATTTCTTTGGGTCACCAGCCACTGCTGAAGTTGGCTGTAGGTGCCATGCAAGCATAGCAGACAGCGTTACGGGTAGTTGATGGACTGGTAGAAAATGATGAAAAAAATCACAACATGGTTTGGGTTGGAAGGGACCTTCAAAGCCCACCCAGTCCAACCCCCCTGCCAGGAGCAGGGACATCTCCAACTGGATCAGGTTGCTCAGAGCCCCGGCCAACCTGGCCTGGAACGTTTCCAGGGATGGGGCATCGACCACCTCGCTGGGGAACCTGGGCCAGTGCTCCACCACCCTCAGGAGGAGGGAGCCTAAAGAGGCCGTTGGGGAATGACGATGATTGCGTGATGGGTGTCAGTCTCCATCCACTCCCGGGATACGGGCTGTCGGCATCGGAGGCTTGTTGGCCACCACGAGAGGGTTTAAAGCAGCGTTTGGAGAAGGCGAAGCCTCTGCAGAGGTGCTGGCGCTCAGAGGTGACACTTTAGTGTTGCCTGTGTGCTGTGACAGCCCCGCGCCACCAGAGATGCGCAGAGGCTGCGCTTGTGCCCTCAGAGAATGAGAATTGAGAGCTGGAACTGCAGCTGGATGGAGGCGAGGATCCTCTCATGGAATTCAGCCGCAGCCGGGTATGGGCTGGTGTTGAGCTGACCTGGGGAGAGACCCAGGGACCCTGCTTTGCCTGGATCGCACTGCCTTCCCTCGTAGCCTTTTCCATGGAGAAAGCTGAACTTCACCCACCCAGAGTCTGCAGTTTGTTCAGGATTTTCCTGGGAGTTGAGCCTGCAGATGCGGAAATGCTCACGGAGATTAGCAATGGGATCCTGGTCTGGGTGGGATTGTAGCCTGGGTGGTTTTTTTTAATCTCGGGCATCATCTCTGGCAAAAGCATCAGCTCACAGTAGCAGAAAGCAAGCCCCAGGAGAGCGCAGGGCTCTGGATTGAGAAACAGGCGCTGCCCCAAGGAGCTTGCAAAAAAGCTGGGAGGGGAAGTAAACACCGGAGAGCAGGGCTGGGATTGCAGCACCCTTCCCATCGCCCCGTCCAGCAGCCTACGCACGGGGCCCGTGCCCTCCTGGCTGTTTAACGCCCGGCACCGAGCCCGTCCTGCTCCTGCGCTGGGGGACAGCAAACCCCGGGGACGCAGCTGCAAGGGGGAAAAGGAGAGGGCGTGGGCAGGAGGCTGAGCAGATGTGGTGATCCCCACCGGCTCAAGGCAGGCTGAGGATGGAGAAGCCCTCGGCGGCTGTGGGACCTGACCGTAGTTGGCAAGGATGGGGCAGAGTTGGCCGTTTCCAGCACACCCGCAGTGGTGGGGAGCTGGAGCGGTGGGCTTGCAAATCCCGAGGGCTGCGGCACACGATCCTTGAGCCCCGGGATTTGGGGGCCGTGCAGCTGGGCTAGGGAACAGCAGACAGCTGGGGCTGTTCTGGGGCTGCGGCTTTGGAGCCACACGGCTGAGCTGCTGCAGCATCCCAGGAGGATGCTCGGGTGCCACCGGGCACGGCCGGGGAGCTCCTACAGGAAGCAGGGCAGGATTATGGCAGATGGAGCAATGCCTACGGCCGCGGGAAGGCCGTGCGGGATGATCTTGTTCCCTAGCTAATTTCCAGCTCCCCATTTAAATCCCCTGCACTTCCTCTCTCCGGTGACAAGATAAAGATCCTGGGCGCGCAGGGGTGAACACCCTGCCGTTGCGTCCTCTTCCACAATCAAAGCAGGCATCGAGCGATGCCTCTCCCCGTGCGCCGCGGGGAGCAGGGAGATGACAGGGGGAAAGGGGAGGTGGCCGCCTTCCTGTGGGTGTGTGTTCCAGAGCAGGAGAGAAACCAAGAGGGATCAGGCACCAGCCAAACAAGGTGACTACGCCGGGAGGAATGCGGGCACGGGCTCTGTGCATGCGTGAGATGCAGCGAGGAGATAGAGGGGCAGCTGCGAAATGCTTTTGCCAGCGCAGCCGTGACACCGGCTCCTGAAAGACGAGCGGAAGGGTCAGGTTCAGCATCTCCATCCAGAAGGAAATAATAACGTGAAAGAGGCGCGCTGTCGAGCTGCGAAACTCACTGCCACAAAACGCTATCGCTACCGACGGCTTAGCAGGGCTCATAAAGCTTTTAGAGAGGCACTGAGCTAGCGAGAACAGCCAAGGTTTAAAATAGTAAGTTGTAAAAAGATAAAGGGGTTGGGTACAGATAAAATCTTCCTGCTTGAGCGCGTGAATGGCAGCGCCGAGGACGCAGGGACAGGCGGGAGCTGATCCCAGGGCCAGGTCATCCCCAAACCACTTCCTTAAGGGTTCCCGGAGGAGGAACCGGAGGAGTCCCCAGTCTCATCCTGGAGCAGCTCTCCTCCTCTGTGAGATGTTTCTGTGGTTATATTGGATTTACTCTCCTGCACCGGGCAAGGTTCCATCTTTCTGCTTCTCTAGGATGAAGCAGGTCTTGGTAGCGACGTGGCAAAGCACGATTCCATCTGAGGGTGGAAAAAAAGACGTTTGTGCAGAACATGTAGGGAGTTTGTTGTCAGGATGCCTGCGCGTGTCGGTGGGGCTGAGGCCGGCTAACCGGCTGGCAAGTCCTGTGAGGGAATAGGCCAGCAAATGCAGAGGGAACACGAGATTCCTTTTCTCTGGAAACCAACCCAAAAAAAAAGATGTGCTGTCGGTCTGCGGAGCCAGCAGCGTGAGGCTGGCTGGAGGTGACCTCCTTCCTCCCAAACAGGGGCTTTGGGCTTGGAGCTTCCCTCCCTGGGCATCAGACGAGCCCGTGCTTCTCCCCTCTTACGTTTTCAGGAGGCAGGTGGCACGGAGAGACGAGCGGGACCGGTGGGTGCTGGGGAACGGGAGGTAGCGGAGAGGCGGGACCCCGCACCCCTGCTCCCACCGGAAAAACAGGGAGAAGGATCCAGTACCCTGCCTCCGGTTTCCAGGTAGAGCGGAAGAGACCGGGGAAGCTTTCCTGTGTTTCTCAGCAGTGAGCGGTTTGTCGTGTCCTGTGTTAGTGAATATTTACACCCCTGTGCGTGGCCCCGCACGCGATTCCCGGGTGGGGACCCACCGGGGCCATGCTGGATGCAGCCCAGCGCCGAAACGAGCCGCACACGTACCCGGCCCCGTCCGCCTTTGATCTTCAGCTCCGTCAAGAAAGATGCTGTGGCAGGAATCTGGCCCATCAGGTACCATCCAGAGGCGCCTGCGATGTCACAGCCGTGACCAAGCCCTGACAGCTCCGCGAGCTGAGGTGTTGCCGGGTTCAAGCCCAGCCTCCACCTTCTCCCCTCGGGCGGGAGGCAGGCTCCTTTCCAGGCCACGTGAAAGCTCAGGGTGCCCTGCTCCTCTGCCTGGCAAATTTGGGGGTCTTCAGCCGCTCTCGGGCGCTGTCGCAGGCTGGAGGAGCTGCCCCTCATGCCCCTGAGCACTGGGTCTGGCTGCGCCGACGCTGCCCCGCTGCCGAGTCCTGGCTGGGGGCAGGAGCTGCTGCGTGGTCCGAGGTGCTGAGGATGAGGATGGGATGCTGCTGCCTGAGCGGAGGGGCTGAAGCTTGCCCGTCACATCCTCAGCTGAGCTGAGCCCTTGCTGCTCCCTGTGCCCCCAGGCCTGAGTACCACTGGGGTGTCACCGGGTACCACTCTGGTACCAGCGCGCTTCTGCTGCTTCATCCCTCTCCATCCTCTTCCCAAATAATCCGAGTGGCTTCCTTCCCTCCCGTGGGGAAGCCACTAGATGGCAACGTTACCTGCAGCCTGGCCCCTTCTCCTGGGGCCGGAGTGGGCCGGGGGTGCTCCTGGGGGACGCTGGCCCGGTGGCAGGCTGCTGGGTCGCCTCTCAGCCACGCCTTGGCGGCGTGCGTACGGAAAATGCGTTACCGTAAAATCACCTCTGTTCCAGGTCCTTGGTGTTGCCTTTACCAGCAAAGCGACTGCGGCGTCGTGAGGTGTCACATCGCCGGGCGGAGAGGTGACAGCGCCCAGGCGCACGTACTCACTGCACATACGTGTTCACGTACACGCGTGTGGCCGTCCCTGGAGACTCCGTTCACCTGTGGAATCTCTCAAGCAATCCCCGAAGGGTCTCCTGCAGCCGTGGCAGCATCTCGAGACCCTTCAGCGCTCGCTGCGCTGGCTGGGCGTTGGCGCCGTTGCTGCGGCACCCATTCTGCTGCTGCTGCGGACTTTTAGGCATCACCAAACCGAGCTGGCTCTGAACCAGCCAGCGCAGGAACACGCAGCCACGCGTGACCCCCGGGAAACACCCCGTGCCTTTCCCGCTCCCTTCAGCCCTCGTGAAGGGCTTTAGGCCTGATGGGGTGGGAAGAGCAGGCGTGAAGAGCCACCCAGTGCCAAGCTGGGCTTGTTCCCCTGGGAAGGCAGGAGGAAGGCTGCTGGCAGCCCGGCGGTGCTTTGGGCACGGTGCCCATCTGCTGGGCCGCGTCCCACCGGCCAGCGAGTTCCTGCAAGCAGAGAAGGCGCTGACCTCCAGCCTGCACCGTTCGTGCCTCAGTTTCCACATGAGATGATCCTTCCCTAAAACGAGGAAGAGGAAGAGGATGGAGGAGCATGGTGGCACGCTTCTCCAAGGCAGCTGGTAGCCTGAATGGGAATGCTAATTAACTAATTAACCGTTCCTCACATTGGGGCCACAGTGCGTGAGGAAATGAAACTCCGGCGTGGTGTGGAGGAATGGCCCTGAGCGGAAAAGGGATTTGCCGCTCACCCAGGGAAAGATTTGTGGGAGCCCTGGGTCGGAGCGCGTGGTGATGCAGCAGGTAGGTAACGTGCAGGAGGACAGAGCGGTGTCTCCTCGTGAGGATGGACCGTGGTGGGCCGGGAGGCAGGACCTCTGCCCTCGCTCCCGCAGCCCTCCGGTTCCCAGCGCCATGCCTCCAGGTGCTCAGTATTACTTTTTCTTCCTTTTTTTTTTTTTTTAGGGCTTTTGTGCCTCCTCGGTCTCCACCTGCTGCCCTTTGAGCTCTGAAACCTGCAAGTTTGGAAACCAACCTTTGTCACCAGATCTCCTGCGTTCCTCCACCCCGCGTGCCCTGTGGCTGAGAGAGGAGCCCCGAGGGTGGGACACTGCGTGCTGAGCCGGTCCCGGGAGAGGTGCCCCCACCGCAGTGCAGGAGAGGTGAGATTTGGGCCAAGGGGAAGGAGCGGAGGCCAGGAGTTTTCAAGCTCCTCGTGGCTCCTCTGCAGCGGAGAGCGATGGTGCTCGTCCACAAAGTCCTGCCCTCCCCACCGCCCTGGCAGGGCTGCAGATCCTTCCAGCCTCCGCGCTTTCCTGCGTGACTAACAGAGCTGGCCGTTTCCCAGGGGTGCCGATCCGGGACCCCAAACAACCCCAGGGAGCCAAGAGGAACAGGAAAGCCCAAAGTTCTCCTTCCTCATCACCCTCCTCCTCCTCACTGCCTGCCAGCCGCCTTCCCAGGCCGAGGGGTGGCCCTGGGTGGCCCCATCTCCCATTGACGCAGACGGGAGCGGCCGCTCCCGATTACTCATGGGGATGATGCGGGGGGATGCAGGGGCGGAAAGTCGGAGCGAATGGAAAGCGGGCCCTGACCTTGTCTTCCACCGCCGCAGCTGGAGCTGAGCTCAGCCGGACGCCGCGGCGCGAGGCCACGGGTGGCAGGCGGCTGGCGAGGGGATGCGGCGCTCGGCTGTGGGTCTCGGTCCTGAGCTGGGACGGGGCTGCTGGGGGACGCGGAGGGGAGAGTGAGCACGTGGCCGCGGGGTCCCGGTGCGTGCAGGCGTGCACACGCACCAGAGTGATGCACCGATCCGTGCACACGCGTGTTTCTCCCCCGAGTTTCCTTGACATGAATATTCAAAACTTGGCTTTAGCAAAAAGCCAGATTTTCCTCCCCAAGCTGAGTTCCCATGAGGATGTCCATAGATGGGGCAGGAAGGAGCAGAAGCTGGGAGCTCGGGAAGGCTGGCACCTGCTTTGCGGAAGGCGTTGACGGATTTTTCCAGAAAATAGGTCTCTCAGGAAAAGTCTTTTGACGTGGGCGTCTTGGGCTGGCCGTGACTCTTGAGAGGGTGCCAGACGTGGGCCCTTGCTGCTTTCGCGCAGTTGGGGAGCTGCGGGGTTTGTTACGGGACGGGCACATACACCCCTGCAATATTTTGATGAAATATTCTGCCCAGGTCAAAGTGAGCAGATATATTCCTGGCAAAAATCGTTATTTCCAATGAATCATCATTTTCCTGTTAAAAAACCGAAACAAAACGCTTCCAAACCCTTCCACAGCCACTTTTCCTGCTCAGTGCTCAGCTCAAGGCGAGGCAGCAGCTGGACTCAGACCCACGGGCACGTTTCAGGCTACGGATGGGATGAAACGGGACCCCTGGAAAGCCCGACCGCGACCAGGTGGAATTTTCCAACCTAACAGCGAGACAAAAGCTCGGCCGGCCTCCGCGCCGGCAAATCTCCATCAGGGGGACGTTCAAAGGGAGCGATGCCCGCGGTGCCGCCCACCCTCCCAGGACCAGGAGGAGGTGAGATTCGACCGCCGGTTAACGCCGCCGATGCCTTCCCGGCTTTGTGCCGAGCGGGATTGGGTTACGGGGCCGGGGCTGGGAAAGCTCCTCTGCAGGTCGCAGGTGGATTAAGGAATTCCAGTCCCCATTCAGTGCCCGATGAACCACGAGTAATTCAGGAGCTGTACAGAGCAGGGGCAGGCGAGGTGGGAGGTGTTGAATGGGAAAGGCACCTGCAAGGGAGGGCGATGCGAGCTGGGCTGCTGGAATCCGGCGAGTGGTGAGGAAACGGCGTGATTTACCACCAAACCCAGCCACAACCTGTTTTTTTTTTTTCCACTTTTGAATGGGGGCAGCCGGGCAGAGTCCTGGGTGACGGTGGCAGGGTGGCGGGGGAGGTTCACACCTCACCTCCGTCATGGAGATGCTTCCAAGGAGAGGAAAAGCAGCCCCCCAGTGCAGGGGTCAGACCAGGAGCTGGGTCAGAGCCAGGCTACGGCCCGGGCACGAAGCAAGGGGAGTACGAACGGCACGGTGCTGGGGAGCGCGGTGCGATGTGGGAAGGTCTCTGTGGGTGGCTCGGGATTCCCAGCAAGGGTGAGGACCTGGTGCACTGAGAGGGAGGGAGAGGGAGCAGCCAGGGTGTAGGAGATGGCGAAACCCTGAGTCCATGATGGTGCTGACGTGGGTCGGGCCATAGCAACTCCCTCTTTCTGCCTGTTAAAATCTCTCTCCTCCAACAGCTCTGCCGAGACACGCGGCTCCAGCCGGGCATCGCCCCACCGAGGCCAGGACGCGGGCTGGGCCCTCCGCTTCTCCAGGGCTGCTGACCCCGTGCTCCAGCCCAGCCCGAGGGGTTTTGGGCATGGGGACCACCCTGCACCCGAGCCGGGCGCCCAGAGCCCTCTGGGGAGCCAGCGCTGGGACGGACGCCTGCTCCCGGCACCTCTGCAGTCAGACAAGGCTGGAGGCGATGGGACAGGACGATCTTCCCGCACCGCAGCCTGGCCCTGGGAGGGATGCCCCAGCGCCGCAGAGCCCCGACGGTGCCACGTCCCCCCGGGCAGGTCCCCTCCGGGCCCTTCTGGCCAAGCCTGGGGAGACTTTTGCACCCGAGAGCCGTCGGGGAGGCAGCGATGGCGTACACCCTGCTCCCCGGGAGACTCCTAGGCGCCTCATAATAGGGCTCTAATTATACATTTGCCGTCACCATTTTTTTCCTCCTTCTTGAGTTCAGCTTCCCCAGCGATGTAAATACCCGGCGCGTGCTGCGGGGTTTGTCAGCTCCGCTAATGACCACCCGCCAGCGCGCCGGGCAGGGAGGACGGTGGCGTGGGGACACGGTCGGTGACACCACCCCGACCGGCGTGGCGGTGGCTCCCCGGGGCGCGTGGCTTTGCCTCCAGCTCTGCAGCAAAGGCCGGTGGCTCTGGGCGCCGGGGAGGTGGCTGTCATGGGCCAGGAGAGGGGAGCACAGGTCCTGCCAAGGGGACCGGGGTGCGGGGTTGTCCCCGTGCTCCCTCCCTGCAGCTGGACGATGCGACCGGGTGGCCATCAGCCCTAGGCACCAGCTGGCCGTCGGAGGGAGGTGGCTACCAGGGCTTCTGCCCTTTGCTGCTGCTGGGCAAGACCCTGCCTCCCCTATTCAGGCAAAAACTCACATGGAGAGTTTCGCTGAAGTCGAGCCTGGGAATTGGGCCCCAGAGGTGAAATAATTCTCTCTACACAGTACACGCAGAGAACAAAAAAAAAAAACAAGCCAAAAACCCCAGCAAACAAGAAACAGCAATACAAGAGGAACAATTTGCTTGACCACTAATTTTCTCTCTGTTGATGAGCGAGAACGTGGGGTCACTGATGATGATGATGCTCCTAACAGCTCTCCAAACCCACAGGTCCCGGCCGGGGACAGCGAGTGGCCGCGCGGCGCTGAGCCACTCCCGGTCCTGTGGTGGGTACGCGGGGCCGGACCGGGGCAGCTGCCCTGCTGTCACCTCTGCTGCAGGGAAATCGAGGACTCAGAGGTGACGTTTTTTTCTGAGGTTTCACCAAGTCTGCTCCCGCTGAAACTCAGCGAAGGAGGAGAGAGGAGCCAGGCCCGGGGCTGCTCCAGCTGCCATTGTCGTCGGCGCTGAAATACGGAGCTGGAACACGGGGAAGGTGGCGGGTCCCAACCAGGGAGCTTCTCCCGCTGCCCAAACGCTGTGCCCGGACTGAGGGGTGGGCTGGCCATCTTCGTCCCCCAGGAGCCACGCAGCCACCAGTCCTGGCGCCTCCCGGCAGCGACCCCGCGGGAGCGAGTCATGGAGACGGGTCGGAAAACACTCATTTCTTCAGAGATGGTGAAGCTTTTGCAATTTATTGCTCCTTTCCCTCTTAAAAATTCCTGACATCATTTTTTTTTGCAGAGTCTTAGCCACCAAAAAGAAAAGGACGCTTTGGGGATGCTGCCTCTCATTAAAGCATTGGGGATTTGCGCGTGCGTGCGGGGGCTCGGTGGAAGGCGCGGGATTTCTCCGAGTGTGGGAAATGTCAACAGAATATACATTTTTCTCTCCAAGTATTTGTTGAAAAGTTTCTGTTCCATCAGTAAAATGTCACAATGGGTTGTTTTTTTTTCCCTTCCTTCACCTGCTCACAGGTTTTTGCCACGGGACTCCTGTCTGGCTCCTTGCAGGCTACGCTTGGCTCGCCCGCCAGCGTCCCCCGTAGCCACAACCTGGCTCAGTCTGACCAGGGCTTCCCTGAAAACACTTTCTGATGGAGATAAATCGGGGGAGAGGGGGATGATTAAACCCCTTGTCTGTTTTCGGCAGGGAGGGTAGGTGCAGGGGTGGGCTGGGCTCCCCCCGCGCTGAGGAACCCCTTTGCCAATTCCAGCGCGCGCCGCGGCTTTCCCGTCGCTCTGTCCCCACAACCTGGGCAGCAAAGCGATTTTCCGTCTTCGGCGATGCCAAGGGCTCCCAAACGAGGACTGAACGCGCAGTCAGCCGCGAGCTCCAGCCCTTCCTGTCGGCTCTTGAAACGCTCGGCAAATTCTTTCCCCGACCTGCAAGCCCGAGCGCGTCCGGCGGCACGGGACGGGCACCACGCGTCGGGTGCGGGGGATACGGGGTGGTCCGTGCTCTCCCCTTTCCGTGCAAATGCAGCTGCCAGTGCGTGGGAGAGGCCAGTCTGGGGGTCCCAGATGCCCCTAAATGAGGGATGCGGGTGGATGTGGCGGCGCTGCCCGGCCAGCGTCCCCTCTGGGCCAGCGGGGGCATCCCCAGCGTGCCCCCAAAGCGACGACCCACACGCCTCCCCGCTTGCTCCCACTCGAGATCAGCTCCTTTTGGGCCACTTCCCCGCACCACAAACCAAGGCCGGGGGTTCCTGCGAGCCTTCATCCCACCGGTTCGGGCGGTGGAGGCCCTGACCCTGGACGCTGGCCCTTCCCAGGGTTTTACAGCGCGTCTGAGCGGCTGGGCAGGGCTCAGATTTCAGGTGAAACCCTGCTTTTTCTTCCCCATCCTTTACAAAAACGGAACGAAAGCATCCTACAAACGGTGAGACACCTCCCTCAGCCCTTCTGCCCCATCAAAATGTTTTGCTCTGAGAAAAACTCAAGGATTTTGTTCCAGTTCTTGAAATTTAAGCAGAGTTTTGCTTGTTAAAAAAAAATACAGCTTGATTTCAAACGGAAAAATCGCATCTTTTCACTGCAGCAGGTGACAGAAGGGGCTTTTCCTCCCAGGAGCTCAGCTCCTCCACCGCATTCACCGCTCAGGTTTTGCCTGCCCAGCACCCAGACCCAGTGGGTGCCAGAGGTGGGTTTTACTGGGGGCACTGGGCAGCTGACAACGGCAGGGATGGAGCCCAGCGCTGCCAGAGGGGGTCTCAGCCGCAGCTTTCGACTTCCCATTAAAAAACAAAACAAAAAAGAAAAGGGATAACAAAAACAACAACAACAAAAAAAAAACCCACCAAATCTGTGGGTTTTAAATTCCATCCTTGGCCAAGCCCCTTTGCCAGCGGGCCGGAGCGGGATGCTCCGGGGGGAACGTGGGCTTGAATCCCTCCCGCTCAGTGGGCAGAGGTGGGAGCGGAGCTGAGCCCGACCTCGCAGCAGAGCATCGCCCCGTGGACCCCGACGCGCACGGGGCGCTCCGGGCACGGAAACCTCTGGAAGCACCTGGGACAGAGGAGGGCGAGGGAAAGGAAACAGCGGCGGCTGTTGAAGCGGGGAAATAGATGCTAATTCCAGTCCCAAACCCCAAATTTATACAGTTTCTCCTTTAGAGACCTGTGCCTGCAAGCGGTTGTTTTAAAACAAATTAATCAGGGTTTATGGGATCGAATTCTCCAGAACCTCTTCGTTTAAACGCCGCGTCTGGCCGTCAGGAACTGCCCCGGCGCGTCGTTAGAGCTGCGGACCCTGGCTGGGTCTCACTAAAGGGGAGAGAGCAGCTCCTCAGGCGAAGAGCCTGCGATGGGAAAGGAAAAGATCATTTCCACAAGGAAGAGTCGCCTGGAAATCGCGTAGAAAACCTGGGCCAGACCTTCATTGGGCTTATGGTGAGGCTCAGCCTCAGGGGAAAGTCAGCTTCCAAGGAGTTATCTGACAAAAACAATCGAAACCAATATTGTTCATTATTTAAATGCCCAATAAATTAAAGTTATCTAAAAAAAAAAAAATCCAAACCAGTATTTCCCATTATTTTAACGCTTACAGCAGGAGAACCTCAACTCATCCTTGTCCCCATCCCACCCACGCACAGGCCACCCCCTTCCCAGCTCCGCATCCGTGCCCCCGCGCTCCCGCTCCCTGCGTCGAGGGCGAGGGGAAGCGAGCGAGGGCTAAAAAGCCTCTTCAACGGCTGCTCTTGTCAAATTAGCGGGGCAGGGCGCCGAGGCGGGGGCTAATGAAGGGAATAATTGGTGAAACGTGGCGTATTTCTGCCCAGCAGCTTCACACCTTCCCCAAAGGTTTCCAGATGGGGCATAATTATCCCCCAAACGGGCTTCGCATGCGGGGCGCAGGGGGAGTCGCGGTGACACGGGGAATTTAGACAGCAGAAAATTGCTCCCACAATTAATCCCAGGCACTTAATGAACTCACCAAAGAGCAGGGGGGCGGGGAGCCACCCTCTGGGGTCCGGCGCTCAGCGGTGCCGCTCAGGGGTTCAGCCTCTGAGCGTTTTTGGGGTAGCAAAGCCCGCGCCCATTTTGCTGCTTCCCAAACAAGATGCTGCGACGGGGAACCTTCCCCTCGCCTTTGCTCCCCCACTCACCCAGCTCAGCACAGCGGTGTAAATCAGGAGGATTTGATCCCCTTTGGCAGATCGCTGCTGATTTACGTCAGGGTCCTTTCGTTCCTTTGATTTCCAGGCGGCAGTGCCCGTGAAAATCAAATCCAGACCAGATCTACATCCTGGAAAATATTTTCAGTTCTAAAACAAAATATTTGCTTTATTTTATTGGGGGGGGGGGGGAAGGGG
>WHYT01015047.1:149398-189889 GCA_009806455.1 Tetrax tetrax | reverse complement strand
TGCTTAACTCTTAGCAACATGTTTATTGGCTGCATATCGTTAACTGCCAGATCAAAATAAATGTAGAGGTAATGTCTTATATTATTTATACACACAATTATGCAGTATTATTCATATGCCACTAAAAGCAATATGCACCAGTAACTAACTTCTATACAACAATCTGTGTAGTATCCTCAATGTATACACTAATACACAGACATTCACTATAGAAGTAGATTAATCAGAAAGCAAATATGGCAAACTACTTGTACCTAACATGCTAATATATACTTTTTCTATTCATAATAATTGGCTGATAATATTTTTGTGTGTGTGTGTCTGTACCATAAAGTACCAAAAAAGGGTTGTTTGGTTGTTTTGGTTTTTTTTTTTTTAAGCGTGACACTATTTTTCACTGCTCTGCAAAGAGCAATTGCATGTTACTTGTATACCCATGAATCTTCTAAATTCAGTACAACTGCTCACACGTGTTAGGCTTGTGTCTGAAGTGATGCATGTAACTGGGTATAGAGAGAGTTAAGAGGAACCACTATAAAATCACAGAAAATTTGGATATGTTTGCAATATTAATTAGTTTACTTTATCTACTTATCTAACTTCAACAGAGCAACTTTGGAGTAATCAATACAGTGTTGCCTATTAAGGTACAGCAAAGAAATGAAAAGGAGTCTAGCTGACCCTTCAGCTCGCAGCACCGCAGGTACCATCCATTCTTTTGTGCTTTACAGTTCATACTTCATTATACTTTTATATTTATGAACATATATAGACATATATGCAGTATTCATACAGGATATACAGTATTCAATCCTAGACCTCCGTTTCCTGGGTGGACTTGTATGGATTGTCTATTTTATTGCAGCACAGGGCAAGTTTTTGAATGAAGTCAGGTGACTGGTCACTAAGGGAAATGCTTCATTCACAGGATTATTGGCAGGATAAAGGGCTAGGAGTATAATCTGTGAGGCAATGGCTGATTATGTGTTTATGAACTATAAATTTAATTCCTGTGGATACTGTAAAATAATTGTTAAGTAATTTTATTTACGTATTATAAGTGCAGATTGTATATCCTTTTCCTATTGGTATAGTATTATTATTTGAATTTTAATTTTAGGTTGTCTGCCTGTACCTCTTTTCAATCAGAAAAAAAGAAATAGACAGCCCCTCACTTCAAATCCACTTAAAAATGAGCCAAGTACCAGTTCTGGGACTCGTACTTACGACTTTTCTCCCACATCATTCGGTAAATAAGATAGATATATATATAGAGAGAGATATTTTTTAATGGCTCTAAATCCAAATAGACCTTAACTTTATGATTGTGTCTTACTAAATTAGACATTGTCTTTATAAAGAACCATATGCATCCTTTATGTTTGTTTCTGAAAAGTTCATTATGTAAAAAATGTCCTCCAGGAAATTTCTTTCTTCTCTGTACAATTGAGCTTTTTATACTTTGTGCCTAGAGGGAGTTTGACTCTTTGTGTGTTAGAGAATGAAGTAGCACTGGCATTTAAATAGAGTCTCTTGAAACTGACCTTTTGTTTTCAGTTGATTTCAATCAACATTCAAGTCCTGTGTTACAAGAAGAAACATTTCTAAGATGTCTTTCTTGTAATTCAGAAGAGAACTTCTGTTCTTAAAATTGTGCTTGGAAAGAATGATGCAGAATTCTGCCTTTATTTTTTTCATTATGTTTTACTTTAAAAAGTTTACTTATAATAAAGTAAAAGCCTCTGTGCTAATAAGGCTAAGGACTGTACTTAACCATTGTCTAGAGATGTAATCTACTTGTTAGAAGCTGCCTTATAATTACAGATATCAAAGGATCACTTTTTTTTTTTTTTTTTTTTTTTTTTTTTTTTTCTTCTGGTGAGAGACTATTTGTGGAACATTAAGCAGATAAAAAGTAGGAGCCCTGAGTAGACCTACTGCCTTTCAGATACCTTTTTCAGTTTATATCCATATTCAATCCTATGTCTTTTGAGAATTAGGCTGGGGAACTGCAAACCCAGAAGTGGCTGAATTACAGAAAGCTGCAAGCAGTGGGTATGTAAAAGCAGATTATTTGTTGCTTATTGATTTTTTTATTTGGGTACTAATTGTTTCACAAACAATGTGTCTGTCTTACAATAAAGCTGCTATTATGTTACTGATACTTTAAACTTATCTTTGAAAGCCGAACAGAATATCAGATGGCTGCTTCCCTTATGAAACCACCAAATGCATCAAAGTCTAGTTTAGCAAATGCTGGAAAAAACTTGTATGCCTGCAGGTTGGTGGAGTCTTTAATTTTTATTATCCTTCCTTAACCAAAATTATTCTCATGTGAAAATATATCTTACATTTTTCCGTGTTCTTGTGGCATTCAGAGAGACCCTTTTAATTCTCAGATCATCACTGTAGTTCTAAATAATTACGTTGTGCTTATAAGCCAAAACCCACTGAAATGAAGTATCTTTCCAGTGTATGTAATGAGGTCTATTAATTGGACCCTAATATCTGGTCTTATTGGCCTAAAATTCAGTCTTACCATGAAAGTTGATTGAAACTTGCTGGTCTTGGATGCAATTTTTTGAGATTCCCCTTGAAGTTTTGCCCACTTTCAAAACAAATTTATCAATGGGCTCAAATAAATTTCTATCAGTGTACGGCAATTTTATATCAAAACATTTAATCAAAACTGAATATAATTGTGCACTCTGTGCTTTGATAAACCAAGGTAAAGCTTACACATTCAGATGCTTGTGGATGGCAGGAAAACTTCCAGCAATGTTACAGTTGTCCTATTTCTCGCTTCCCTTCCTCCTATTCCTTTCCAATGGCAAGAAGAGAGTGAATCTTTCAGACAACTGCCTTCAAACGCAAAATGGAATGGAGGTGGAAGGAATTTCTGAGACAGCTTTGTAAAATGAAGGGTGTTAGAAATAATGTCAGCACTAGAGTTTGTTATTAAATTATTTATTCGGAGATGGTGGTAGATATCACTGTCAGAAGAAACTTTGCTTATTTTATTTTGGAGTTATGGAAAAGATGTGAATCTTAGGTCAGGATGGATCCGTTATACAGGGCAGGACAATAATTAAGCAAACTTTTAAGGCCTATTCAGTTCAGCTGGATTTAAATACAGGTGTGATCACTGCCCTGTATATGGATAAATTGAAGTGTGTACTCAAGTGCTTTGAGTCTGAATATTTAACAGATATATACATAGATTGCATTAATATAATTTAATTACATATCTGACTATTCAGAATAGATACTGTGATATTGAACTTTGTCTAATGTCGTACTGCAGGGCAGAAGAGAAGGCTCCCAGTACTAAAGTTTGGAACAGAAATGAGTATACTCCTTTAAGTAGCATAAGAGATTCAAGATCTGATAGTGGAATTATTCGAAAGTTTGAGAGCCTTTCAAATAGTTTGAAAACTGTTCAGCAGCAAAAAAACTCTGATAACCGTAATTCATCTCAGCATATCAAAACAACGGAAAGCAGCCAGACATACACATCTAAAGGACAATGGCCAGGGAAACCTAACACTGTTTCAAGAAGTCTGAAGGATCATAGTCTGGCATATAAGTTTAACAACAATGTTCAGCAAAATAAAATGAATGAAAAACAATTTGATTGTGTTCCAGAAGACAACATTCAGGTAAATTTATGGAGAGAGTTAATAGGAAGATACAATGAAGAAAACAGTAAAGTGAGGAAACGTGAGGCTTTCGTCAGGTTCTAGTTAGTAAACTCTTTAGTTTCTAAAAATTTAGAATTGAGATTTTCATACTATAATAACCTACAGACCTCAGCCTGATTATATAGATTGCCAGGGAGCTGTTTGTATAATCTGAACAAATACTCTAATTTTAATGTAAATATTGGATATTTAATATAATCTATAAATGTCTGTGTGCCTTTTAAAATTGTGTATCTCTAACTTGAGTTTTCATCTTCCTCTGAAAGGAAGCTTCATCATCTCAATTAAAAATTAAAGGAAAAAATAATTCTTTGCGAATCATTTCTGCAGTCATTGAAAGTATGAGGCACTGGAGTCAATATGCTTATAAAACTGCACTACTATTTGAAGTTTTAGGTAAGCATGGTAGATTGTGCTGTAAGTGATAATAATGGTAGGACAACAACCAAAAGAAAATGTTATTAACTGTAGGAACAATAGCCAAAATGCTTAAAACCGCTAAATACTGGCACGAGCACCATCTAATTTTCCTGCTGGGTGATCCGTTCAGCTATCAAATATAACTAAAGTAGGTCCAAAATTAATAATACAGTTATCCTCCAACATTTAAGCTCTTTCTATCCTGTTTTTTTTTTATTTGCTTGTTTTTAGAATGTATTACAATACATTTTCCTATGAAAAAGGAACCTTCTGTAGAGAGGTACAGTTTTATAGTAATTTTTAATACAGTTAATCTGGGAAGAAATTCAAGTCTGGAGTATTTCTAAACATAGATGACCTAGTGTGTTTCACTTTGCATTTTAATTGATATTATCTGGGAAATTAACATTACAAAAAGACTTAAATGACTAAACTTTAACTCTGGGTGAGTAAGAATAAACAATGTAATGACATCTCAGAAAACTATTATTTTGACAAGGTTGCAAATATTTAAAGTTGATTTGCATATGAAGATAAATAAAACTTAGATAATTGTGTTGTGCTCTGCTTAACAAGGGAGTAACCTGTTTACAGTGGTGGTTATGAAAACCGCAGTTGGTGACTCAGTTTAGAGAGACATCATGTACAAATTTACTATTCAAAGATTATATAAAGCCCAGAATTTATATTGGAACTTCCAGTGCTGTCAGTGCAACTTCTCACAGAAAGCTGATGCTCATTTGATATATCTTAGTGCTTTTGGGTAGTAAATGTTGTCATAGTATCTTTGTATATCATACTCACTGCTGCTCTGATGCTTACGTAATGATTTATTTTTACTAAACGGTATAGGCACACTTGATTCTGCAGTCACACCTGGAGCATATGGGGCAAAGAATTTTCTTCTGAGAGATGGAAAGGAGAGTCTGCCTTGTGTATTTTACGAAATTGTAAGTATTCTGTGTCCCTACATAACACAGACACCAGTAGCTATAATCCCTTTTATGAAGCCAACAATTTCTGATACGACAGAAAATTACTGTGCAGAAGGAAAACTGGATACATATACCATATTGTTCCCAAGGTGGTTTAGAGCAATAATCCAGTCACTATTTAGGCATCCTTAGACTTTTCTTTCAGAAAAAAAAAGATGAGACTTTCAGTTCAGCTTCTAAGTAGCAGATAATAGCAAAAAAAAAAAAAGCTGATATAAATTGGTTCTGCGTTTCATGTAGTCTTCAGAAATCCACTAATATCTAACAACTGGACGTTCTGAAAATATTTATGTTAGAAAGGTGATATAATTTTTTAATTTGTTTATTATACTTTTGATGAAGGACCGGGAGCTTCCAAGACTAATTAGAGGTCGAGTGCACAGGTGCATGGGAAACTATGATGCAAAAAGGAACATTTTCAAGTGTGTCTCTGTTAGACCAGCAACTATTCAAGAACAAAACACTTTCCAAGAATTTGTGAAAATTGCAGATGTTGAGATGACAGCATATGTAAAAGCAATGAATGAAATATAAAAGTCAAAATGGTTGTCCAAAACTGATTTTCGCTCATCGTTACCCATAGAGGCAGGACATCTTAAAGCATTTACCAAAACTAATACTGAAAATCTGATTAAATAATTTAAAATATCACTATGCTGTGTTATCCAGCAAATGTTAGTAACAATGTTTTGTTTCCCCATTACTTTTCATAGCTTAACTTTCCTAGTTATATATGCAATAACAGGATTTTGTTATAAGTAGATTGGATTTTACCAGGGAACTCCTGAACTAAAATGCTTAAGTTTTGCAGTAGTGCAAGTGTCTTAGAAAAATATCATCAATACCACTTCAGATTGCCATTGCTTTTCAGTATCTTCAATTTTTAGAAATTCCTTCAATATCTGTTTCAAAATGTGGACAAAATACTTCTTTTGAGGAGTATTTGATCAAAGTGTAAATGTAAAATGTCAACTAAGATCTCTTTAGCTCTGCATATCGCATTAAAACTGCGCTTTGGTAGAAAGTAAGAAGGTAGTCTTTATTCCACTTCAATTCCAACTGACAGGTTCCCTTTGCTGGATTACAAGAACATGTGTAAATGCTTTTCTAGAAATGAACATAATAGATACTACAGAAAGATTTCACAGGATGCAGCTGTGTATATTAGGTATTCATATGAGTCCTGTTGATAAGTTATCTGATTAATGTTTTTTTAAAATAAATAATCAGTATAACACCTGTATAAAATAGCAACAGGCCCTGACGTTGTAGGAAGATTGCTCAAGGACACAGAGGAAGTTGGAGAGAAATAGTTATTTGAACACAGAACTTCCTTGTTTTTGCTATAGAAACATCTTTCATGTGGATGGATGTGTTTATGTGCTTTGCCTTCAAGCGTTAACTTTCATAGATTATTCCTGCTGTTTCTACTTCCTTTCCCCTTAGCTAGTTTCCCTGCTTCAATAGCTTTGTACCAGATCTGTTGGGAATCGTAAAACAAAAGTGTTGTCAAGAAAATAGTGAACAGTGTGATGTTAGTTTTTTTTTAAATTTTATTATACAGTGTTAGCAATTGGAAATTTCACATTTAAAATAATTAAAAGATTGTATCCAACAAGTCAAATACAGAAAACAGTTAATATTCTAAAAAGGAGCCAGCTAGTCCACGCAGAAACACATTAATGGAAAATACAGCTTTTAGTTACACTTAAAAAATTATATATTTAGAATAAAACTTGAACCTGGTCCAGTAAATTGTTTGACTTGTAACAAGAAAACGCTTTTACACAGTTTAATGCGCAGACAGTCATTATTTTAAAAAGTGATCTGTCAGTGTTAGCACATGTATTGTTAGCAACACCCCCCTTAATGTTCCAATTGAGGATCTAAAGTCTATGCTTTACTAACTGTTGTAAGAATCACTTGCACTATCATCTCTGCCTTCTGTGTGAAGCTGGTTCTGAGCATGGATGTTTCAAGGAGAGTTTCATCTATCCAGTTGTAGAGGTCATATACATATATTTCCTTTATATATTATAAATATTAAAGAAAGTTCCAAATGGAAGCATTAGCTTAACTCATAAAAGGTGCAGAATATTACAGGTTGTATAGCTTGACAATGTTGACAACAGAAGAAGTTGAGTTTTAAGCAGTAAAGGATTTGGTACAGCAGTGTTGTAAATTGTAAGAGTCCATTGTAACAGTAACTTAAAACTACAAAGGAAGCTTGAACTATGGGACCAGACCTGCAGGCATCTGTGCGTGTCATCAACATCACACAAATGTTGTAGTCCTACTGATTTCAGCTGAATGATTGATGGTTCCAGTTCTGCACATGTGAAAGTTTCGTTAATAAGTAATGACAGGAATAGGTCATTTGTGTCTACTAGGTATATTATGGCTGTTAATAAAACTCTAAAATAATTTTACTTTCAATAAGTGTTTAGATCTTTGCAAAAAAAGCTTTTCTTACTTCACACTAACAAATCACTTTTTCTAGTGTAACATTAAGTGAACAGTCGTAAACATTACACAAAACAGAAAAAACCCTACGTAATACAATTTATACACATTACTCAACATTTCTCAGTTGTTGGTTGTTTTGTGTTTTGTATTGGTTTGTTTTGTTTTTTTTTAAACCATATTGATCCTGTCTTGTATAATGGTTCTAGTGTAAAGGCACAGCTTGGTTAGGAAAGAAAAGCCTGCATCTCCATCTCTCTGCTTTGCGGTGATGACTTTCTTTTTACATGTTGATGTTATTCCTCACTTTTCTGACTCTCATGAAAATTGTAAATTTCAGTCATTCATTAAGAGAAGTGTAAGACATTAGTGAAAAGTACAGAACTGACTGAAATTTATTCTTCTTACTTTAAAGGCGTTCCTTCAGCCTATTTGGTTAAATATTTGGAAGATTTAATTCCTTAGTCACTGTGACCAAAAACGCATAGCACGTGCCCGCGTTCTTTCTTTCTCAGTGTACTTAATTCTACATTGAAATCTGATTTTCAAAGATTAGTAATGGAACTTGCTAAGTTCATGTGCAGAATCTGCTTTTAGAGTGCATGAAAATGTAACAACAGACAATTATTTTGGAAAACAATGCAAGGTTCCATTGAAGTTTAGAAGGGTGAGGAACGTAAACAAGACTGCAGAAGTCTGACATTTGTTAAAATAACACAGTGATTGTTCTATCTGTTTGCATTTTCTTATACATCCTCAACATGTCTCTGTCTGTCCATGTACACTTTCCATTAAAAAAAAAATAAATAAATTCAGGAATCAGTTGGACTCAGCTAAGTGAAGAACAATAAATTTGATCACTTGGTTTGTGCCAAAATACAAAACGAAGAAGTACAGCTCTGAATTAAATATAATCTCTGTGATTATTTCTTTTAAAATAAATAATAGAAAATAAAAGATGATAATAGAATTAGAATTCAATTTTTATTTTAAATGAAAAACCTAATGGTGGGGTGAGATTAGAACCCAATGTTTCTTTTGCTTAAGGCAATCAAGTGCACTTATTTCAATGCTTGATAGTGATGAATTCAGTGCTATTGTGGAAATCAGACTTCATGAATTTCACATACAAACTCATGAAATATGGCCATTTGCTAGTTCTGACACCGCATCAGATTCTTATTAGTCATGTTCAGTAGCATTTCACCTCACTTTTTAATTTTTTCTTTTTTTTCTTTTTTCTTTTTCTTTGTTTTTCTATTTTTCTTTTTTTTCTTTTTTTTTTTTTTTTTTTTTTTTTTTTTTTTTTTACAATAATGGGCTCTTAATAGTAATGGAAATATTAGAATCTAGTTCATTCTGGCTTATATTATCACTACATATAAGGGCCATTGGGCACATACATTTCTGTAAACAGAGAATTAATTTTTTTTTCGGGATTAAAAAACAAGCAACAAAACCCCAAATCTACAGTTGTAACAGTTCATATAATATCGTAAAAGTCCACCTAAATTTATAATATAAGAAATACCAAAACCAAATTCTTAGCATTTTTTTTTCCTGCTGTTAAACTATTAAACCCTCTTGAAGCCTTTGGAAGTAGTTAGATCTCTCTCTCTGAAAAAAAAATAACCTAAATTTTATGCAAGTCTTCATGAAGATTACTCTAAATCTTGAGATTAGATCCATGTTAAGAAGTGTGCTGACAACTTACAATATGCAGGTACTACTAATACATATAGATTAAAAAGAAATTTTTTTCTTGTATGCAATTCTTTTTAGATATCAAGCATATTTTTAGGCCGTGGCTACTAGTAGGTGCTTTTTTCACTAATCAAAATAATTGTAACAAAATACCATTATTGATTTTTAAATTATTGGGTTCATAAAAGTTTTGACATTTAATAATATATAAAAAGTGAATTGAAGCTTTTAAAAGAGTTACGATTTTGAGACACAAAAGAAACTGGGAGGTAGACAGATGTTTTGAGGAGAAACAGATTTTTTTTTTGTCTAAGGCATTATGCCGCTATATGTTTAGAGCAGTATAAAGGCTGCTGATTAATCTTATTTCAATTGCAGAGTGTTTGCTGCTCATAGTTACGGAAGACTATCAATGCACTTTTGGTCTTTCTGAATATGACCTTCTCTTCCCCATCTCCGTTTTCCTCTCTTTAGCAATACAGCTAAATGGAAGTGCTATCATAATTTCTGCCCATTGCCTGTAGACAGGAATGTTCTGTTCTTAAACAGTAATAAAATACTATAAAATAGTAGGTATTGGAGTTGGAGATATGTGCTCTTTTGGTGCATATTTTGCAAAGAATGGTAAAAAGACAGACAACATGACCCCGACAATTGCCAGCATATACCCCCAGCCAATCTGGCAGTCTCCTGCATAGTAGATGTCTGAATTCTCACAGAATCTCTTCACAGTAGCAGAGTTGAAACCAAAAGGGTAAACCAAAAGCCCAGAAGCCATTATGAACACTAGAGAGGAGAAAAAAAACATAACCATTATTACTGAGCACTTAATTCCTTTGAAAAAAATTCCTTCTTTTAGAAAGGCAAATATATGTTATATTAAAATCAGTGGAAAAAGTCATAGCTTGAAACTTATGATAGGCAAATTATCTTCCTTTTCGTAATTACCTCTTATGGACAGCAGCGTCATAACACGGTAGCAAGTAGGCATTGGGATTTTTTTCAGGAGAACTCTTGCCCATTATATCACTTCAGAAACGTTGTAATCCCAATTATGTATCCCTTAAAAATGTAAGATGATTCAGATACAGTGGAATCCAAAGGAGAATTCCTAAATTTGCAGATTCCACACCAGCTTGATTTTCTTCTCAATAGCATTCTTGTACTTGAGACAAACAATTACTTTGTTTTGCCAAATAAAAACTCAATGAAAGCATTTAAATGTAATTTTTCAAATTCTGCTGATTAGGTTCTGATAATGTAAGAACTTTCTTATTATTGTCTGTATTACAAACCCAAAATTGTTTTAAAAATCCTGCATTTGACCCAAAGATTGTGAGACGAAAAGCAATACAATCTGTCTTCTTTTTATAAGGCTTTTAGCACCAGTGTTTCAATATATTTTTTTTTTTTCTCTGTAAACTTGAGGATTAGAAAAATATTCGATATAAGGTTGAGACCTAAATTATTAAGACCTGAAGTTCCTATATTACCTGTTATTGACAACTTAGGCTCTAAAAACACACAAGAAATCTAACAGGGCATGCTGTAGAAATCTAAAGGTTCAGGAAGTAAAGGCACAGAGTTAAAGGAGCAGGAAAACTCTCCCAGTGAATGATGTTTTATTCCTTGTGGCCAAATACAGTAGCAGATTAATCCAGTGCATAATGAAGAAATGTGTCTAAAATACAAACGAAGCTTAATCCACTTCTTGATGTTGGAAAGCCAGACTTACCTCCTGCAATTACACTCTATGCTTTTACTAGAACTCCACAGATTTTAGTCTTTAATGAATACATGTTATATTGAAATACCACGGCTTATGCAATTAATTTCATGAACAGCAGAACTATTTTTCCAGCTTTGAAGGTAAGACTGCTGAAGGTATAAATCATGACTGTCATAAAGATGCATTAAGATACTCCAGGTACAGTTTTCGGAGCCTGTTTCTGCCCACCTGGGAAGGTAAGGAGTGCTGGGCTGATGCAAAGGATTAGGCCATCCCCCCCTTGTTTGAGAGAACACTGAAAAAACATTTTTTATTTTCTATCCTTCCTGCTAATGAATAACCGCTGTATTTAAAACCTATAGTCTATTTTAAAAAGCTTTATTTTATGTACCAAAAAGATACCATGAAGCAGTCCCTTTTCCTACCTTCCCATTCTTCCAGGTTAGTGTTTTGTTCAAATTCAGGGTGGATAGCTAGTGATTCAAGAATAGTCATCATCAAAATTAACTGTTATGTTTGAACTGATAGATAATTCATAACCAGCAAACATCTAATGAAACATTAGGTTTATAAAACAAACAGTACATGCTATTCTCTGTGTTTGTAATTGCCTTTCAGGTAGAGCATGTATATATTACTCCAATTATAATATTGGAGAGGCTTAATCTTAAAAGTATCCACTAAAAAAGGGCAATCACACATTAATCTTTTTTCATTAAAAAACCAAAAAACTTTAATAAGCTTGAGGGCTAGATGAAGTCAAAAAGTTTAACACACTCAGCCTGTAAAGTCCCTGAATAATTTGAATTAAACTTTTCCTCCTAGTTTAAATGGAACCGCTGAGTTAATCCCGCGTAAAAAACATTAAGATCAAGAAAATGGAAATTAAAAGGAGAGAAACTGGAACAAAAGCAAACTTGCAAGTCTGTTTCCCTCTAGATAACTCATGTATTACTACAAAGAGAAACCGCAGAGCTCTCTGAGAGCAAGGTGCTTTTGCCTGCCCTTGCTCCCACAACTGCTCTCTTTTCCTTTAAACCTTTATGAATTAAAGGTTTTCAGTGGTTCCCAAGGAAAGGACGCTGTGGCCTTTGCCTCTTTCAGGCTCCAGGTGTATGAAGGTGATGCTGCAGGAGCTAGTTAAGGGAAAGGCCCTCCCCAGGCAGTCAAGGTCTTGAGGACCTCTCTCACACGTGATATTCAAGCAGCTGCACTTGCTGTGGGTGCCCAGGGAGAAGTGAGCTCACAAAGCTCAGCACTGAGTTCTTAGAAGCTGTGCTTGTGCATTTAGGCTCTAACATTACATAAACATACAGCAGCTCAAGCTAAATACGAAGAATTAAGGTATATTATGTAGATCTCCCTTAACTACAAAGATTGGACACCACTAAAAATAATACAAAATGAAAATACAATTAAAATGAAGCTAAGCTAGACACACAGACAAACATCTCGTCTACCAAAAGTCACTGTGCTTTCCCAAAAGAAGAAAAAGAGCTAAGGACCAGCACGCTTCCTTTGTTCACGGCCTGATAGCTGTGTGATTCTCTTGCACGCCCAGGAAAATTCCCTGAGCCCACCTCTGTAGGCAGAAACATAGGAAGCAAACTTAGAGAACAGCCAGAAGAAAGGGAGACTTTCCTACTGCTGTTGTAAACTTTGAGAGTGTTAAACCACCAAGCTGATCAACAAACTAATCCACAGACCTACGCAGGCTGTAGCGTTCACTCATGGGCTAGTACAGCTAGGAACGGGAGCAGCGCGCTACCTAAGAGACTGGGATGGAAAGTGGATACACAGCATAGCCCCACTGAAAACCCAGGCTGCTCAACTGCATGAAGAATGTTGAAATAGCCCGTGGTGCAAAACCTTCGGTAAAATGTTGGGCCCATTTGCAAAGGAAAGTGAGACTTTTTTAAGAGAAACAGCAACTGCTCTAAGCAAGAAACAGGTCTAAAATTACAATTTCGGTTCATCTTTTCAAAGCCAAAATAGACCACACATCTCATTCGGCAAAAGAAAACATTATGCAGAATTGGCGGCAATTGTTTTATCATAAAATCCTTTGAAAATTTGCTAACTGTTAAAATTTGCTGATTTTCTGACACTGTCTCAACCCCTTGCTCTGCTTCACGTATCTATCCGTATATGTGTTTTCCTTTTGATTGGGTTACACAGAATTATTTTGAAGGTTGTCTTTTACAGTGTCACTAGTGTTTTGATTACTACTTGGTGCTGATGTTGTATGGTGTGATTTAATGGAAGAAGCTTTTTTTTTTTTTTTTGAAGGCTAGAAATAATCTGTCACAGCTGAATGTAATGTGTTCACATATCAAACGGGCTAAAAAGTTGCCCATGGTTTCATATCCTCAGGCATGTCATAGAATGACCTCATTATTCTCATTTAGGTGCCCTCTTTCTTGCAAAGGCTCAAAATATTGAATAGCCTGTTGTTATCAGCAGAAGCCAAGCTTTCAGGCATGGTGCTAATGACTGCTTAATAGTGCTGTCTGTCAGCAGCGCAGTTAGCTGGGAGAGCACACAAAGAGACAGTGGGGCTCCATTTATGCTCCTCATATGACACTTATGCCTCTGCACAGTTTTCTAACAACAAACATCACTTTAAAAGGTGTCAGAATACAGTAGTGAGTGGATCTTACCATTATGTGTAGTGTAATCCCGCTGTCACACAGGATGATGAGAAGGCCAGACAACATACTTGGGTCTGTTCTATAGCGTGAACATATGGAGCGTAGAAGGGACTTGCTGGTACAATGGATATTTGGAGTTAGTTTTTTAACATAGCTTGACTGATCATTTGATTCATCTCCCATCAGCTCTTGGGTCTTGTTAAAAACATGCTTTTTTTTTTGTTGTTTTGATATCTGACACATGGTGTTTGTTATTGCTAGGTCCTCGTCCTTTGAGTCCTCACCAGTAAATCACAGCCACTACTGACTGCAAGGCGGTTTAAAGACAAGTCCACATGCATTGCTTAAACTGTAAGTCACTTTTTATTTCTACTTTCTAATCTTCTGCCCTCCCAAACAGTTACAGCACCCTCAGCCTCCCACATCCCCTCTGCTTCACTGGTCTCCTCCAGCCAGATGGTAAATGGCATTTTCTCCTCTGAACGGTTTGCTAATCAAGGCAGCACCTCTGTGCTGTGCTTTTGCTCCCTGTGCCAGCCCAAAGCTTAAAAAAATAGAGTTTACCTGTATTTTTTTTTAAAGTAGATTCCTGAATTTGTCAATTTCTAAATAAAATAACTTTAATTAACAAGAATAAGATATTATTAGAAAGGAGGACACTTCTTTTTAGGGAAAACAGGGCACTTTGTAGAAAAAGTTGTAAATTGTTGGTGATAATACTACTGAATCAATGACACTTCTACTTAGGGAAAATAGCATTTTCTGGTATTTTAAAATCTAATAAGCTGTGACTCTGTCATTGCAATGGTTCGTACATTTCATTGAGCTCCTGAAATACTGTTTAATTATTTAAATCTATCACATACAATTTCCAAGTTTATTTTAAAGCAGACAAACCAAGGTAATGCAGTTCTCTAGAATGTGTGTAGAGGGCACCAATATACAACTCTCTTAAATGCCATGCATTAAAAAAAACCCCTGCTTTTTCTATTTCCACTTCTTTTGGGAAGACTGGTGGAATTTTCAACATATGAAACACAATAATTGAATAGTTTTCTATATTGTGAAGCAGAAATGTGAAAACCTGGCTAAGCTTATGTGTATATTTCCACATTAGTGTTGAAATGGATGGAAATCCAGAGGTAGGCAACAAATATTATAGAGATCAGAAAAAGCAATTTTATTTTATTTTATTTGTTAATAAGTTTAGAGTATGTGTAGTAGTAGTGCTGATCACCAATCATAAAATACAATGTGTGCATGAATTATCTTCCTGAAATTACCTGCTGTGAGAAGATTAGTTTGGCTTAGAAGTTTAATTTGCTTATTTTAGGAGTATATTATATTCCTGATATTTGTGACAATGACGAATTAATTGCAAGATTGTGGGACATATCAGACAATAATGAGAATTAGGGCTGAATCGTAGGCGAGCAAGAGTATTATTCCAACCCTATTACAGATTATGACAGTCTCATCTCTTTTTAGAACATTTTTATTGACAGAGCTTAATCTGCCAAAGCAGTTTTCACTCATTTAGTGATTAGTGATTTCCTTTCGGCTACTTCAGAAAAGGAGGAATTACCTAGAGTAATTTTGGTGAGAGCTGAAATACATCTAAAATCAGCAGGCATAATTTTAAATGTCAATTAAATATAAATAAAATAAATGGGAAAGTGACCTGTCAAAGATAAAACAAACCAGACAAAATCCTACTGTAACGGAAGCAAGATTTTCCAGGCAAGGCAAACAAGGACCACTGTTAAATGCCATTCTACTCTGCTGAACTCCTGGCAGGTGCATGTCAGGTACCTACAGTTCAAACTCTTGAAAGCAGCCCTAGTAATTACTCCCTCCAAGGAAAGCGAAATGGAGAGAGGGAAAAGGGATATTAACACCCCTATACTTGGTATCAAAATGTAGCTATTTTCCTTTGTAACTGAACAAAGAGTTGGAACTCTTAATGATACAGCCACTTCTCACATATTACACTTTAGCTTGTCTCCTTTGTAAAGAATTATTCCATTGGCTTCATTTCAGTCAAACATGTTGTGATTTGAAGAGCATGTATCAGTGCTGGGCTGTTGCCAAATAAGTAGATTATACCAGTTCCTTTTCGAGCTTTCCTAAATGGTACAACTCACAAGTTAGCACTTAGCAGCTATAATAGAAATGTGGTAGTAAGGAAAGCTATGTAGCTTGTCAAACCCCTTTGTTAGCTAACAAAGGAAATGTATTAGTTTGTACAGTGTCTCCAAACTCTGTATTTAAATAAATGCTGACTGTGACTACAGCTCACAAGCTAAGGAATTGCATCAGATATAGTAACCTGTGGTTTTATATATGTATATATATGCAAAACTACTGGGAAATAGATGTACATAAAAAGCTGAACAGTGTTCTCCATTTCAGTTTATTTGGATTTAGCTGAGGTAGAATAGGAACAGGTTTTTTTTTAAATAAAACTAGCACTGAAATAAGAACGCCTATGCACCTTTTTGCACATCTTTTTAGTACCACTTAAATACCCCATTAAAGTTCTGTTGGCACAACTTCCTTATTCAGATGAGCCCTTATTGCACAAATATCCTGTTTCAGAAATGTCTAACAATTGTACAAATAGCTGAATCTGCCTGACTTTCTAACTGAAGGGAGTGGAACATAACTATCCAGACTTTAGAAAAGAAATCCTCTGAAGCCAACATAGAGGTAATTGGGCTTGGTAATTGCTGCATTAGCTGCAAGTTTATTAAGGGCCACAAAAGGAAATCCCATCCCAGTGACCTTTGAGGTTGTGTTTCACAGCATGTTTTCTACATGAGAACAAATGATGAAACTTCACTATTTCTGCCAACTGAGTGGTAGCTATGGTGAAGATTTATGGATGTAATCTGGTAATCTATGGGCCTAATCATGCAGTTATAGAGTTGCGTGTCATTTACTCAGAAAGGCTGAAATGATCTAGCACTGTGTGGACTATGGTGAAGGAGTACATTTTGTCACCTGCAAGGTTAGGAGATATACAGCCTATTTAGCAGACTGTAAAAGGGAGAGACAAGAGCTAATGTTTCTCAAAATAGCAGACAGTTACACAAAATTTTACAAGACTCAGAGAGCTAAGAAATGAGGACTGTCAGATGCACTCTAACTTGGAAGTCATTATGATTTTCCTTTTTTATATTGCTTCAATAATTATATAGATTTTCTATTTTTTTTAATTATGTAGGTCATGCTCACTTCATCTCTTTTAGAACAGCAAACAGATTAATATTTAGTATTAATATAATTATTAATAATTTAATGTATTAATTTAATATAGAAGCAGATTAATATTATAATATTGACATATTTAAGTGTTGGATTCTTTAGATAAGAGCAGCATGTTCCGAATGTATTGTGCCTTTAACGTGCCTGCATTCCCTTATCTCTGTGTTACATTTTATTCAACAGTTAAGAAGTGCTAATAAGAAGTGCTAATAAAAAGTGCATATTTCAGTTGTTCTATTTTAGGTAAACATAATATGCTACACATTTTCTAAGCAATGCACATTGATTAACTGCTCAATTCCATTTCTACAAATAGAAATAAAGGTGGCAAATGCTTTGCTTCCCTTCTTAATTAACCTATCCATGCCAGGACCAGTATGTTCTCCAGCACAGGCAGGGAATTAAATTGATGACTGAAAATTTAAATTAATACTCCTTCTTGTGATCTTTTGGCTAAGAACAAGTGCAGCTTCAGCTCACCATCTGATGCATTGCCTACCAAGGAACAGTATCAGCCTGGGTCCATATGCAGCTGGAAGTAGTGAGGGAGCAGAAACGTTACCTTGCAGCATATTGTCTCTCCTTAGGAGCCAGCTCGCCTGGGAAGGGGAGATGCTGCCCAGCCTACAGCAGGCCTTGGCTCCTGCTCTGGCTGTCAATTCCAAGTTCTTAAATAGCTATTTAGAGCAGGGGCTGAGGTCCAAAAGATGGGCAGATCACCTGAAATGTCATGATTCGACATGACACATTTGCTCCCTTCTCTTCCCCTCCTGCTCACCTCACAGGTCTATTTTAAATCATTCTTTTCACCTATCCCAAGACTCACAATTTAAGCAAAGCAGACACTCATGAAAACAGATTTATAATGAAGCTGGTGGCCATTAAATGCTAGCCTTACTTCAGAGGTGACCTTATTGTAAAGCGTTGTACAGTGAATTTATTTTGACTTTGCACATTCTGTACCTTGTCTCCCACATCGTGGAGACACACGAGTCAGTGGTGGTGGGAGGCCTGATGCCTGAGAATAATGCCCACGTCTCACTTCGTTACAGTTGCGCTTCACATCTCAGCAGCCTTCAAGCCTCAGGGATATCGCATTCATTACCTCTTTCGGAGACATGTATTTTACATAAATGGCTGAAAGGTGATTAGAATCCCTGACAGAACAGCATTTTATCTGAAATGCAACCATGAAAAATACGTGCCTAAAACAAAAAAGGCATCCTACATCTTTCTCCTAATTGATTTAAGCTACAAAGACCAGCTTCAGTTTTCCCAGGGCACAGAAACTACCAGGAAGACACAAATTGCATGTTTTTGTATCTCCTAATAAAAACTCCTTGACAGGAGGTTGAAACCAGAGTTTTCTATTTCTCAGATGTCCTAGTCCTGTGAATGTCATCACTCAGCAGAAGCACACATACGGCCACCTGATCATAAAAACAGTTCTGTAACAACCCTCATTTCACGCTACTGATTCCAGCCCACCATAAATCAGCCACACCACGAGTAATGTTGGAAATAATTGTCTGTTCCTGAGCTCCCCACTTTTTACGGCCCAGGTGCCACACAGCTGTAGCCATATGGTAGTGCCTGTCCTACTGAAGTGGGTTCTAGCAGCATCTCCAACAGGAAATACCACCTGAGTACTTGCAAGCTTTCTAATGCTGCAAATTGGAAAAGTGCGGCTTGTACTTAGGGCAGTGGTTTTCGTAACCTTAAAAATGTTATAAAAGGAATCAGCTCTGGCCTAAAACAGATGCTTTGCAGATAGGAAATAGGACAGCAACTGCTAATTCACTGAAAGGTGCCTGGAAATGCAGCAGGTGGTCCCAGGGCTGATCTGAAGAGAAGTCTGCCAGTGTGCTGCACTCTGACGTGTCCTTCCTCACTCAGTGCACTCTCTTTCTACCATCCAGCTTAGTTTTTTTCCTGAGCAAAGGTTGTTCATGCTGATTTCCAGCTGTGGAAATGAATTAGTGCAGCACAGCTAACATTTTGACTTGAGCCAGGAACTCCTATGTTCCTTAGCCACATCTTACACAGCAGCCTTTAGGAACATGTCCTGTCAAAGCAGTACCAAGCTGGTCGTGCTGGTCAAGCCACACTCTCAATTAGCAGCAGACAAGTCTCCTCTTAAGAACTACCAGCCACGTCCCACACAAGAGGCTGATTTAGAATCATAGAATAGAATAGAGTCATAGAAAAGAAGTAACTGAGTTCTGAGGCAGAGCTACTTACATTAGAAAAATGATGTAGAAATCCAGAGTAATGATAGAAATGCCCAAAATTACTAGCTAAAGAAAAGTGATTTGGGATATCTGATCATTTTTATCAGCTTGGCACAGCTATACCATTTCCCATCTCCAATTATACCAAGAGGCCCCCACTTCCTCCTTCATTAATGCATTTGAAGGATTTAATGAGTTACTTCATCAGGTTAATAAATCCCTTCAATAACTTTATTACACTTTGATACAATTATTCAAGTGGTGCAGCTAACAAATGATCATCATTTATATTTCTTGACAGAATAACTCAGTTAATATATTTGGACTGTGAAATACAAAATCCATAAATAAACTATGTGGACAATTGAATGTCTTTTTGAGGGAGGGATTTTTTTTTCTATCTCCAGTTAAGGTAGCATTGGAAATCCTCTGTCTCTTGTGCAAGTAACTTCAGGCAAGTGCTGAGAAGAACTGCAGGAGGTTGCTGCCTCCTAGCACTGTTCTGCTTCCCACTGAGTGCTTAGGAAGGAGGTAAGCTGCTGCAGGATATGTACCATCTCTTAAAATGCATCAGGCGAGACATAACCTGTATTTATTTGTTCCAGCACTTTATCAGGTTGAAAACCCAGCTTCATAAAGGCTGTTGCATTTCTTGAGGTTAAGATCTTTGGCTAATTTTGACAAGGTGCAGTGACACCATCAGAAAATAACATTATATTCTGGAAATTATTTTAAAACTAAATTGAATTGGTTGCCATGCCATTTGTTTTTTTTCTGTGGCATCATAGTAAATGACATCATCAACAGAATAACCTTAGGGGCAAGGATGTTTTCAGAATCTTAACCTTCGAATCGCCAGCAGTATTACAGCTTCCTATTACCAGAGTAATAATATTTATGGTAGGTAGACTGCAAGAATGGAACCATACCATTTATTTACTTATACTTGATAGCCAGCTCTGGCAAGAACAAATTTCCCATTAATCACCATCTTATCTCTGTAAGAAACAGTTACTCTCAAGGACATCTGTATTATTCCCTTTGTTTTATTAATACAGAAAATAGTGCTGCTATGAATCTTTTGACACTGAACTTTATTTATTTTCTAGACTTTCTTTTTTAAGGGGAGCTGAAATGCTTAAATAAAATAAACATTGATCATTCTTAAAAAGCAAACTACTTAAGACCCCAATCATAGCAAGAAACACGTACATTAGAAATTAATCTGAATATATTTTTACATTAAAAATGGCAAATCAGTCTCTCTTCCTTCTCTTTTTTATCTGCTGAAACTCCAGTTGTGAAGTCTGAGTTTCTCCTGGGAGTACAGATGACCTTGTTAAAATGTGAGAGTGCCAGAAAAGCAGTGCCCTCCAGTCCAGGGGGTCAGGGAAGTAAAGCCAATTTCTAAGCTTAAATCTTAGCTTGTAATAACAAAACACATATTTCTCTTCTCTTTCACATAATCTTTAGTTAGCATTTTTAAAAATTGATATTATATTGAGCTCCAGGCTGATTTGTTTTTCTAATTTTTCAAGAGCACTGCATCATGTATTTTCATCTTTAAAAAATAAATCAATATAGGCCCAGCAGGAGACAATATCAGACAGACAAATTCTCTTTCATGTGAGAAAAGCACTAGTGGAAAGATTTCCACAAGCTGAAATTTGTGGAAGTTTCTCCCAGTCAGTGGGATGCGTTCTGTAAGGTTTGCTAAACCAAAAGATGATCACAAATAAGCACAGGTCTCAGGACAGATCAGCAGGACCAGGGCTCTTCCCACTAGCAGCAGACTGACTTCTCTGCAATCTGCTTTGAAAGAATGGAGCCACAGTTTGCCATTTCCTTTCATTTTGTCTCCAAGTGCCACACAGAGCTCAGGGCTGCAGGGCCACTCGAGCCCTGTGATTGCAGAGGAGATGCAAGCGGCATTTAATGGCTGCTTTCCCATGCAGCCGCCTCTCAGCTCTCTCTCAGCGCTAGCTGTTGGCAGCGGGATCTGGTGATGGCCGTGAGTTTTAGATAGAGCAAAGCAAAAGGCTTTGCCACCACCCAGCCCTGTGCCCCCTCCCTCTCCATCTGTCTCAGCCCAGGACACAGAAGGCAGCCTCCACGTTGCCTGTCCTGATCCACCCTGCAGGCCTGAGTGTTCTTTCCATGGAGACCAGAGCCTGAAGATGGAGGAAAGGAAGGAAAGGGGAGACCCAGTCCATGCCCTCTATGGCACCATGGCCCCTCTCCAGAAGTGGCCAAGTCCTTGGCAGGAAGGAGATGCCCTGTTGGCCAGAAGCAAATAATTTATCTTGCGATAGGACAAGCCTTCTGCAGCACCAGAATTAGGTGGTTATGCTAGTGGAAGGGGGACCTATTAATTTTAATTTGCTGTTTAATTAGGTGTCCAATAGCATACAATGGTGAGATGCTTGCTTGGATGGGATGAGCCACCTAATTGTCAGGTGAACACGCGGTCACGCCTGCCTCCTAAACTCAAGCACCGCTCACACAGCAATTACTCTGGAGTCTGTCAAATGTGATTTAACCAGTAATTTGCTTGCAAAATGAAAGCTGCACTTTCAAATATAGTAAAGGACTCTATCCTCTGTCCTGCCCCTGTGCCTCTGCTGGGTCCAAGCTATGATAGTCCTGCCAAGGATGCTGCCCAGCACAACTGTCCGTGTGGGATGGCAGGTGTGGGTAGGGTTGGCTAAGCCAGGAGAGCAGAGGAGCCCAGTAAACCCTCCAGTGAATCTGTGCTAGAGTTTGGCAGGTTACGGCGACCCAGCCGTTCAGCGTGTGTCAGCAGGGATGTAAGGATGCTGTTGGGAGGAACGCCAGCCATGCAGCTGGGTTTCTCTGACTCCAGCGGGAGAGCGGGGCCCAGCCTCAGGCACCCCTGGTCAGCTGTGCCTGCCCAGCGCCCCGCCACCCTGCTGAGAGCTGGGACCCCCCTTTGCCACAGGCAGCGGCAAGCCCCACAACACAGCAGCAAGAAACACCCCAGGCAGCTGCTGGTTAGTCCATGACAGGGGCCTTCTTCAGGGATGACAAAAATAACCCCACAGCATTTCTATCTTCCTGTATTTAAATGTTTGAGTTAATAACATTTACGGGGCAGCACAGAAAAATGAACTTACATACATCACTTCTCGTCTCAGGATACTGAATCACACTGTTACTGAAAGATACAGAGAAACCTGTCTAATAAACACAGTCTATTTTGCACAATTTACTTTGCATTTTCCGTATCCTGCAACAAGCACAGGATAGTAAGGCTTCTTAATGATGATAATGCATGTGCAGAAAGAGCAGTTCCCTGAGGGCTACTGATTAATCAGGGAAATACTCATTTGTTCTGGCAGAAGTGATGTGCATCTACACAGGGCAAATGATGAACCCTGAGTGCATACAGCAGCCATCAAGGGCCAAAAGTTTCCATTCATTTAACTAATTTTCCCTCTAAGAAAAGAACATGTTTCAGCACAGTACCAGGACACAATGGCACTTGTTCTCCATCCTAATTCCTTTAGGGTTTTGTATGATAAAGGCATAAAGAGGCCCCATATTCATTTTAGGGACTATAAATGCTAAGAGTCAGCTTTCAAACTAAGGCATCCCTGCTGCTTCCTTAGATATGCTGTTCAGGGGAGGACAGAAGGTCTCAGCTGCGGTGTCTGATTACTGTGTGAGGGACTTGGGAACAAGTTAGAAGATTTAAAGGGTTTTTTATCAGCTGATCTAAATCCCTGCTTGGTTTTTTAGTACCAGAGAAACACTACATGCCCACTGTCTGCAATCCTTCCTGCACTCCATCATAATCGTATTCATTCTGTGGTTTGGCACAGTTGTTGCCACCTAAAAGTCTGCAACCTGGTGTTTGCTAGCAACGATGTGCAACCTCTGTGCTGTACACATATTTCTCTAGTGCTCATTTTCAAATTAGCCAGAGAAAGTACAAACTAAAAGCAGATGTGTCATACTTTTCTCTGTACACTTGGAAGCTCAGTCATGGAAATATCTTTGTCAGATAAATGAATTCCAGGTTACTGGGATAAATAAATGCAATAAAATACTTTTATGTAGAAGAAATGCATACAAAAATGTGATCCAACAACTCTTCAAGGAAATTGCTGTGTAAGAGATCCAACTTTGAGGCTTACCTCAGGCTTTTGCATAACATGATAGTTAGTACTTTAAATTGGAGAAAATGTGATGGGATCTTTCAATTTTTTTCCACTTGCTTTTTCAATTTCATGGGATCAGCAGAAAGCAAAGGGAACCAAAGCTGAACTAATGCTGTGCTTTTCACTCCACTGCTGCCTGAACACATGGCAGGGATCGTTTGGTGGAGAAAGGAGTGTGTTACCCCTCTTATGCGCATCCCAAAATTGCTAGAAAATGTGGATTTTTGAGTTGTTTTCAACATAGCATGAGAAAGAGGAAAACCAGAAATAAATGGGAAGGCTGAAACATAAGCGGAAAACAGAAGTTATTTAGTTTGGCTACCGATTTATTAATGCATTACAGTTACACACTCAGGAATAAACCCTTACTTTAAAATGTTCTTCAACTCTAGCAGGGATTATTTACAGGAAATAAAAACAGAATGAAATCGTGCCTGTACTGAGTCAACAGAAATGTTGCCACTGACCTCATTAGGCCAGGTTTTGCCCCCAGATATCTACAAAGAGCCACAATTCTCTTGCAGTATAAGTATAATCTAGCAGATTAATATTTGACACCACCAGTTTATCTTTCCCTACAGAATCCTTCATTTTTATGCAGCTGGCCTAAAAACTTTGCTCCATAAGTCTGCATTTCAGTGCAAGACAGACACTGACCTGTGCTCCTTTTCAGCCTGTTTGCCCAACGTGGCCAGGCCCATTTGACTTAAGCACCTTCTATAATTATTATTTTGCCTCCATGTTCCTTATAATAATTTTTTTCCTCTGAGGTATCTGCTTTCTCAGCAGCAACTTTAAGGCATTTCAGGCTACTGATGAACTATAAAATTAACACTGAGCTCATATATATCGTAAAGAACATGCTCCTTTAACCCTGTCCTTCAAAAATCCATACGCATTCGCTGTACTTCAGCAGTTTGCCATATGCTTTTGCAAAGGAACATTTTGCACCTGCCACCACAATACAGGAAAAATGCCAGCTTTGCAGGAGAAAACATTAACTAATTTACACAAAGCCTTAGGTGGTCTATTAGCCCTGCATAAAAACAAGAACATGTAATTACTGGATCCACAGACAGAATTAAATTTGATTGACTAGAAAGAAGCAATGAGTGGAGCAATTAACAACAAAGCCCAAGTAAACTCCTCTGATGAGGAACCCATGGCCTGACAGCACAGTATCTACCTCTACTGTCCCAAGAGACATGTCCACACCAAAATTTAACTCAACGCAAACAGTTAAGCTTCTGTCAACAACTCTTTTCAGCTGTCTGCTGAACTACTGTGGATTGTTTAAGATACAAACCAATAACCGTATAACCAATTCAGCACAGTACTAGTCTTCTAGTATCGTTAATTTTGTCAAATCATTCTTTCTCCTGTGTTTCTGGATGTGGATAGCAGCCACCTGAGGTGGTTGCTCTTCTATGGTTGATGCCATCTGGGGAGGACACAGTGTCACTCATTAGAGTGCCCAACAGGGCAATGCAGCAGATACTGTCTTGCAAGCATGATGGAATAGTTGCTCCATAGGCTTAAGTTCATTAAGATAATTGCAACTGGTCAGAGACACAAGTGCACAGTTAAACTTAGGATGGCAAAATCCATCCAAAAGAAAAGCATCGCCACTTGCCAGCTCCCCAGGCACACAGGTTAATTGTAAGTATTTTGCCAGCGCCTGCGGTAAGGGGGGAAACTGAGGTGTTTCCGTCGCAGCTTCCATCCACGATTTGATTTAAGGCCCTCTATGAGCAATTGCATCTCAGTGCTTGTAATAAGAAAATGTCATAAAGGAACCCGCTGCCTGGTCCAACATCTTTTGGCTTTGACAGTTTAAATTTACAGCTTTAATTCAGGAGTCTGGAAGCCTGGTATTCTGTACACACTTAGCAAAGGGCTGAAGGAACAATATTTTATAAAATGTTCACCTGTGTTCAGTGACCCATGGAGGATATAACCCCTCAGACCTTGTGGAATGACTTGCAGACAAATTCATAGTCCAGATTGTCCAGTGGCAAATTACAAAGTTCCAGTTAAACCCCTGCATGCTTGGATGTCCTGACTTGGATGTTTTGCCTCCGTACAATAAAGAGTTGAACTTTTAAGCAGCTTAACTGAACAAGTGCACAACTGGGTTCTCTCAGCCTTTTATAAGATCTTCTCAAGCTTGATTTCTTGGTCATGTATACAACAAGCTGCATTTCAAAATTGTCTCCTGTTCTTACATTTCTACAACTTTTTTTCCTAACAGAATTATTTTGCTGAGGAATGAGACAGCTGAAATACACAAACAATTATCAGTGAATTCACCACCAGCACCTGAATTGCCCTTGCTGCTTTTTGGGCAACTTCAGAGCAGGATGACTGAGCACACGAATTTCTCAGGCTCCTCCATGGCCACGAGAGGTGGGTGGTGCAGAGGGCAGCTGCACCTATGCCATGTGCTTGGGTGCCACGGGCTGAGGGTCTGCCACAGCTCCAGATGTGTGTGGCATCCTCACTAAAGGCTCAACCTGCCACTGAGTCAGAAAAACTAACTTCCTCTCTCCTGACTAAAATCAGCAGGATTTAGGGAATTTAGTGGTTTAAATTCTGACCTCTGATGCCTGCCCCTTGCAACATTTCCCTTATCAGCATTGGCACAAGCCCTTTTCCAGGGAGTTCTGCCTGTTTCAGTGAGCCAGAACACGGGTGGCTCTGGGGCCAGGGCCAGGACAGCTTGCATGCTGAGAGCAGGTCAGATTTGGTGTGCCATAAAGATGGCTTTCTCATGCAGTTTCTGTAGTAGTGGTGATTTGATTTTCCAGGTATTTCTTTGTGTTCTCCGAAATGGTTTATAAAATACTATGGAAGTGTTACTGTGCTGAACACTATTATAGATGTATAAGCCTTGTACAGTAAGCCTAACACAGCCCTGGATTTCTAAAGACTGAAAGAAACTGTCGAGGAGAAATGTACATATAATTTCACCAATTTCAGGAAAGATCAGATCCTTTCTCTCAGTTCTACAAAGTCTCAGAATATAACATTTAGAGAGTAGGATCAATCAAGGCATGATGTGCCCCAAATTTACTGGACAAGACTGACTTGGAGCCTAGGGCAGGCAAGAGAGGTCACAGCCCAGCCCGCGCACCTCGACCTGCGAGGAAGAAGCTGGGAAAGAGGTGAGACATGCTGTGAGCATCCAGAGCAGGAGGAGGAAAGTGCCCTTCAGAGCCAGTGTGATCTTCCTAGCCCTGATAACAGAGCGAACCGGGCAGTGCATTAAACGGGCACCGTGAAGGCAGACACGGAGTGCAGCTTTGCAGGCAGGGGCTGTGGCTTGCATTCTGCAGGAGTCACAATATGTTTCACAAAACCAGCACGACTGAAACACAGAGCTAAGTGCGCCCATCTGAAAGGTGCTGACACACATCCCCCTCACTTGAGAGGCTCTGGACAAAACAGCTATGGGATTTCCTTTAGGAAAAGAGGAGCTGTGCGTGTGGCTGTCATGCAGAGGACAATGTCACCCTGCTGAGCACAGCAGGTCGGCAGGAACTGAGTAACCAAGCGTTAAGCAGAGGTGAAGGGAGGCAGCACCCCAGCCATTGCCCAGACTGCTCCCCTCTCAAGGGGGGGAGGCCAGCTTTGACACTCCTGCTCCTTTTGCAGTCCAATTTAAGTCCCACGTCTCTTTTACTGCTGTGTTCCCAGGGGTCACGTTTGGGGCTGTTATAAAATGCAGGCACGCTAGCATTGCAAACGTCCCCAATCTGTGCCGTATATGCAGCTGTTTAATGAGGCCTGCTGTCATTACAGCAAAATGACTCAAGGACTTTCTTAAAAAAGCCTGTTATTTATAGTATCATAGATTACCTTAATGTCTTTTTACTGGGAGGTGCTTTGAAATACTGTGCAAACGGTCCTGAAATAATATGAATTTAAACCGGATCTAACACGGAAAACAAAAATATTGGATGGAAGAGAAAGCATTTGTTGAAATTTTCTGAAATCTTCAGCAAAGCAGTATTTTTATGAAAAGCATGTACTTCTGAGCTGGAGTTTTACAGCGTATCTTGCACATGGGAGTCAGTGCAAGTGTGCACCCTGGCACAAATTCCTGATGGAGAGATCTATGTGCAAACTGTAAAGATTAGTAAGAATTTTATCCTACCAGCAAAACTACCTAAGAAACAACATTACAAGCAATGCTATTATTCACCCATAAAATTAAGAAAGCAAGAGTTACTTTTTCCAGGCAGTGTCTCAGTTTTCAAAGAGAATGTCAAAAACCTGTATTGATCTCCAGTCCTCCTCAAATCTTTACATAACCCTGACTATAATTTTATCTTTCACCTATGTCACCTCAGTCTGTAGTTTTCCTTCTTATGGAATTTCATGTGTTTTCTCTCTGCTCTCAGTTTTATACCTGTGGCTATGACTGACTCAGAATTATCTCCAACTTCTACTGGCACATCAAACTTCTTCCATCCTTTCCATCACATTTCAATGACATCCCCACTTTTTTTGTAAAATATAGACTAAACTTTGGTATTGTGTCCATTTTTTATTTTATGGCATTAGTTTTAGCTTGTGGTTTAATCTGCAGTGGAGAGATGGAAATTTTTATTTGTACCAACCTCTGTGTGTGTTAATGCAGGCTTTCTCGTAACAGATAAACATAGCCTAGACAAGGCCTCCATGAACTATAGCTATACAGCCCTGTTTGAACAAGAGAAATATTTCAGGTATCTATCTGGTGGATAAAGGAGATATCTGGGGCATGCTGATTTAAACCTGGCCAGGTCCCCATGTTCCTACAGTGGATAATTACAGGTGGAATCTTAAACGGAAATGTATTAACCAGAGTAGGATCTGCTGCCAATGCCTTTCTCATCAAAACTCAAGCAGCAAGGAAATGAAGCAGTAATGACAGGGCTTTCATTTAGCCTCCAAATCTTTTTTTCTTAGGTATCCATATTTTAATGAAATGTATGTGCTTTTTAATGTAAGATACATTTTGATGATCTTAAATACAGTCTCTAATTAAACATTCTGTAATTAAACTTCTTGGTTTATCTATGTAAAATGCCAAGGAATTAGAACAAGCCTTATTCCTCCAGGTTAAGCCCTGCTTTAACTCAAAGATATGCAGGGAAGACTGTGTCTAACACCAGGTTTTATAAAGCTGTCATGGGAGCAGAAAGATGTCCCTATTCCACAGAGCCTCCGTGGAGCAGAGCCAAGGAAAGCCCATGCCATTTGTGCCGTGTCAAGGCCGATGGCTGGATGTGCTCCCAGCCCAACAGCCCACACGCCTCTTGGCCTGGCTCAGTTAGAAACTCTTTTCTCTCTTAACTATTTAATCATTTACATGTCCCCACCCTTTGATGAGATTCCCATATAGGATGTGGCATTTGTGAGCCATAGATTACTTTAATCTGAAAATAACGTTTTGGAAAACATGCAGAAGACACAAGTATATCAGGTTTTTAATGTATTAATTCTCACATGCCAAGGTATAACATTGTATCCCAAAACCATTTTAAATAATAATTTTAATTAATTTGTGGAGGCTCTGGCTTCTGTCTTACAGTCAGATCTATGCCATACTCGCCTTTGTTTGATACATCTGTGAAACAGCCATATTTTTCCATAGTGTAAACGATCTCATTTCTGTTGCTTTCCCAGCAACACAGTGCCATGTTCATTCCTCCTTCGAAAATTTCAGAACGAGAAGCAATTTGTAAGAATGACAAGAAAATGGCTTCTCATTTGTGTACACCACAGCAATCTGACATACAGAAAGAGGCTCTGGTGAGATTCACAAATCCTAATTCCCACTGAGTTTCAAGCAGTCTAGATTAAAAAAAAATAACATCGACCAATTTGATCTTAAAGATTCTAATCCAGCACAGGTTAATTGAGAAGTCAGATTTCCTGCTATCACTTCTGGAGAGGAGGGAGATAGGCGAACACAATGACTCTTTATCAACAATATGGGGACTTCATTTAAAGAGAGAGCATTAGGTTACAGGCTAGAAGATTAGTAGCAATCAGACTGCTCTCAGAAAAGAAAACGCGCTGGGTAATAAAGATAGAAAGCATGAAGCTGGATGCATAGAAATGAGGTTTGATGCCAAATATTACAGGTCAAATCTGAGCTATCTGTCAAGTTGGCACTGATCATTGCCAATGCACAATTATTATTATTCACCTGTGATCAGGTCATTTACCACTATCAAGTCAATGGCTCCTCCCACCCATTCCATTTGTTAATAGCATTTTAATGAAAAAAAGGTCCATCTATTATCTCTTTGAGACCACTAACCATTCTATTGTAGTACATAGTATATGAAATACATTTACGTTTTCCCAATCACCCATAAAGAGATATCAGCTGTTATGCTGTTCCTGAGCCACGGCCCCATAAATCTGAGTGCAGTTCTGCATTTAAAGGTGGCAGGCTTATTTTTCCTTTTTCTTTGTGTGCCATGTGTTTTCCATACCAAAAAGTGCCTGTTTTGTTGCGAGTGACAGAAGGAGAATTTAAAGGGATGCTAGAGGATCATAAAGACTCCCCTCTACCCAATCCCAAGCATGCATTCGCCTTATTGTTCTGCTGACTAAAGAATTAGAAACTATTAATATTGTCTCTGCTGGCAGGTCAGAAAAATACTTATTCTGTAGTTGAGCAGATTAATCCGAGGGGGGAAATAACCCTGCAAAGCCCTGCAAAAGCTGGCTGTCTAACCAATCCATTTTCTAGACCCAGATGTTTTCGATCTGTTAAGTGTTAATCTCACGATACTTCTTTTTATGCCTAGTGAAATGATTTCAACATGTATTGAGCTATTAGAAAACTCATATAATTAGTGCAGTTATTATTTGTTATGAAAGAGCCTTTTGAACAAAACCCTATCTGTGAGTTTGTCAGTCAGATGCTCACATTAGTTATCGAGGCATGCTAGGACCTCTTGCCATTAGCTTTTTTGATGGGGTCTGGATACTGCCCAACTTCGGATACTTTTTTCAAAGAAATATATAGTGAAATCAGAGGCAGTATAATGCCAGGTATGTCGTAAATTAAATTCTGACATTCTTTTGTGATGAGAGCCTGAATAAACTGAGATTCAGGCTTCAAATAAGATGATTGAAGGATTTAGTTTAGGGAAGACATAGAGCACTTGTCGCCTCTGCACAAGGGCAGGGAATTTCTGCTGCTCGGTGCCCTCCCTGGAGACGTGATCTGAGTGAACTGTTAAACAATAAAGCAGTTATCACAGCATTACACCCGATGACTAACTGAGGTTCCTGGGCTGACCAGGAGGAGTGGGCAGAGGTTGAGGTCAGAGGTACTGTTTTGCAGAGCCCGTGATGGGTGTGTAGAATAGATTTGCAAATGAAGGCACTGGAATCCAATCTCTGAGATTTAATCAAGTAAAAACTGAGTAACTCTATGAAATGTAGTTATAGTTAGCCATTTTTCATGAAAACTGGAGAGATTTTTTCCTTCTTACCACACACCCCTCTTACATCTTTTCTTGGCATGACTTTGGCCTCCTCTGATAAAGAGCTGATTTGAAATACAACAGCTAGACTGTGCGTTTTAAGCTGAGACCTCTTCTGTGACAAGTGCTGATGGGCCCTGCTATCTGGGCTCACTGTGTGAAGAATAATGGCTTGTGAAAGGAAGGTTACAAATAAGGTCAGGAAGCAGCTCAGGAAGTCTTGCATTTCATGTCAAGGATCTTAAAGGTTATAGGGGGGCTGCAAAAACTTTCCTCTGGGGCTGCTGACTGACAGATCAGTGTCATGATTATAGCCTGATTTTGATAAATCATGTTGATCTACCATTTGCAAAAGGCTTTAAGAGCGCTGTTGGTGAGTTTTGCGTTCCAGCGAAATACTAGATCAAGTCCATACAAAAAAAAACCATCTTATGCCTTCCTGTATGTCCTGCTGGCATACATACTGCATGGTAGCTGGCCCATGCCATCCGAGAGCAGCACCTCCACCCTGGGGAGCTGCCCAGCCTTAAAGTGCAGCACTCCGAGGAGATGCTTCCAGTTTTGTGAATCTCCATAGACATCCCAGCCCCTGAATCCATAAGCAAAGTCCCTTTGCCTAACAAGCAGCCATTAGATTTTGTCTGTGGGAACTGGCTGGCCGAGAATACGTGTAGTTGCAAGTGGCTATGCTTACGCACACAGAGGGTGAGAGGTTTATCATGGGGCTTAAGAATGCTTCTTTTCTAAGTCTGGTCTGAGACAAGGGAGAGGAAGAATCAGTTTTAAATTAAAATGAGGATTTTTCAACTCGTCCTTAATATTTATAAGGCTCTTTTTGCCTTACAGAAAAATCCTTAAAAAGAAGATGGAAAGTTGCTCATCGTTATTTCTTGTGCCTTTAGTTCAGTTTCTCATTCTTTATACTACTCTAAGCAAAATAACTGTTCTGGAAATGCAGTCATTTAAAAAACCCAGCCTACTAAGCCTTAAACAGCAGAGACATGTCCTGCTATGTTTGTTCCTTTGTTGTTGCTATGGCATTACCACACATTTTTCCATGTAGGAAGGGAAATCCCATGGAGACCAGATAATAAAGGCTTGAATTTCCAGGGCACAGTGTCCGTCTCGCCTCTTGACCTGTTTGACACCCTTTTTCACCAAACCTGCATTCACTGAATCCAAATAAACAGCCAGCCATCAAAGGAAATATCTTAAAAGGACTGCTCATGGTTAGCCTTGATGAAAAATACATTGGAAGACCTGCATTTTAATCACGTTTGGAGTTCTGCATTTCAAAAATGGTTTTGTTTAACTACATCAGACTTGTCATTCAGGGAAGTTTCCTTCCGTAGGATGCCTGCATTTAAAAGTCAAGTTAACCAAACCCAAACAAATTTCCCAGGAGGCTATACCAAGCCAGACAAGCATCTCACACGCTCAGCGCCTGACCTCCGCGCTGTACCTGATGTATCTGCCTGCCATCTGCAAGAGTCCGAGATGCTGCAAGTTTATACAGCCTCACTAATTCACAACAGGGTGTCATGAGGATTTGTCAAAATATCATCACTACATGTTGCTTGTTGGCACAAGACCCTACACTTGGCTTGATATTAGTTTACAAAGATTACTGCTGTGTCCTAGCCTGCCTGCTCTGCCTAAAGCCCCTGATCATTCTGGGTTGCACAGAATCATTGTACCTTATTTTATTTTAGAAATAGCGATTTCATGTTACCTGAAATGATCCTTTGCATATATGTTAAAATTGATGTGTTATTACAAGTCTGTAAAATGCTCTGGGCCGTTCATCCTGTGATTTTTCATTCAGACCAATACACAACCTAGTTGTCATAGTCAGTGCCATTGATCTTCAGCTTATAGATTGTATATCTAGTTATAACTTAAGTAAGTGCCACCTGTTGATGTAGTTATCAGGGAAGAATGTACAGTTCACAACTGACTAAAGACCAAATGTCTCAGGCTCAGAATTGTTCTGATGCAAAATGGCATGGTGTATACTGGGCTTAATTTGTTGTCTGTCTTCCACTGCTGTCATTTTTGTGTAACATAATTCAAAGGCACTGACCTAGCCATCCAGGCATATTAAAAGTGCCTTGTATCCTCTCATCTTTCAAATCCACATATCCGTATTGCATATAGGATATTGCAGCCAGAAGACACAGCCAGCCAGCAGAGGATAATCTGCCACAGGCAACATACAGCTTGTGGCCTTCCAAATTCTTCAGACAACACAGGAAAACAAACAGCAGCCTTACAGACTTAATGGACTTTTAATGGATTTGATGGATTCTGCATCAGCAGTTTCTAATGCAACATCTAAAGAGGAAAAATTTCCTTCCTATAGAGATTCCTAGGAGAACGTGAACTGGCAAAGGCTCCTATTCGCAATGCTTTGATGCTGTGCAAGGGAACTCAATGGCAAGACTCAAAGTCTTCATCTCTTCTGAAAAGTCATTGACTTTTCAGCAGACAGTAACTGAGCCGTGTCCGTGCCATAAGCTTGTCACGTACCACAGCAGTCAGTAGTGACAAAAGGCACCAGTAAACCCCATGAAGTCTGTGGCCTCCTTGATCAGGGCCATTTAACTCAACTCCCCAGAGCCGCTGAAGAGGAGGCGCAGAAACTGGGGCTAAAAGTCTGCTCTCATGCCCTGAGGGAGCAGACTGTGGTTTTAGATGGGGAGTTGTTCTGCAGTTATCAAAAAGAAGGCAAAGTCTAAAATTCCTTTGTTGAATCCAGATAGAGAGCAGTGGTGATACATTCCTCTTAGTCACATATCCTTGACTTTGCTATTTGTGCATAATCTTTTAACTTCAACTATTGATAAATAATTTGGTTTACAAACCAGAGAGTAAATCACCATTCACTGCTGAGCTACTATTGTGCCTCTCATTTGTAAGGCAGCTTCCAAGCTTGTTTTTTTAATCAGTTTGGCTTGACATTTTGTTTTCCTACTATTATTTATGAGCTGTATCTTATGAATGGATTATGTAAAATAGTTTAATTCCAGTTGTTGCAATTTCTCAGATGCCATCACACAAAAGCTTGTTTCGAGTAGAACACTCAGGTCCAGATTTTGTTCTCAGTTGTGCTGATACAAATTAGACCATCATCCACTGAGATCAAAAGGGCTTTCCTCAGATTTACAACCGTTATAAGCTTTTAGGAAAAAAATCCAAGCAATTCTCTTCTCAGAGTGAGCAAAGGCACATCACTGCCTCCCAGCAGCAGATTTCACAGATGGGGTTAACCCACTTATCCAGTGTCCTCGGCTCAGTAAGTGAACCCAGTGATTCTTGTTGCAAGGAATTATCAACTGCATTCAGCTGTGACTTGACTGCTTTTATTAGAATATGTCAGAAACCTGGATGGGTGGATTTTAAAACATTTGCTTTCTAAGGTTGTGGATGCACTCAGTCACTTTCAAGCAACTAAAACCTCAGTGACTAATTAAAGCAAGCACCATTAGTCCCCTTTTGATGGAGGTGTTAACTCTTTTCTGTAGAGAGGGCTACTACAGAAGTAAACCAGCAGCTCTTAAGTGTTTTCTTGCACAAACTATCTACAGATGCCAAAAATCTCACCAGTTATTACTCTCCATTTCACAGGTTTCTCTGATCTCTCAGTGTCTGACTTCACACCTGAGTGTGGAACAGAGAACGTGTGAAAACAAGAGCTTTGTTGCTAAGGAGCATTTGGTATGTATTTTTGCTATTTATTTCCCTGTACTAAATGCTAGTTCATTTCTCAGGATGAAGTGTATGATGTGGCCTGCAGCAGTTGTAGATAAGGTGCAGGATCACACAAAGGAGAGAGAAAAAACAGTAACTACAAATTTCTACTTCACATTGGCTTGCTCAATTTATTGCTCCATGGTTGCCTGGACTCAGGTCAGTGGGCCAAGTGCCCAGTTCCTGTGCTCGCCCAGCATTTTGTCCGAGCCCAACCCAGTGTCAGAGTGGCAGCTGGCCTGTGGGAAGCCCTGCAAGGAGGCAGGCTGTGCCCTGCCACTTGCAAGCCAAACTGGTCAGATTTTTCATCTCAGCACATGGAAATAGGTACGGTTAATTTGTATGACATCGTTGTGACAACACAGAGCTGTGAAGATGACGGATGCCACAAAAGCCATTACAGGGCAGTTTTTCAAAGATGACTACAAACACAGTGCAAAGGAAAAGGCACATAGTTTTTTGCATGTAAATGAGGAAATTACAACCAGAGGCGTGCAGACTGCTCATTTGGAAAACTACAGATCCCTTGTCTGAGGAAGCGCCTCTCAGCTGAGTTACACACAGCTTTCCAAGCTTGCCTGGCTTTGCATTCAGACAAGGAGAGCAGGTGAGACCTGCAGGGCACCGACTGATGCTCGAGGCCTCAAACTGCATGGCCAACGAGTTTTGCTGGTGCTCTGCTGGACCCAACACATCTCTTCCCTGTTTGCACTACAGGGTCCCAAATACCAGCCTTTCCTGGGAGTGGGGAATACTCCTGCACAAGGTCTTCAAGAGTAATTTGTCCTTATTTAGAAAGGCATGTTATTCTAATGGCATACCATGCTAGGCACGATACAGTTTAAATGTTCTTCACTGGTTACAAATGTGACCTTCATTAACTCGTCTTTGTGCGCATAGATCTACAGGAACAGCTCATTGCATTTTCAATTTAATTTAATTTGAATGATAATTTAAAAGTTGTTTGATGCAAATGCGACCATCTGCATCCTCACAGCTGAGACAGTTTTCAAAGATGAGTTTGTTGGCAGGGGTGGGGGAGAGCTTGATGGAGGATAAGAGCTGGAGGCTTTGCAAGGTGGCTTCCTGTGGGGTGTGGAGCATGCCAGGAGCAAGCTGTGAGTGCCTGGAGGATGGTGGGGGAGAGGAGCCAAGCCAAGAGATTGCTTGTTACCAAATTTGTATGTGACCATTTAAGTATGGAGCAGTGATTGCAAGTCATCAAGCCATCCCAGCTCACGATGCTGCCTCTCATCTGAGCCAAGGTAACCACCCCATACATGGGCTAGCCAGACCTGCTGTGACACAAAATGTGTGGGAGTTTAAACTGCCGGGAGGGGCTGAGCCAGGTTCTCTGCTGCCTTGCGCATGGCACTCCAGTGCCCAGCAGAGACACTGGTGGTGGCTCTTGTTATGGTTTTTATTTCTGTCAGTAACAATTCTGTCCTTAAAATAAGAGCTCCCAATGACTTTGATTGGGCAGGGGGGAGATGTAGAAAAACTCTCTTGTTTTGCTGTGACTAAATCTAAGCTGTAGGTTTCTGGGAGCAAGTGCCTGCCTATCTTTCCTCTGCTGTGCACCACACATGCCTGGATGTTGAGGACAGTAAATAATAATGATAACAGTGCTAATGGCTGTTTGTTCACAATCACTACCTGGCTACCAAACTTTGAATAACTTGGTAAAACTGAGACCCTGAAATGTTGCACTGACTTTTCTAGAATGTGATCTGGGTTCACTACTGATTTCCTCCTAAAGCAATATGATAAAATGGGCTCTGCATCCAAATCAAGCTCTTGAAAAGGAGCCAGAGGAACCATTTTGCCCCTAATGCTTTCCTGTTGGCAGCCTCACTCAGGTAGGATGGAAGGTGAGCTCCTTGCTGTGCCCTCACTCTGCAGCAACAGTGCTTCTACCTGCACCCCAGGGAGTCGTGCTTGGAGACTAGTGTCCCATGTGGATCTGACAAAACCTACATGAACCCTGCTGGAAGGGCTAGCAAAGGGAAGGGAGCTGGGGAAGGAATTAAAACAAATCTCTTTCTGGCTTGTACCCTGAAAGTCTTCTGTACTTCAAATAATGCTTTTTTGGCACCTGTGTGCAACAGCCATTGCACTGGTGCTCAAGGGACCATGGTTGAAAGCTTTTAGCTAAATTTGCAAGCATCATCTCCCTTGCCATCATGAATCTGGATAAGGGGAATGAGAAAAATGACCCTTTCTAATCAGGAGGGGTGGTTGGGTTAGCATTGTCTGTGGCTCGGGAGACCTGGTTTTAATTCTTAGTACAACTCTGTTCCTGAGAGGCTGAATTCTCTCTTCTGTTTTCTAGTGAAACTCAAGCACTACCACTCCTGCAGGAGCAGGCCATCCCCATCTCTGCTCTGTTTTGGGGATACTATTGCGTCCTGCTGTCTTCTCAAAAGCAAAAAACAAGTATGTGCTGCTTCAGCACAGTGGAGCTGTAAGTGTGGTCTATGCCAAAGTGCTACTGAGGAAGACAGATCCCTGATTAAAATGAGCATGCATGTTATGAACTGTAGAGTTTATTGTCTTCAACCTAGGAACAGGGATGAAATATTGTTAGAAAACCATCACAGCAGCTTTCTATTGTAGAGACTTAACTACTGATGCATTCATCTAACATTTTTCTTGCCCTTCATTTAAAACCATGTTTCCTGCTGTTTTTCTTGTGCTCTCTAAATTGGGACATGAGAGATCACAACATCTTCGACAGCAAGAGCAATTGCCTAGAATTCCCCGTATGGTTCAGTTGTGTTACTGCGTTGTGTTTCAGGTGCCTCCGAGAGCTGTGTCAGTGGTCACTCAGGAATACCAAAGCTTGGGGATACTTGTATGGCTGCACCTTAGATGAAGAGATGCACAAATAACTCTGTTAAAACTTGGCCCAGTTTGAAGTTCACCTTACAAGCAGTCTGTCAGCACCCCTGGCTGTCTATCTGACAGCAGAAAACTAAGTGTAGCAACCTGATTTCTAACAGATGGTGCTTACTCTGTAAATTATATTTTAACTCTATGGGCATTTAAAATGTTATGTTAGTCTGCTTCTGGACAGAAACAAGAAAGGTACGTGGCTTTCTTATGAGAGATCAGACTGAGTGAATAAGGTGAACAGAAAAGCTGAGAAGGTGGTTGGGAACAGAAGCTTTAAATTGTGGCTGTAAGGCTGATTTCTGATCCTTCTGCTATGTGTCAGTACTGCTTCTCACCAAACCCATTAGAGAAACACTTAACAGAAAAAGGCAACCCCGCTGCCCCCAGGAGAGCCTTCCACCTCCTGTAGAGATTTGGAAGAAAGCTCACATCTACCCATTAGAAAAAAAGAGCACTTTTAGCTTTTAAGTTCAAATTATGGATCCAAACAACATATGCTGGAACTGAACACAGTCTTGCTGGGAGGGGACTTGCCAAATCTAAGGCTGCTCTAGCAATAAATAATAAACCTAATTAGGCTCCTTCTTTCTGCAGCATCCAATTTTGTGATAGTGATACAACAGGGCATGAGAGCCTCTCTTCTTAACAGATACTCTGAACAGGGGGAAAAAAAAACAAACCTAAACCCCCCAAACAAACAACAAATACCCCCACTTTTCTTGAGAACAGCATTATAGACAGTCATATTACTTGTGGTTATTTTTCTACCACTGTACATCATCCACTTCTGAAAAAAAGAAAAGAAAAAACCAATTAAACAGCAGCTGCTCTGACTACTGTGCATTGCTATGCAAGAGAGGGAAAGCAGCTATTTTATATGAATACTGATTGCAATGTGAGAAAACTATGGACACTCTTTATTTTTCTCACAATACTTAGTTTCCTGGTATCAAACATCTCTTTGATAGAAACCTTATAGTTTGGCTTTCAAGAGGCAAAATCACTTTAACTGGTGTGTTAGAAGGGCTGCAGATTTCATCTGTCATTGAAAATCCTTCTGTGCTTCCTCTACAAACACACAAACATCAAATGGTGGAGCGCTTCCAAGGCTGTCAGCTCAAATATCCTTTTCTGGCCTGGAAGATGCTTAAAATGGGAAGTTTTAGAAACAGAGATGAGAGGACTCGTGTTTCGCTTTCTTCATGCTTGCTGTAAAAACTCCCACTATGTGTGTTGCCCCTTGCTGGTAGTTCATCTGCAAGGCTGGGAATTCATCTGTCTTTTCCCTCTGGATCTGTAAGTTTTGGCTCTTCCCTCTGCATAAACCTTGAAACCAGTCAGAGGAAGTGAACGATGCTTTTCCACCTCCAGTTCTGCCAAACCCAGTTGGCAAGCCGTTGCTGACATGCCATTTAGTCCCGTGAACAGCCAGCAATACTGGTGCAAGGGGGGCTGTTAGTGCCTTTGTTGTAGGAGGAGAATTTTTGCAATGCTGGGGTGGAACCCCCCAACAGCTTGGTAGCTGAGCCCTTTCCCCCTCGTGTCCTCATAAATTAAACATAACGGCTGCCGCCCGCTCCTGCAGACAGCCGTATTCTAATAAATCATGTAAATAGAGTCTTGGAGATTCACTGCCCTTTATTTCACTTGAGTCCCGTAACTCAGCTGTTAATTGGATCTGAGATAAAATCTATTTTACCACATGTTCCCTAAGCAGGATTCTGAAAAGTCCTCTCCAGAATAATAACCTACAGCATTGCCCTCTTTGTTTTGCTCCTCTTCTGTACTGTGGAGGAGAGCGGTAAGGCAGCCTAACCAAGCTCAAGAGAAATTTCCTTCCTCATGGTTCTCCCAGGTTGCTCCTCTTTGGCCGCTGGCTCCGAGTTACTGGCATCCTGGTAAAGATGCCGTTTTTTGCAACAGCAGCACAGCTGCCAACTCAGGGCTGCTTCTGCCTCCAGTCCCAAAGCAGTGGTTTCCAAGGGGCCTGGCAGAGCATAACCCCTTTGGAGCAATTATACGCAGCTGTTCTAACCAGCCAATGTTTTATCCTAACAGTCAGCTTGTTTTTCAGAAAGATCTTAGAAAGTTCTGGTGGTTTAATTGGTGTAATGCACCTTTTCAGCTGGGAATTTCTTTGATGAAACAGACATGGGATGTACAACCAAAAAGGGGTTTGGGTTTTTTTTTCCCTTGGGGAAGAGGAGCTCCAAATCTTCTGTTTGCTTCTTACTTTCTACCAACTGCCACACTGAAAAAATTTCAGGCCTTTTCAGGATAGCTGTTTAAGGAGATGAATAAAACCCACACCTATGCAAGCTTTTTTTCCAATATTTTATCTCAAAAGTGAAATCCTAAAAATTTTAGCTAGAAGATTTGCTGTGAGGTCTCTTGTCTAGAAACTGTCATCTCTGTGGTCCTGTCCTGTGCAGAGTGGGTGCCGTCAGCTCAGGATGTAGCTCCTGTGCCCTGCAAAGCACCTGGCCTGTGCCTGCTGCACAGCAAGCATCAAGGGCAGAGCCATGCCTCCATCCAGCACTGTACAGAGCCTCAGCTTTGCCCGGGTCACACACCAGCACTACAGCGGTTTGGTTCCTGGTTTTATTGTTTATAGACCTAGCCTGAACCAGTATCTAGAAGCAACAGCAACATAATTACCTTTGGCAATTAACACTGCTTAACTGAAGCTGTTGCAGGACCAAAGGCACTTTTTTTTAAGACTGCAGAAGCAGCAATTAGCGTTTCATTAAAGTAACAAGTCTAGGTAGACTTCTGAGCCTGCCAGGGTCTGTTGATCTAATTTTGGGATCCATCAATAAGCCCTAGGGTCATTAAAGTGAGATGCATCAAGTCTTTCACCACCATGTTTGAAAAGCCTGACTGGAAAGCAACAGGAAGATTTTTATATTTTCTTTGTTAGTTGATGGTCATCTCAGTGTATGTGTGAGGAATCACAGGGCAGCACCAACTGCAAAAAAAAGAAAAAAAAAAAAACAAACCAAAAACCCACC
>WHYT01015047.1:117071-149378 GCA_009806455.1 Tetrax tetrax | reverse complement strand
TTTTTTTTTTTTTTTTTTTACTATTCTTTGGCATAACACAGGGGAAAAAACATCTTGCTGTGAAGCTTTCTGATATCCAAAAGGTTATTACCCAGCGCAGCTGTTAATATAGCTGCTTTTCCTTGCAACCTGCTTTGCTCTTTTCTGTGCTTTACTATAACCAGTAATTTCCAGTAAACTGGAAGCTTGCTAAAAAAATAGGCACAGAGCCATACTTCTGCGAAAGAGACAGATATGATAAAGTCAGGAACATTCTAAATAGCAGTGTTATTGGGAAGTGTTTCTCTTGCAGCCAACAACAAGCAGGGCTTTGCTGTGTCTCTTCTGAATCAATGCTGTTGGGGTTTGAAGAAACACTTTTCTGGGATCTGCACTTTGCATTTCCTTAAGGACTTTCTCAGAAGAGCCTGTTTCTAGATATGCCAGAAAAATAGGAATGCTTTCCTGTTCCCTGAAGACAAAAACTTATTATGGAGGAGAAAGTGTGTTTCCCCCATTCACTGTTTACTTTGATTATATGAGAATTTTAAATGTAGGGCTGTGTATCAGGCTTGGGAATTTTGAAGGTGAGGAATAAGACAGAAGTCTCTAATCTGGCTTCCATGAAGTTTCTGCCGCTGAGCTGTGTGGAGGGGAAGGGGCTTGGCAATGGGACACCCATTTGGCTCCCTCCCCGTGACGTTGGTGTTCAACGCCCACCCTCTTTGACCCCAGCACTGGTCACAATTGGCAGCATTTGTCACAGCTCATTACACAGCAGGAATGTGGAAGCCCAGTGACCTTTCCCAGAGGGACAGGCAAAAAAGCAACAACACAAAAGAAGGAAGAAAATATTGTACACTTTAGAAGAGAAATAATTGAATGTTATTGTGATGGAAAGCACTGGGCTGACAATGGGTAGGGACAAAGATTTTTCCTTTTCGGGTGCTGGTTGTGGGACGTGTGAGATTTGGACGTCTATTCACTCAGCTGGGTTCAGCTTCCCTTCCTGCTCCCACCTTGGCTAGCAGGGAATTTTGGCAGGCTGGGGAACGGCTCTCAGGTCCCAGCGACCCTGGGGCATGAGGGATCTGAGCACTACTGATGCACTGGAGCAAGGATCAGAGGTGGGAATGCTGGGGCTGCTTTGCGTGGCCTCCTTCTGCCAGGCAAAGGAAGCAAGAAACCTAAATGTGATATTTCTAAACCTATGAGAGAATTAAAGGCAAACTTTCAGCATTTCTTCCCAAGGCTCCTCAGCTCTGTAGTGGGGGACTACAGCCCCTGGGACTCCTCCTAGCCATGACTTCAGAGTTTCTCCTTCAAATCGGCCTGGGTTTCCAACCACCTTGTTCCCACTTCATTTCACTTCCAGTTTTTATTTAATCTGACTTCTCCAGTCTCCTGAGACAAACTGATTAATTCTTTTCCCCTCTGTAGTCCCCTGAGTCACTTGTTCAATCTTTCCCGCCTCAGTGAGATCTTAATAAATGCTGCCTGTGGCTGGAAGTGGGATTGGGTCTCAGAACTGTAATTAATTCTTTACTTCCTCCATTGCTTCAATATGCTATTTACAGCCGTCAGCCCATGAGAAACAGAGGTTTGCAAGCTTCCTCCAACTTTTTTTTTCTGATTAATGTGTTATATCCACCTTTCTTTCTCCTTGTTCTCTTGCATTTTTTTGGTTTGCTTTGTATCCAGTTTACTGTTGACATATGAAAACACTGATGGACTTCTAGTCAAAATGTAATCCCAGAGACAATTGCCAGGCTTTTCTCTTTGCTCATGCTCTGTTATTTGAAAGCCTCTTAGTCTGAGCTGGCTGCTTGTGACAGGACATCCAGACCTGCTGCAGCAGCATGACCATGGTCTATCTATAATCTCCCTAATTGCTTTGTGTAGTCTCCTCTCCAGTAGCAGCTTGCAGGAGTTTAAGTCCGGGACACTGATTTAGAAGCCCAGGGAGGCATTGCACAGGAGGAGGAGGATGTAAACAACTTGGAGGGAGGTGGGTGAGACACAGCAGAAATGATGAGGAGAATCATAAGGTCTGTATGAGAAAAAGCTATTTAAAGGGTTTGTGGTTGTTGGCAGATCAGTAGAGGGGAGCACAGCACAGTGAATGCTTGAAGCCTGTAAACACTACAAAATTATGTAGGGTGATACCACAGAATATAAATAGGAGTGGATTGAAATTAATCTCGGGATAAGTGGGCTGAGTGGGAGAGCTGGTCTTTGCTGGCCGTGGGACCCTCCTCCGGCAGGGCTGGGAGCCCCTGGTGCTGGCCCTGTTTTATACTGAGGGAAGTGCCTCAGCTGTCTGCCTGGGACCTGCTCAGGGTTTCAGCAGTGAACTGGAAAGCTGCATTCAATATGTCAGCGAGGGAGCGAATGCAAATTTTCTCCTTCTCTCTCTTTTGGGTGAGATTTATGCCACCTCCACATGCACAGCCTCCTGGCAGCGATAAATCACAGAGAGGGAGGGAATGCCGCAAGAAACAGTTACCCTGCAGTTTGTGTGTGGGGAATCAGCCAGCTGCTCCCAGGCACATAGCCCCAGCATCTCAAACCTTCCCACTGCTACAGCAGAGACCACCCCTCAGAGCCTGGGGAAAGAGAGATGGGATTTGCTTTTAAGCCATCCACCTTCCCTTCCCTCCTGTGTTGGTGTTGCGCGTGTGCCCAGGTACCGGAGGCTAGGATGGAGCCGTCCACCTCATCTTGGCAGACAGGTTTCTTACAGAGATCAGCACTTTGCCTGCTCTGTGCCAAAGTCATCCCCAGCGTGTGATAAGCTGGGCACCCCCCAGACTGCCAGGTGTGGGCTGCATCGCAGACCTACAGCGAGTGCATTAGCAGTCACCTCACCCATTGGGACTGGTTAAAAATACATGTGGGATGAAGAGCCTGGTTCAGCCTGAATTGTGGCAGAGCATAGCTCTGCCAGTAACTGGTGTGGGTGGGAAGCTCTGCTTTGCCCCAGTGGGCATTAACTCTGCTCACTCTGCAGGTCCAGCACAGCCTCCTTGACCTCTATCATCTGGCAGAGGTGTCTTGGTTCAGTCCAGGGAAAGCAGAAGAGCCACAGGGAGCAGGAGGTGCATGAAGCAAAATAATCAAATGTGCCCTAAGAGTCTGTCTCATCCGGGGACTGGAGAAGCTCCAGCAGACCCATCTCCTTGGGTGTTTTAAGTATTGCTGTCAGGTGTCTTCACCTCTGCACTGCAAAGCAGAAATGGAGGCAGGGCAAGGCCATGGGCAGGCACTGCAGGAAAGCTCTCAGTACTCGTACCAACTCTGCAAGGCTCCATGTTCTGCTCCATTTTCCAACTCCCTGACAAAAATGCCCAGCTGATCTCTGATAAAACCTTCTTTTTCCCCAGTAGCCTCAGCCACCTCCTCGCCTTACCTTGCAGCCCCCCTGCTCCTGGGACTCTGGCCGGGCAGCTGTCAGGACTGGAGACAGCGGAGATGCTGAGTCCCCTTCACGCTGGCCACAAGCAGCAAGCACAAGAAGACAAAGTGGGGACAAGTTCCCTCCAGAGTGTCATGCTGAGCTCGAAACTCTCTGCTCCCCACCTCCCTTGCAGCTTGCCAGGGCTCAGCCAGAGGAATGAGCCCTGCTCCAGAGGATCTGGGTTCAACCTCTGGGAAAGGCATTTGGCTGCTGCCTGTAAGCACCTGACTGCAGTTTAATCCACTTTCAGTGCAGAGCTCTGACAAGCCCCCAGCAGAACTAGGACAGCTAAAAATACTCAATGCAGAAAGAAAATAGTAATTTGGGTGGGACTGCACCAGTGATTTATCTCAAATCAAAAGGTTCAAAAGGTGCAAAATGTTGTCTCGTCAGGTCAAGCATCAGAAAAGGAGCAAAGATGTGAACCAGTCACAGGGCTTAAGAAAAGCAGCAAACTCTGAACATTTTGCTGAATTTCACAAGACCAGCAAAGCCTCTACCAGCAATGCAGGGAGATGCCTGCTGATTTCCCCACCATAGGCTGACTTTACCTTTGCTGTCAGTCTAAATTCTGCCAATTATTAAATTATCCAACTTGCAGCAGGAACGCAGTTAGATGTGATCCAAATGGTGTCACTACAATTATGGTAATTATCTGAAAACAAGCCAATTACCTCCCTCCTCTTCGTGCCAGTTGGTACCAAGACAGCAGCTGTTCGAGGCAAATTTGTTGTCACGTTACTGTACATTTGTTAAAGGTTGATGTTATAGATTCTAGCCTTCTTTTAAATATTAAAATGCTATGAAGTCATGGAGTGTATAACTTATTACGATTTTTTTTTAGATGTCAGAAAGGGAGAAATTTTTATATGCCAAGAGAACCAGTGGGAAAGTGATTTACTAATGATTCCTTGCTGGAAATGTGTACTTTGCAATCAGCGTACAACTGAGCTATAAATTAACCTGTGTCAGCTTGTTTACCTCTACCCATGTAAAATGAACTAGATGCAGAAGTTTTCTGAGGATCTTTCACATTTCTCTTTCTTCAATTTTGGCATTCGGGATGCTTAACACATCAGGAGGCATCTTGCAGGATTGGCCCCTCCACTGGATTCACTTTCAGCAGCTCGTTCCGTTTGTCAAGTGCTTTGGCTCACTTTGTTGTGTGAGAAGCAGCAACACTCACTGACAGAGAGTGAATGCAAAGGATGGCTCAGCTCTGCCCGCAGCCCTGTGAGTGCTGCCCCAGGCAAAGCAAGTTGGGCCAACATCGGGCAGAGCCATGGGAAACTCTTTGCCCGCATGAAGAGACTCCTGAAAAGTCGTGTTATCAAGGCATCTTTTACTTTTAAACCTGTTCATATTAAGGACAGCCTTCCTTAAATTGCTGAAGGTGTCACCATGTACAAAGCCCACCACTTGCAGCTACTGTCAGAGGTGCAAATGAAGTGCCCTCAGACCACAGATCAGCGTGACCTCTCGTTTTGCACAGACCTTCCTTCTAGCAACTAGAGTCTTTCGTCTCATGTTTGCTACCCTATCCTCCCTTGGACTGACCTTAAAGGGTTTTTTTCATGTGATGTTTTGAAATCTTGGGCTTTGATTTGTGTAAAACACTTCTTTCAATAAATGTCAAGTGCAGATTAAAGAAAATTAAACGGTGGAAAGAAGAGATACTACCTTTTGGCTTGAACAGCATCTTCATGACAACTGAATGAATCAGCTATGAAAAATGTGTGTTTCCCTCTCTGTGCTCGAGGTACATGCCAGTAGGATCTGTTTATATCTGTGGGCTTAACATACACCCCTGTACATCCGTAATTCCGTGCAGCTTGTGTGCAGCTACACAGCCAAGGCATAGGGCAGAGCTCAGTTCCTGGGAGCAGGTTAGTGGCATTAGCCTGCTGCTTTGCTTGAAATAATTAGCCTTGCTCGCAGATGACCTTCACAGCAAGCCCTAAAGGCTGACAGATTTGGGTTATACTGGAGTAACAGAAAGAAGCACGTTTCAGAGTTCTCTTGGAGAAATCCCTGCTGCTCACTCCACCACCAGCCCCCAGGAACTGGAGCTGGGCGTCGTGGCACCCACCTACGCACGCACAGCAAGGGGGTTTCTTGCTCCTGCACGCCATGGGGTACAGATGCAGCCACTGTGCTCTGCCACCTCCCTGGTCATCCCTGGTACCTTCCTGCTGTTCGTAACTGATACCATCTGCTTTCCATTTTCCTTTCCCAGAAAGTCCCTGTTGCTGTCAGAGCAAAATGCCAGGGCTCTCTCCTTTCTGCATTTGGGGTTGTGTCCAGCTCCTACTAACGTGGAAGGATGAGAAATACCACTTCACGCAGGAGAGTGCAGGTAAGCTGTTCCTTACTGATTATTCAATTCTTACTCAGTTCTTCAAAACTTACTCAATTCTTCCTTATTATCATTTAAAACCTATGTATTACCTTTATCCTTTTGCTTCACATTAAGTTATTTTTACATTTGTTAACCATTAAAACTGCCCAGTTCAGATTTCTTCCTCTTAAGCAGCAACAAGACATTTCAGCCACAAGGTTTACATTTGATAGCGTCGTGGGGGAAAAAAAAAAGTTAAAAAAAAATAATCCAGGCAGTCCCCTGCCCAATTGTAGCATTAGATATGAGTGAGTGTGTAAACAGGTTTCTGCTTATCAGTCCGGCTGCTATCTGCCGCACACAAACTGCTCAGCCCCACAAAATCCAATTTCCAAGAGGTGAGAGGAGGGAACTGTTTGCAGAAACACAGCAATACAAATCTACAAAGCCACAGCCCTCATTATGCTGATGTTGAAGGAAGAAATGCTGCTTGACTCCTTCTGGCACCCAAAGGTGACATTTACTTTTGTGACTTTGATTGGAATCAGCTCAGCTTTGCCATGGGATTGTTTCCTCCTATTTTCCCCTGCTTGTGTGGCGGGTTGCCGAAAGCAGCTGAGCCCTCGCTGCAGCCAGAGCACCTGGAGCAGATGCTGGGCATGGGGGGTCTGCAGTGCACCCTGGCCCTGCAGCACAACCATCACCTTTAGTTTCCCCCAAAAGAGCTTGGAAACTTGACTTGGAAACACCAGTCACACGCCGGCAGGAGAGGCAGGAATGCAGCCTGCTGCCTCCTGTAGGGTGCCCTGCACCGGGCATGGAGCGAGAGGGTGAGGTCCTGTGTAAAGGCTCCACTGTTTCGAGCTTTTGCCCAAAGCCTGGAAGTGGACAGATGCTGCAGCTCATTCCTGGAGGGGCTGAGCCCTCCAAGTGCCCTTTAGCATTGGGGAGAAAGGAGCGTGGCACTGGGGATGCCATGGGCTGGGCCCTGTGACCTGGCTGCTGTAGGTGACAGTGGGAGGGATACAGAAACATCCAGTAGCAGCAAGGCTGTGAGGTGCAAAAGGCAAATGTGCCTCAGTCCCTGACACAGGCACAAGCTCTTTGTTTATTCCTAGATAGAGTGATCAGGCAGCAGGCAGCCCACCTCTACTCCCAACACCTCCTGTAAAGGGCTGTTGCCCAGAAGTTCACTGCATCAGTAAAAATGCAAACTGTAAGCTGATTAGATATTCATAGATACTCTTTCTTGATTAGCTCACCGTTAATATTTCAATGTCAGAACTGGATGCACACTGCCTCCCTGCTCTCTTCCTTCCTGCTTAATTAATTTTGACCATCACCAAAACCAGTCTCCGACAGATAGCAGAAATTAAAGTGGGCTGTTCCGTGACTTTGCTTGCTGTAAACAGCTATTTGCAATTCCTTTTCATACATCATGCACTCGCGACAAAGAGATCACAGTAGCAGAAAATGAGTCTCTCTTATAAGGACTTCAGAGCTCCAAAAGAATATTTGCTTATTGGATAAAAATAATCAAAATGACAATGCAGCAGGCACAACTCAGCAACAAGATTTATGTCTCACCTAGTAGTCAGCTGGCTGTTGTGCCATTTAAAAAAAAAAAGAAAGGGAGAGAATTGTTAATTTATCTTTTAAAAGAAAGGGTCTTTGATTTAGGGTAGTTCATAAAAGCCATAGTATCACCCAGCTGTGAGAGGATGTGATAATTGCTGCAACCCCAGCAGTCATATGAGCAGCTCACTTCATAAAATGCAGGCTGCATGGCTGCCTGATGCACAGCACACGCATCCATGGCCAATAACACAACATGCTAATAGTCTGCTTGATTTTATTGACATGCTCAAGATATATGGGAGCAGGAGGAGCAGTGAGGCAGAAATTATACAGCGGCATTTGTTCCACCCCAGCCCAGGGGACTGTCTATCTTTGTCATCCTTCTCCTGGGCCCGGAGGGATGGGGAGCTCTCCTGCACGGCAGGGGGGCAATTTGCCACCTCCCAGATCCACAGTGTCCTGACACAACACACACTGGGATTGCTTTCACAACGTGCCTACCTGGGACCAAAGCAGCACTGGGTTTGCAGAAAAAAAAATTTTGCTTTTCTTTGCTGCCACCTGCACTGCACGCCACTGCTGCAAACCAAGCCCTCTGCTACTGGACACCTTCCACATCTCCATCCACTCCTGAAAACCATCCTGCCCCATCCTCCAACCTCTCCTTTCCTGGGGAATACACCATGATGGTGGCCCAAGGCAAGCAGAAAGGCAGGAGAGGCATGTTGCAGCCTTGCTCGCCTCCATCCCTTCCATGCAGTAACTCAGGCTGTTAAACGCCTGGCCAGAACTCGCCATCTGCTTCCAGTCTTCTAGGAATACTGCTGCATAATTCAATCAAAAAGGAGAAGATCCTTGTTTCACTGAATCGTAAGTCACTCTTCAAGTAATTATATTTTTATACCCCTATCAGGAGCAACAGGGGCTGTTCATTTTATAGGCTTTAGCAGCCAGAGCCATACTTCTGCCAAGGTTACAGCTGGGACTGGAGCGCGATTTAACATTTCCTGAGCCACCCAAGGCTTATCTGTGATTTTAGCTTTCTGGTTAGGCATGTGAATAAAGCCCTGCAGGACCAGGGCTTTTGTCCAGGATTGTTTTTATTATGGAGCATAAAAAAATGCTCTGACTTGGACCAGAAGAGCTGACCAAACCATCAGCATGAAGCTGATTCCCAGTGGCATGAACATGCCAGACCTACCCTTCCAGGGCAATGCACAGAGCAGCTTCTGCAGCACAGTGATTGCTGCCTAACCAGGGAGTAAAATCCTGCTTATCCCAGCAGTGGGAGGAGACACAGGACTGCATCCCTCGCGTGCTGCCTTAGAAAGGTCAGATGAGATTAGTTCAGGGGAAAAGCCTACCAACTTGCTCCGTCTAAAGTGCCTGGGATGCAACTCAAAGGACTCAAAAATACCAAAAAAAAAAAAACCCAAAACAAAAAAGTAACCTTGCTGGAGTCTTCTGCTGCTCTTTGGGGTAATTTCCCCAGTTTAGACATTTCCACTTTTTATGCCCCCTCCCCACACAGCCATCCCTTAGCACCACTGGCCTTTCTTGGGTTAGTTCTCCACCTGCTCTTTCACTGCCCCAGATGTTCAGTCTTTTAAATAGATTCATTCCCGTGACTTTGAAACAGGCTTCACCATGTTTCCATCTGTGTTTATACTCAGCGCGGGGTAAATTTCTCCTCCTAGCAGATCTGTTCCTTACCAGCAAAGAAATGCAACTCAGCATAGATTAAGACAGGAAGGCAGAACAAAACATTTCCGAACCAGCGCTCAGTTGGGAGCTGTGCAATGTGCCCACACAAGGATGGAGACCTCTGCCAGACTACCTTCATTATCAGACTGTGCAAAAAGGAAGTGGGATCTGGCCTGGAGCCACTGCTCACACGTCTGCTTTCAGGGCCGGCTCCCAGCTCACCCAGCAGCCCAGATCACACAGTAGCACCTGACAGTTGGTCAGGATACTGAAGCCAAACGTTCCTCTAGACCAAGCCCTGCATCCCTCCAAAGGGTCTGACCCAGGCAGCTGGGACTCTGCCAGTCAGCCAGGACTGTAGGTGTTGGAAAGACTCGTTTTGTCAGACCTTTGCAGCTTCTTTCTCAGGGAAATCCTATCTCTGTGCGTGCCTTCTCTTAAAGCAGGACTGGCTGATGCACCAACGCAGCGTTTTTAACTGCCTGGGCAATTTGCGACACAAAGGACAGTGAGCAGCTGCAGCTCAGATTTATCACCCTGCTCGCCAAGGCTAGGCCAACACATTCCCACTGTACAACAGCAGCAAGGCCCCACAATCACTTCTCGGGTGGATCTACAGATAGCGTGAGCTTCATCTAATCTCCAGAAAACAGATTTTGAGACATTTGTGGGCTCACTGCTGCACCCTAAATTGAAATCAACCTTCAGGTTTCGGGGCAGTAAGTTGGTGCTGGCAGGCCGGTGTAGGTGGTGCTCTCAGTGCTGTATACTGCCCTGCTCTGTGTCCTGATGGGTCCTTGCCCCCGCGTTCAGATGCCTGCTAAATTACAGCCAGAATCCAACCCAGCAAACAGCCAGACTGTCTTCCATGCTGCTAATATTGGTTCAGCCCATCATAACAGGCCAAAAACTTCCAACATTGACAGAGAGGGCTGGACACTGGGGCTGGCCAAAGCTCCCTGACGTGCGTGTATCCTTCTCTTGAGCAAACCGAACTGCAAACTGCCCGCGACAGTTCCAAGCTCCCTCTTAGTATCAGAGAGGATGGGGAGGTTTTTTTTTCTCTGTGTTACATTATACACTCAGTCCAGATGGATGAGTCAATAAAGATGATGTGACCTCTACACAATTGCTTTGGGATGCATGAAATTCAGCTAGGAGCTCCATTCCCCACAGCAAGGGAGGATATTCAGGTGGTCCTGGAGGGGGTTTGCAAGGGTCTATCTCCATCTTCCCAGCAACAGCAGATGCAAACATGAGCCAAGCCAGGGGGGAAAAAGGGAAAAGACAAACCGTTTATGAAGAGAAACATCAGCTAAAGCACATAATCATATAGCAGGGAGATAAGGAGACATGCTTCTTCCCAGTATTGTGGGCATGCCACTAATGACAACTATTAAATGATAGATGCTCTGAAGCTTTGCAGGATCCGGTTTATTATGTCCCAGCTGTGCTAACAGGAGCCTGACCTTGCAAGGGAAGGAGGACCCTCTCCTGCAGTGGTTCTCTCCTGAAGCAACCAACAAGAACAATGATGCTCCATTATCAAAGCTGTATCTCCCAAAAAACTCATGTGAGCAAGCGAGCCTGCTTGGAAAGGTATGGCTCAAAGAGCTCTCCAGTAACACCCTTGAGCTCATACTGGTATCTTGAAAATGTTAGAATGAGAGTAAACGTCCTGTGTTGTAGAATAAGGAACAACGGCCTGCAGACTGAATGGAAAATCACAGGCAAAGGGAAGCAAATTCCCTCTAAAACTGGAGCATGGATTTCCCATCTGAAACACATGGTGCTGGCACAGTGCTGGAGTCCTTGGGGCTGGCTGATGTTTCCTCAGGGGCAGCAGCTTTGGAGCCCCAGTGGCACTTGTTATTTGTTGTTCCCCTCTATTGCAAAGCACTCTTATTATTTACAAAATATACTTTTTATGGACTGTTACTGCATCCAAGTGCAATAACTGGTCTAAACTCAAATCCCTCAGAGAACTGTTGAAAGAGAAGCAATTGAGCCACATATTAATATGACAAGGATTTCCCCAGGTTTAAGGGAATAGAAAATATGTTTTGTACAAGTGAACTAGTTCTTTCTTGCAGTGTAAAACTGCTTTTTTTTCCAATGACTGCAATGAAAGGATATTGCTTCTGTCACTGATGCCACTGGAAATGTATTGCCCCTCTCCAAGAAACCAATGAAAGGACATGGCTGGTTTATTCTCTAAATGAGACCACTGAGAAATACGCAGCTCCTGGCATTAGCCCAGGCATGCTGCTACTGCTGTGTCCCCAGCCTGAAGGGAGGGCAAAGCCACCAAGTCAGCAGGTTTGTGCCAAATGCAAAGCCATACCTGGAGAAAATCAAACTGTAGTTTGAGAACTAAGCAGAAGAAAGAAAACTGTCCAAATGTTGGATGGAAATGAATCCCTAGCTTCTCCCACTGAGGGTGAAGCAGGGCTCAACTGCTGTACAGCACAGGCAGGATCTGGCCCCTTCTCCTTCAGCAGCTCTGCACTTTGTATGAAATGAGCTTATGCCCTGGGGAAGGCTAATCTACACTTAACCTGTGGCAGGGAGCCTGGCCGTTAGGAAAGCAGCCAGCCCCTCTGCCTTTTACTGTGAAGTTTAATGGTCTGGCTCTCTGCTGAAGATTTTAGGTTTTGAAAGTAAAATCACAAAATAGTTCTTGAACGAAGATGATCTGTCACATGAATGCATGCACCAAAGTGAGCACAAAGAAATTACTCTTTCAGCAGAAGTAAAAATTTCCTCCGTGAAAGGCTGAAGTTGAGTCAATGTTTGTGATTCCACTTTCATGCCCGTCGATCTGAGGATCTGGCAAGTTCATTTTGCTTCCCTGCAACATCTTCCCAGGTGACACCTCCCAGATGGAAAAAAGGAATTGTTGGTTTTAAAGTCAATTGTTGGTTTAAAAGTGGGAGTTCATCAGATTCTTAAACATGCAGAGACTGGTAGAATAACATCAGCTGTGCTTTGGGGGTGGTGCCCAGCATCTCCACAGGATTCAGAGCAGTCCCTCCTCCAGAACACACCGGCCCAAGGCCCAGGATGGTCATGGCTTTTACTGAAGTGAATTATGAAGAAGATTGACAAAAAATGCAGCAAATTAGAGGATTTGCTTCAGTGCAAGTGGAAAAAAATTAAAATATGCATTAAGTCGGGCATAAGTGATACTGGTGCTGGAGAAAAGCACCTCTCAGGGTGGGCTGCGACAAAGCCCCCTCTCCAGCTCCTCGGCAGTGAGCTCCTACCATCAGTTATTTATTAGTTGTGTCAGGAATTAGTGAGAGCTCACTGACCGAATAATAATGTGCCAAAGGCAGTTTTTCAGCTTCGCTAATGTAATTAAAGAAAGCAGGGGAAAAAGCCTCGCACTGGGGAAGGAACTGGGGCTTCCAGCGTTGTTGGTTGCTGTCTCTGTTGCAAGGACAAGATGTGAAATGTGGAGGGGAAAGGGTGAAGATGGCAATGAGGACCTCAGCAGTGACAAGGATCATGCAATTGCTCCCAGCTGTGATGGGAGCGTTGCTCTTCCCAGAAAAAGACAAGGGGAAAACAGAAGAGCTGCCTTTGTGACTCAGGAGCTGGACCCATCTCTGGGTTCAGGTTTTATGCTGTTGTTTTTTACTTTCATGCCAAGCACCTTGCATCAAGGCTGAACTTTGCTTTATTTTTGGCGCTTCTCCTCTTGCTTAGCCCAGTCTTGCTGTTTTGGGGACCTTGTGTGAATGGCTGGAAACAGCTTTATGGCAACTTTTTTTTAATGCTGCTCTGGTGCTTGAACACAGCCAGCACTGTCACTGTATCAGGCCTGAGCACGTTTTTCAAGCCCCACAAGAAGAGGGACCACATGGGCTCTCCAATAAAAGCTAAGATGTTATTTTAAAACAGGGATGAGGGAAGCTTTGGGTGACTTTAAATCAAATCAATGCGTGGACAACAGGGTGCTGCTCCCCCCCTGCCTCTGCTGCCAAGTTCCTCTTCCAAATCCCAGGGCTGTCTTCTGACAAACAACCCTCGGCGTCAACAGGATGGGGCTCTTGGGTGCCGCAGCCATGAAAACGCCCATCAGGAAATCAGCTGCGGGTCAGCCCCCAGCCCAGACTGTGTGGGAGGGGGTGGGAAAGGCTGCACAGCCTGGGACCAGCTCAGACCTTCGTCTCTTTGGCCATTCCTAAACATTTTTAGTGTCAGTCGCAGCATTGGCCACCCAACTCCAAACTGTCCCCTGCCTTGGGCAGATGTCTGCTCCATTTGTCTCCTCAAAGAGGTGTTGCAGGGGCTGTGCTGTGACACTGCCTGCACCCCACGAGCAGTGGGCATGTCTCCACTGCCAGTGGCCCCTGCAACATCCTTGGACATTCCAGCTCTCCAGCATCCCAAACAGCTGCTGGTGCCACAAGTCCTTTAGGACACTGGAAGGTGATATATGGCAGGGTGCCTTTCCCAGGCCATTATTTCAATTGTGATTTCTTGGTGAGGGGCAGGATGGGAGGGATCTGAGACCTCACAGACAGCTGCTGAGGGATTGCAGACTGGCCATGCACCCTTGGCGTAACTGAAGCTCTGTCAGCTCACGGGATCTTTTGGCCCTAAAAATGCAGCACCCAAGCTACAGAGCAAAACACAGGGAAGCAAGCAGGGCTTCTCTCTGCTGAGTCATAGCAACAGCACCACTGGTGCCCGGTCATCAGAGACCCCATCCGGCAGCGTTCTGAAACCACCTTGCATGGTAGTGATGACAGCAAGGGAGATTTTCACAGTGTTTTTAATAGTAGGTCTGCAATTACCAGGCAGCCATGACCCCTCTATTTGCTGCCACTATGGAGATGCTAGCAAAGGTCAGCATACCCAGGCAGCTTGGTTGTACATCCTCTTGGGCTATTTTTATCTAAGTTACTAATTACACATTACCTGTATGTCACCAGGCTAATCGATACTAGTCTGAGGAATCAATATGGATGTGGATGACGGTGCTGTTTGCCATTCAGAGCCTGCACAAGCTGGGAAAAACAGGGCACCATCGATCCCAAAGGTAGGCTGAGATGCAGGGTGGGACGGGAGACACAACGGGGCCAGTAACCACACGCTGCCTTCCTAAATAGCAGAGGCGGCTCTGCTATGTCCGTGCTGCCCCCAGCATGTGCCTGCATCCCACTTGTCCCTCAGCACTCCCTTGGGAATGGCACAGTCCATTTTAATCTGGGTTGCTTTTCAGTCCTTGGGATGCAATGCAATTAAGATCCACACTGATATCTGATGATCAGTGTCTTAAGTGATCTCAGGCTACTTCAAAAAGCACAAAGTCTCCTGCATTTTGCCGTGTTGCTTAACTAACCAAAAGCTGAGGCCATCTTTGTAATGCTACCATGCTTCTGCCAGCAAGAGGGATCTTGGCTGCAGAATGCAATGAAATTGTGCAGGAAGAAACTCTTGAGACTACCATGAAACTTGGAATTAAAGTGTGGCTAAGTAAGGGAATTGTGTAACTGGGGGCTTCTGCCTGTCTTGCTGGAGTCTTGTGACTGTTCTGATTCTGTCGTAGCAATGCTGGGAAACTGCTCTTTGAAACCAAAAGAACCTTAGAAAGGCACAGGCAGGTCAAGATCATTTGCCCTCAGCACTGGATTTGTCTTGAGCAGTGAGTTGATGGTGGTAGGATTAGACAGAGAGCAGCGTGGGGTGAAAGCAAAACTCCTCCTGAAGGCTTCCCTCACGCTTGACTGTGCCTGTGCCCTCGCTCAGGTGCAAAGCTCTGCCGCCTCTGTCAGGCCGCTTTGCGGGCACGTCTGGGAGACCAAGGAAAGGATCAGCAGCTGTGGGGTGGCTGGGGGTGCATCCAGTTGCTGACCACCAGTGGGTCGGCCACCACTCACCAGCAAAGCAAGAACCCCTTGCCTGAAAAGTGCATAGTGCAAAACTTCCAAAAAGCAACACAATCCTGGTTTTCATTGAGGTTTTCAGGGTAGTGAAAGGAGCTGTGGACAGAGCCTGCTAGTCCCTGCTGCCTGCCTAGGAAGACTTGTTGCTTTTCCTAAGCAGCAGATGCAATCTGCTTTGGTGCCAGGACACAGTCGCCAGCATCTTAATCCAACAGCACACCCATAATCCTTCCCTTAGTCCCACAAGCCCCAAAAGCAGAAAGCTGCCCAGATTTGCTGTTTGATGGGGTTTGCTCAGCCTTGACTCAAATCTCAGTTTCCACCAGTAGCGAGTCTCACTCCCCTGGAAAGGCCATTCCCATGGGAGCGTAGATGCTCCTGGGCCAGGGAGCAGACACGTCCATGCTGGAAACCCAGCAGAGGCTGCTTTGGCTCTTGGCATCCCTGGCCTTCAGGACACTCTGCTAATGTGGTGGCACTGCTGGGGACTGTGTGGGCTGCAACAGCTCTGAGTAGGGCCTCAGGGCTCCCCAGGACATCACCAGTGGGTGCCTGCGGGTGAAGCCGGTGTCTGAGACACTGTGATGGCCCCGCGCTCCTTCCAGCAGCTTCACCACTGGCAATCACTTGAAAACTGGTCTGAGAGCTTTGCAGAGATAAACTGTAGTGTCCAGCCACAAACCCCAGCCTCCTGGCACAGCTCCTGGAAGCCACCAGAGAGGTTGTACAGGCACAACCAACCCTGGAGAACATCCCCTGCCTTTCCCTCACAGCCTCATCTGGGAGGACACATTTCTCCCTGGAATTAACTCCTATTTTTTAAATTCCAGCAAAGATTGACTTCTGCTGAAGAACAACTATGGCAGGATTTCAGCTGTGCACCCCTGTCTCTGGGTTTGGCCCGAAGGTCCCTCTCCATCAGCAGCAATGGGCTGCAGCTGGGGGTTGGGGCCGCCTTGCTGACCCACATAAATGGGGCCAGCTTGACTATCCCAGCCTCTCTGGAGGTGCTGCTATGCAGGTTTGGGAGAAGGTATCATAGCAGAAATTTAATTTTAGTGAGCTGGCACTATGCTTAGGGAATGAGCCCCATCTTTAATTTCTCTGGGGCAGCTTTGAATTTGGTTGTCGGGTGCAAGAGCTGAGCAAATGTTTTGTCTTTTATCCTTCCTCTTTTCCCTGATGCTCTGCTGCTCATTTACCCTTTCATTAAGGATCATCCTCTTGCCATTTGTGTGGATATGGTTTGGTTTTTTATTTTCTAAGGGGTGGATGCCAGGCATTGGGAGTCATGTGTTCAACGTATGGTGGCAATTAGCCCAGCTCTGAACCCTGATGGCATGTCTGCATCTGCAATTAATGCTCTGCTCTATCTGCGTGAGGTTTCTATCTTCCTTCCTTCTGGGGCTGGAAAAGACACAGCTTGGATCTCTAAAAAAATAGCAGACATAGCTGGAGCCTGGCTGCCCCTTGCTGTGAGGCTGTGTTCAGGATTGGGTCTTGTTTGGTTCAACTTGGCCTCTGTGCCTGGATTTACATGAGTGTGGCTCAGAGCATCTGTCCAATACAGCACAGAGCCTGTGGGGACTGATTCTGGCTCTGCTGGTGCTTCTGCTCCTGCACTTTATGGCATGTTTCATGCTCCTGGCTGAATGCACCTGGACCTTTAGTGGGAAATTAGATTGCCTGATTCAGTGTTTTACAGTATTATGCTTATTTACTCACGCCTTTGGTGCTCTGCAAAATACCTTGAGTTGTTTTTGTGGGATGGGAAAGTGGGAGCAGAATTCTGGTTTCAGAGGGAAAATGTCAAGACAGGCAGAGGGAAGGTGCCTGTGGGACCTGCTGTGCTTCAGGGAAGCCTAGGATCTGGGAGAAACAGGGCCCCTTCCTCCCTCTTGCTGCTCTGCCAGCATCTCATGGTGGTTTTATAGAGGTTCCCCTGGCAGAGCTGCCCCCCTGCCATCAGAAAGCTGCTCTGCCAAACCTTACGGGCTGGCTCTGCTTTCCTTCTCTCCCATATAAATTCATCTACCCTAAAATCCCTCCTTTCCTCTGTGAGAGAATGTGATTTTGGGGGAGGAGTTTCTCTTACTGTCACCTGACTGCAGCTGATTTCTAATGAAGAGTTTCCTCCTGGGGAGGAGGGGGGAACAGGGAGAGGAATTGGGAGGGGCAGCATTTCTGAATCCAAATACATTAAACCATTTAATTCTGTTGACTCAGGGCTGCCTGGCTCTGAATGGGAATTAATCCACAGCAAACCAAAATTAAAAAGAGCAATACAAAATGCTTAGCAAGGCACTGCCAGGGTTTAAAGCAACCCATTAGCTTGCTCGAACGTACCCAGTAAATTCTCATTTGTCAATAATGCTTAGAGCCTACAGTTTATTTACAGCCTGTTCAATATTACCAGAACCCCTCAGAGCACCTCATTTGTATTTCTCTGCGACGGTCTGTTTCCTTTCAAGGGACTCTTCCTAATCCCTTTCTTTGTACCTGCTTGTCTCTCATTGCAGAGCCAGATGCAGCAGGGATGTGCCACCCTCGTGGGCAAAGGCAGGGTCACCCTTTTCCATCCCACTTATCCCCTGCACAGGGACCACCTGCAAGGCCCCCCTGAGCCACTTCCCAGTGACCCATGCCATCCCCAGGTGGGGGCTGAGGCAGGTTGGCAAGGGGCTCTTACAACCTCTGTCCTGCACCCAGGGGACCTGTTGGCCACCATCCGACACTGAGGGGTGATGGGAATGCCCAAATCATGGCCTCCAAGGGATGTGTTGGTCACAAGCAGCTGTCTGTGCCCAGCTGAGCTGGAGCAGCTGTGGCTAACAGGCCAGGTCCCTCCATCTGTTCCCAAATCGGCTCCCATGGGATGAGCCCTGGTGAGGAGAGCATGTAACAGGATTTCCCCCAAAAGCCGCTTGAATGCTGCTGGGCAGATAACGAAGTCTGGCTGGCCCTAAGGATTTCTCCAAGGAAAGGAGTTTATTCTCGGCACAGACACGAATGGGCAGTTTAATCTTCTGTCGCGGCTTGTGTCCAGCACAGCCACAGAGACATTGGTCAGGAACCGGGGTTCTTTGGTCCAACGCTTCAGCTCCTGGAGATGCAGCTCCCTGCAGTGGAGACAGACCTCGGGTGGGGTTTGTCCCTCCACAGGGAGCACAGGACAGGGACAGACCTTCCCCAGCTGCCTGCCTCCTCCCCTCTGCATTAGAGCTTCTCAAAGGCAGAAGTATGAGCAATTGCAATTCAAATGTAAGCAAATACAGCATCAAGCAGGGTGCCCAGGGAGGCCAGGAGGAGATGTGGGACAGGGTGGGCAACAACCTGTCTTGAGTGTAAGGAAATCCCTCCAGAGGCTTAACTGCAAAGATGGCCCAAATGGGACTGCAAACTTCACAGGAGGCATCTACTAGATCCCAGGAGATGCGGCAGCAGCCTGGTCTCTGTTACTCACCGCAGCCCCCTGCCCTATACAAGAGCCTGAGCAGAGGGCAGCAAGCAAGAGCTGCAGCCCAAGCTCTCCACTACAGATCTGCGTATTTGGGCAGAGGGGATTTTCAATAGATTTTAAAAGGAGACGCAGGAGGCAATTACTAAAGCAAAGGGCTCCTCTCTTCTCCCAGCAGTTAGGTTTTGCAAGCTCCTCTTGCTGCTGAGATCCAGTCCATGCTGTGAATGGCCAGGCAGCATCCTGGGGAAGCCCATCTTTCCACCCCAAAGAATAAAGTCCCTGAGTAAAGTCCCCGTCACTTGCCTGCTGCTGTCTGCATGTAGCCAGCCAGGGTGCAGACTCGTCTCTCGCAGGCTCCGCTGGGCAGCAGGACAGCGACGATGGCCAGCAGCGAGCTGAGGGCCAACAGGACACAGCCGCCCGCACACAGCACGGCGCTCGTCTGAAAGGACACACAGGGATGTCAGCGAGGTGATTCCCCCACCACCTTCCCTGCAACACCTCCCCATGAATTCCCCCTCTTGAAGTGAGGCGCTGTCATGAGCGGCTGCACTCACCCTTTCCCTTCCACCTTCTGTTGCTTAAATTCACTGTTAAGTTTTGAGGCCATGGTTCACCCATCACCTGGTCCCAGGGGTTATTAGTATTCGGGCTGTGGTGATAATAGCGAAGGTATTACATGCATGAAGGGCTACGTCACTAATACAAGTGCCATTAGGTGCCTGCAACGCCTGTCAGTGCTTCCGAGCTGAAATGTATCTCATGATGGCGCCCGCCCTGCAAGGCTGGCAATTAGAAGGTGTTTTGCCAATGATGCTGCACAGCGGGGAACTCGCTGCTGGCTCCATTGCAGCCAGCCTCTGCCGACACAGCAGGCTGCTCCTAGCCCAGCTCACCTCCAGCAGCCCCACTGGCTTCTCCCCATGGTGTCATGTCTTTGATTTCTCTTCTTTTGCAACAAAACTGGGTCATTTGAGACTGTTATCCAAACCCAGCTCATGGTGGGATGGTGCTTTGGATGTCAGAGGGTAATAGGAGTGCCCAGTGGGCAGCGTTTTCCCCAGGGGCTGGCACAGGGCGGAGGGAGAGTGAAAGAGGAGGCCAGCACAGCAGCCCCCTGTCCCCTTGCCATCACCTGGCCAGAGTGAAAGCAGTTTTGCTACTTAGAATTCTGGCAGTAAGATGCCAACTGCATCAGCATCTAAAACTAGGAAAAGCACTAATTCATGGCAAAACCAGATTGCCCTTTGGTATGGACACCTGATTGCTGCTCTGTTGCTGTTTCTGTCCCCACTGCAGGTGACACTTCCACTCCTGCCAGCAGGATGGCACTGGCAGTGAGGTGGTTCCCATAGCAGCGGAGACACATGCCAGCCCAGCCAGGGGCACGGTGTGACCAGGAGCGGTGAGGGGACCCATGATGGGTGCCTCCTCCTCCAGCACCCAGCTCGCGGCAGCCTTCAAACAGCGCGAGGGTACCTCAGTCCCAGCATTGCAGCATGCACGTCAAGTCCTGTCATTTCACAGCATCTCACAGCAAATTCTGCAAAACGCTCCTGGCTTTGGTGAGTAACCCTGCAGTAACCTCTGCCTCTTGGCTCCCTAAAGCAGTACAGCTGTAAGACAGATCTTGTTCCCGTTTTCCTAATAATCCATGTGGGAGTTGCTGTAAGGAGCTCAGATCCCACCTCTACCTGCTCCTGTCCAGCCTTCTCGCCCTGCTGAGATGTTCTGGTTAGAAATGCACAATTTTCCTTTTTTACTTTTCGCCCTGTACTTCAGCTTTTGGGCAACCATGGTTACTAAAAGAACAAACCCAATACGTGTTTCCACTTGGCCCCCCTCACCAAAGAGGCTACAAATCAGGAGTAAATAATCTGCTAAATACAAGTTATACTGCAGGAGCCACAGGCTGGCTGGTGTGGGGGAAGAGGAACTGGGTTTACCGTGATGGTTATGAGGGGTCCAAGCAGCTAAAAAAACCTCCCGACCCTCCAGCACTAGCGGTGCTGCTCCATAGGTCTGGCAGTGCCCTACATCTACCTGAGTTATTTACTGCTGAGCTGCTTTTTGGCAGCTGGACTGGCTGGTGCCGTGGTGGCAGAGCCACTGCCTGCAGGGTCCTGCTGGGGAGCTGCCACCACTCCAAAAAGGGACACGTGGGTGCTGGCGAGGGATGGGCCAGGGCAGCACGGGCACTGCCCCAACACCCTGGTGTGAGCGCTTCCCCTGGTGCTGTGCAGTGATTAGAAATCAGTGTCGTCTTATTTACAGCCTATTTATACACCACACAGGCAATGCAAACACTGTTCTGGCAATAAATTCATTCCTGATATGCATTGTAAAAAGGACAGCAGTACAAATGGCTACTGAGAGAAACAGAGAGGCTGTTTTGGCAGGGACTGTGACAGCAGGGGTATCTACTCCTCTCCGGTGCCTTCCAAGCCACAGAGACCCAAAGAGACAAGTGCTTCTTCAGGGCAAAAGAGATGAGGTGGGGATCAGCCCCTTGCCCCGTCCATACCCCGGGAGGGACCCACGGGGTTTGGGGTGGGATGTGCAACACCATTGTGCAGGCATCTACCTGGCGCGGGGCCCTGCGGGGAGAGCGGCCACAGCCCTGCTCCCTACCGCGCCCAGGGCACCAGCGCGGCGAGGAAATAGAGTCTTGTAAAAAAAAGAGAAGGATTCCTCTGCCTGGCATCTGAATTTCACCTTCCACCCGGCAATACCATCCTCCTTTGCAAGAACCATTAATTATTTAAAGCAATGAATTTTTCAGCAGAAAGGGGTCTTGTGAAGCACGCTTGTTCCTCTCTTGTGCAAAGCATATTATTTTTAATGATCTGGGTTCTTCTTAATTATGGTAGCGCAAATCCCCTAAAAATGCACAGCTCCTGCTGGAAATGACCTATGAGCTGCTCAGGCTGCTAATCCCCGCAGAAAGCTGCAAGGATGTTTTTCAGGACACAAAAAAAGAGGCACAAACAGGATGGATACAGGTGAGCATTGCACTGAAAGAATTGCTGGGTCTGGTTTGGGTCCTGCCATCAGGGTTCATACAGGCAGCAGCACAACTGTGGGGTCCCGGAGCCGTCAGCACCCTGATGTGCACAGTGGCGGCCAAAAACCAACCGAATCCAACCAGGCCTTGCAAAGGGAACTAAGGTCTCATTTTGGATAAATGTGTTAAAGCTGAGTGGTTTTGTTGCAGCGCACAAGGAATGGCCCTAAAATAGATGGCAATAGGGAAAGGCATGGGGCATTCCAGGGGAGATTTCAAGAGACCCTGTTGCACGTCAGTGGTTTTAGTCTGGCTCCTCCATTATCCTGGTACCCAATGGCCAGAGCTGCTTAAACGCAAGGTGTGAATTTCTTTTTCTAGTGAGTTGGCATTACCTGCCAAAACACTGGATAAGGTCTTGTAAAACAGAAATTTGAGTTTTGTTGTAACCTTTCCAGGGCCTTGGCTGGGAATTATCTCAAGTGCTCCTGCCCCGTACTGGAATTGCACCTGCAGATCAAACAGCCGCTTCTGAAGAAAAATAATGAGCCTTAAGTTTGAAGAAGTCCATGGAGCAAAGGTACCAAACAGTGGCAGCTAAAACTCTCCTTTCAACTGCGCGGCACCTCCCTCTCTCCTCCCTATTTGTTCCTGTTGCATCTTGAGCGGAAAGGAGAGGATGCAGGAAACAGGATGTAAAGGCTGAAACCCAAAAATAGACAGTGAGGGGAAACAAATGGGATACATCAAGGCCGTCTGTGAGAGCCCAGCTCAGACAGGGGCAGGAAAAAGCCCACTGATCACAGCAGAGAGCACAGCTCCCAGTGCAAAACCAGCGAGGGAGGATCAGGACCTCGCTGCCTGGTGGGCTGCCTCTCCCCAGGCACGGCAGACCTGCGTCCCTGCCAGGGGAGACACCCACCCCAGGGAGCCCAGCAGCCCCAGGGCTGTGTGAGCTATCCTGCCTCCGCCATGCTGGGAAAAGACATAAAACCATGTCAGATTTTCTGCTCCCACTCCCAGGGAGATTAATTGTTTATCCCCAAACAAATTAATAGTCCCCTGGTGGGACTGTAAATATTCTTTTATGTAGCGTAATAAATTCCGATTAACAACAATCCCCTACCCATTATTTTAATATTTTACAGGTCTGACACATGCCATGGCTATGCCATTCGCTAAGCAATAAATCTGATGAAGATGCTGTGTCATTCACCAAAAAAATTGAAATTAAAATATCACACAATGACCATCCTGTGAAGAATCACTTAATATCCCTAATGAAAATTAAAAAAAAAAAAAAAGACAAACAGTTAACCCATCTTTTGAAACTAGCATCCATGATCTTTACAGTTTAAAGTAAAAAGGGCAAAGGGAGAAAAAATTGCCCAGTCTAACGAGTTAGTGCTGCAAAATGGTACCCGCCATTTGGCTTGGCCAAGATAAACCAACTTGGTAAAGCTCCTGTCATCATGTCCTGTTCACTGGGTCACACCACGATGCACATTAGTTTATTAATGCAATTTATTAATTGGAACTTGAGCACCCCTGAGAGCTGCCATCCCAGACGGGCCCTGTGGTACCCAGAGCAGTAGGCTGAAGGCAAGGTTACAGACTGCTTGGGTATTTCAGCCCTGCTCAAATGCTTAGGCATCTTTGCATATGGAGACAGAAAATAAATACTCTAAATAATTAGGAAATAAAGCCATAGGCTATGCAAGAAAAAGAAAGAGTGAAGGTCACAGCATGTCTGGCTTTCTTGGGGTGCCTGTTGAGGCAGAAAAGGTCTGAGAAACCCCAAAGGATCTGGGGAAAAACTGGCTGTAAAATCAACTGTAAGAAAAAAGGGGGTAAAATTAATCAAACCATTTTCTCTTTTTACATGTGGTCCCTTCCCATCAGAGCTCTGTGTGATTAAATAATTTAGGGAATACGTTTTGGGGTTAAACTTTGGGGTTAAAAAGCAGAAAGTGAATGGACATGAGAGTTTTTAACCTTGTTAAAAAATCAGTCAGTGCTGGATGGAGGTGTTGAGTGGGGATCTGGGTTTTGGGATTTGCAACAGTGCTGGCAAGGACCCGGGAGGCCACACCAGGGGCTGATGCTGGGAAGTGGATGCAGATGTTGACAGCTGGTTCTAGCTTTGCTGCGTGGCTCGATATGCCCCTGGCCAGGTTCCTGGTAGAGGAGGAGCAGTCGCCACCGCCTGTTGGAGGGCAAATAAAGAGGGCTGGAAAGGATCAGCGCAAATTCTCAGACTGATATCTATCTGCAGGACAGCAGCGGCGCTGGAGCGGCAAAGCTGCCTTCCCTCCACCTCGGTGCCTGACGGAGTCCCCGCGTGCCCTTGCACCCCATGAGTCGCTGCCACCAGCACCACACAGCCACCAAGTCCTTCGCTCCTCCCAAACCTTCCTGTGAGTTTTGCACTGGACCCTAAGACCCCTGCTTTCATCCACACCACACTGAGCGAGACTACCCTGCACCCATAACAGCAGTGCATTCTCCCTGGACAAGAGAGATCTTGGTAAAAACCAGGAATACCCACCTAGGCACAACAGAGAGGTGCCTGCCTCTGCAGGAGACGCTGCATGCGCAGGGGTGGGTGGATCGAGCCTCGCAGCTTGTTCATATTTCCCCCACATAAGTCACAGAAACAAACATCCGCCATCTGGTCGGCATTAAAGCGACGGCCAGGAAGAGGATCCCACACATCCTCATCTTCTCCTCCCCGGCAATTACCTTCCTTTCGGTGCCATCTGAGAGCTTTCTCCTTCCTATTTGATCTTCCCTCTCCATCCTGCTCCCATGCAGATGCTATCCCCTGCCCAGCAGCGCTGGGAAGTGCCTGCTGTCATCCGATGGGAATGGTGAGAGCAGTTCCAACCTCCCCAAACCAGCCCAGCTGTAACACAGAGCCCCAGACGTGATGCTGCCCAGGAGATGGCTGATGTCTAAGAGTTCCCTGAGCCAGGGTGGTTTGGGCTGGGGTACAGGGATGCAGAGAGGTATGGAGGCTCCAGACCCCATTTCTTCTCCTTTAAAGGAAGGATTTGGTTGATGAGGACCTGCCCATGTCACAGCACACACAGGGGGGTACTTCTCCCCAGCCCAGATTTAGCGGCTCACATGCAGAATCCCGCAAAAAAACCCAAACTCAGCTTGGCCAGTCCTGGCCTTCTACGTAATTTTCCCAGTTTCAAGCTGATCAGGACATTCAACATAAACACCAGAGGGGTTAACGCCCAGACCAATTCAAGAAAAAAAAAAAAAAAAGTATGTTTTTAATTAGGGAGAAAATAAGAGACAGATAATAAGTCTGATGAATTACGGCTGTCTTTCTTCCAGAGCCATTGCATCTGGGGATGCTGGAAAGCAGTTCCTAATGGCACTGCTTTATCTAAGAGGATGATGGATAGTGGTGAAAGAGAAAAAAAAAGGGGGAAAGTAAGACATTAGCACATCAATGGTGTGCCTGTGACCTCCATCAAGGGATGTGAACCAACTTAATAAAATTTTAATTAGGCAGCAAGCAGTGCGCTGTCGGTGGGTACCAGATCAGACCTTCTTACCCGCACTCTGTTATTAGCCCTCCTTGGGATGAGCCCTTCCTGGCGCCAGCAGCAAAGCTGGGCTCATCATCCTGGGCCAGGGAACGCCCCCACCGGTCACAAAGCTCTCCCATCTGGCTTCTCCTTACAGAGCCAGTGGAGAAGAGCCCAAAGGGAGGGGACTTGCAGCCTCAAGGGGATGGAGGAAATGGCCCACCATCAAAACCCCTGAGCCGGACTCTGCTCTGGGCCCTAAAAAAAGAGAAATGCAATGTTCCACCCAAAACGTCTCTGACGGGCACAGGGTTCAGGACTCCCTGTTTGTCAAGCAGGCTTGTGGGCAGGTGACCCAGCGTGAAGTCATCATTGTCACGAGCAGCCACATCTCAGCAGCCCAAGCAGCAACACTGCAGCTAATGCCCAGCTCTCCATGCCTTTCTTTAAGCAAAGCAGCTTCCATCTTCTGTTGAGTGGAGTTGATAGAATTAATCTTGAGAGCATCTTGTCTGTATTTTCAATCAGCTTGACCTTCCACAGCCCACCCATAAGCTGATCCTGTCTCAGCACCCATTTCAGCCCTGCTTAATGGCGAGTAGTTCACTGGTCAGTGAGTCCTGGTTATGGTTATGAGGCCAGAGCCCAGGAATTACAGGTTTCTCCAACAGCAGGTATTTTCTGTTGTATTAATGTAGGTAAAAAAACTCTGGGTGGCTAATGAAAGGAGATAAAGTCTATTCCAAAGTAATATGCATAAAGAGGAAGATGGTGATTTCAAGAATTGCTGAGCATTTGTACCTCTTGCCAAGGTTGTGTAAGTACAATTAAAAATCAAACTTATTGGTAGACAGAATAAGCTGGGAAGAATCTGCTCTCTTGGGAAGTTCTTAGGGTGAGGAGCTAAAACTTGATTTCCCAGTAATCCCAGATTAACATGCTGGCCTGATACATGGCCCCTGGAGGTAGAGCAGACTCTGCCCAAGAGCCAGTCTCGCACGTGGCCCCCTGCTTGGGTCACATCACAAGCCAGGGACTCCCAAAACGCTGAGCTCTCCCTTGAGTCAGAGCCTATGCTAAAAGAAGAGCGACAGCTTTTCCAGAAACCTTCTCCTTCCCATCTGTATGAGCACCCCATGTGCTTTTTCACCAGGAACGGGGCTGCTGCATACCTCTGCAAATTTGACTCCAACTGGCAAACCTCAGATTACACCAGGAACCCAGTGCTGAACTGACACAGTGAGAAACTGGCAATGAAGGTTTATGACACCTTTCGACGTTTTCTAGTAAAAAGGTAAGCTTTTTCACTAATCTGCACTGAATCTTTTCAAGTCCTGTTATGGGCACAAATCCAGGAAAGATCCACTCAGGGAACTCCTGGGGCCATGCAAAGTCTTTCTCCCTGTCCTGAGGGGGTTATTTTGTGCTCTGCTCCAGCAGGCCATCATGGGCTTCATAGGCAAATGGTCCATGTGGTTTTAACCTGAATATCATGGGCTGATCAGATTCTTTTATTTTAGATTACATGCTTGGCAAAGCCTGAAAATAATTGGAGACTATCTGGAAAAATAAAAATAGAAATTTGAAATGAAGCAGCACTAGCTTCTGAAGTGCAGCATTGAGACAGGAACCCATGAGCCAAATGCTCCCACTAGAAGAGAAAATAAATTAGCTCAGGGTAAAGCACTATTTTGTATGCACACATATGCACACAGGGAACTGGCACCAAAAAAAAGGAAAGTCGTGAGATGCAATGAAGAAGCTCAGAAGCTCACCTGCTTTTCCCAGCGCTACCAGTTGGCCTCCCAAAAGCAATGCCCTCTCCCCAAGGTGCCTGCTCCCCTCGGGATGGCCCTTTCCAGCCCTGACAGGTTCTCCCACAACGGATCCTCCTTTCCATTAATTGTCCATGTAAGGGCCCTGCTCACAAATTGGCTGTGGCCCTTGGGCAACAGCACCAGCACCATCCTTTCTCTTCTCCTGGCTCCAGCCAGACCCTCTCCAGTTTCCATCAGCTCCTGCAAGGTCTCAGCCCACACAAGAGCCTGGCCGCAACATCTCCAGGCGACAGGGATATTTTATCATCTTCCACCCCATCAAATCACCATCATGATGCTGAGCACGGCGCAAATCCCCAGCAGCCTGAGCACTGACAGGGTTAAATTAAAGGTACCCATGATATCAGAGAGCTGCAAAGTAATTATGAAAGGAAGCAGAAAAAAGCCAGCAACTCTAAGCAGACGTGAAGGCCCTCTTAAGAGAAGAAAGGCATGTTAATTAACCTCTAGACATGATTCAAAGCATCATTTGTAGCATGATTAACATAATCCCCCAAGTGCAAACACACAACTGTCATTAACGATCATTTGCAGGGCTGAACGCTCCCCCACCCCTTCGCCAAATCGGCACATTTGAGCAGGGAAACATTTGAAACACGGTAACCGGTTTCAGGAAACAAAAAGAAAAACGTTCCCCAAGGATGGACATCCTGGCTGTGGGCTGCTCCCACCCCCTCTGCACTGCAGGTGGGCATCCTCCCCAGACGTGCCACCAGCTAGAGGAGCTCCTGATCCCTATGTCGGCTTTTGCTTCCTTTGCCCCCATCGCCACAGCTTCACACCCTTCTTGCCAGCCTCCACCACTTCAGCAAAAAGCCAGTGGCTGTTTTCAAAAGCTCCTAGATCCCCTCCATGTTAGGCTCTTGGCTTTCATTTAAAGAAGGAGCTGCCCACAAGATTCCTTGAAAGATGGGAAATGAATGTCACAAGTTCTGAAAGCAAAGAAAAAGGAGTCACAATTTCCCCATCTCTCCAAAAAGGAGAATCACCTGCTTGAACTTGCGGACGGAGCTCATAGCACTCAGCTCCCCCTGTCCCGAGCACCGAGGCGTGCGGGTTTGGAGGCTGCTCATGCATGAAAGCCAAAGCTGTTGCCTGCCTTAGCAAAGCTGTCAGGGATATTTTATTATATTCCACCTCATCAAATAACCATCACAACAGGTATTCTCATCCTCATCATGGCAGCAAGCTAGTAGGGGAGCATTTTGCCCTGAAAGAGACCGTACTGTTTGTTGTTCATGAATTATTTGGGTGGCATTAATGAAGGTGACAAGGATGTGTCACCAAAATCCCTTGTAAACTCCACTCGGTTCGCTGATATTATTCATCCCTACCACAGCCCAAGCTCAGGAGCTCAGAGGCTTTGCGTTGTGTTATATTCTGGATCTAAAGTCTTTTCAGAGGCTATTAGATGGCTGAGGCTGTGTGTAGCTGAAGCTTGCTCAAATGAGTCACTGCTGAGCTTCATCCTTATCTTTAAAGTTTGTTATTACTTGGATGTGTTTATCTGAATTACATTTGCAAAAACATCAGAACAAAGGCCAACTTTCAGAAACAACAGCATTTTTGCACATTTTTATATAAATAGGAAGGATTTTATGCAGCTGGTTCTTTTCTTTGCAACTCACAATATTTGTCTTTAATGACATTTTTAAGGACCATGATGGGATTTAAGCAATCGCACGCAGACCTGGCATCCTGGGAGAGATAACGGCGCAGCTCCACAGCAGGCTGTGAAATTCAACTACTGACCCCCATTGTGCCGGACACAGCCACCACCTCTCAGGGATTTAGCCCTTGTGCTGGGGTTTCTGCAACGTAGCGACCCAGAGCAAGTCAAAGCTCATCTGTTTTGAGCAGTGGTAGAGAAATCACACTCACAACCTCAGGGTAAGAAGCTAAGAATAAAAGGCAAGGAGAGGAGAGGAGGAAGAAAGGGGGCAAGAGGGTGGTGGGATGCTGGGGCCGGGCTTTGTGTGATCCCCGCGCACACCTAGCAGGGATGAGTGGCTCTGTCACCAGGACATCATAGCAACCCCAGGCTCCATGGGGCAAGTGGGGAGGCCTTGGCCTCCTTCCTCCCAAAACCTGGCAAAGGCATCACTCCGGGCTGGCCAGGCAGGGGAACAGCCACAGTGCCCCACGTCCAGGCTTGATTTCTGGATCCTCGTGTCCCAGGGGCAGAAGTTTCAGCCACCCCTCTGCTCCTCTCCTGCTTAGCAAACTCAGCTGGCAAGTGATGCTCCGTATCCCGCTGGGGAGCACCAAACCTCTCCCTTTTCTCCACCAGCTCCCGCATGCCCAAGTGGGAGCTCGCCCAGGTGGGCTGGAGGGATTTGAGGCCTCGGCAGCGTGACACGGCCAGCAGCCCTGGCAGGGCAGGGTGGCCGGGTCAGCCCTGCGGCACTGCCGGGGCCATGACCGGGATGTGCACGGCGGCCACGCTCAGGCTGCACTGACTGCCACACCGGCACGAAGGCACCCGAGGAGGGTTTTGTGCAGCATCCCAAAAAGGGATGTAGCCCCACGGGGACTACGGGACACGCAGGAGGTGCTCCAGGGTAGGATGGGGATGCAGGCGATGAAAGGGATGCTTGAGAGCAGCATGGGGAGATGCAGAGAATGTTTGGGGGCAGCATGCAGGATGCAGGAGATGCCAGGGATGCTCAGGGCAGGACAGGGACGCTGGAGCTGGTCTGAGGATAGGATGAGGGGATGCTGGGGTGATGATAGAGGGACCTTAGGGAGGTGAGGAGGACAGAGAGATAGTGGAGAGCCTGGGGCAGACCTGGGGCGATGTGGGAGGGATGATGGAGAGGGGGTACCAGGGAGCCCGGGCCACGTCGGAGGGATGCCGGGGAGGCGATGGAGGGACGCCGGGGAGCTTGGAGCATGTCGAGGGAATGCCAGGGAGCCCGCGGAAGGGCAGGGGGGACGCCGGGGAGGTGATGGGGGCTGCCGGGGAGCCTGGGGCATGTCGAGGGGATGGCGGGGAGCCCGAAGTAGACGGTGGGGGACGCCGCGAGGGGGTAGGCGCTCACCTGCCAGGAGCCGGAGGGGATGTCTCCGAAGCCGCCGGGGCCGGCGGAGCCGTGGCAGGCGCGGGGCGGCCCGGCGCAGCGCCAGAGCAAACCGAAACCGGCGGCGGCGCGGCCGGGCGGCAGCAGCCAGGCCGGGGAGAGGAAGGCGGCAGCGCAGGCGGCCGAGAGGCCGGCGGAGAGCAGAGCCCAGAAACAACCGACGCCGCTGCACATGGTGCCCCGGCGGGGCAGGGAGCCCGCGCCCCGCGCCGCCCCCGCCACCGGCACCGACAGCATCCGCGCCGCCGCAGCGCGGCCGCGCAGCCACCGCGGCGCGGGGCCGGGCGCGGGGCCGGCAGCGCTGCCCGAGCCCCCCCCCTCCCTCCCCTGCGCGCTGCCTGCGCGCTGCTTGCGCGCCGCCTTCCCCCCACCTCCTCCCCGCGGGGCGCGGCTGAGGCCGGGCGCTGTTGCGACACCCGCGGCGGGCGAGGCGGGGGGGAAGCGGGGCCCCCCTCACCTGCGCACACGTTTTAGGGTGTTTTGTGCCGTTCTCCCATGCCCCTGCGCAGCAGCCCCTAAAGAGTCATTTTCCTCCTGCCGTTATCATTAATATTTTTAACACACACCCACCCGGTGTGCCCGCGGGCGGCGATGCTACGGCTCCAGCCTCCCCGGGCAGGGACACGCGTGGGGGCTGCGGGTTTGCGGGGAATTTCTCGTGAGGAGGGGGAATTTAAAACGCACGTACAGCCCAGGGAACCCGCAGACCCCGCTCTGCGAGATTCCTTACTGGTGGTCTGCTCGCTCGAGCAACGTTCGTTTTATCCTGTAACCCCGAAGGGTGCTAAGGGCAGGGTGGAGAGCCCGGCAGAGCGGCTGCCCGGGAATTTGGGCTTATCCTTTAGGGATAAAAGCTGCGCCTCCCAGTGCCGGTGATTTTTTAATCTTATATATACATATATATATATATATAAAACCAGCAATTCTGAAAGTTCATGGGTGAGGTTCTGTTTCTGATAAACCTCCCGGTCCCTTTGCAGTAGGAATTGATCTCCTATGCTCCTGCCTCGCAGATCTTACGAGGTTACATCGAGCTCCAGAAGCTCGGCTGCTCCCCCAGCCCCTCTGCCCTGATGTCCTCAGGCGAGTTTCTGCCCATACCGCTGAAAGAGAGTTAAAGACATCTGGGCAACTTTGGGTCAAAATTAAGAGCTTTCGCCCCAGACCTGGGGTGCGTTGGTCGGTGTTTTGATCGCAGCCCTTTGGAAAGGGATGGCTCAGGGATGCCGGAGCCGGGCTTTGCTGGTGAAATCCGTGCAGAAGCCGGGGGCTTGGCACCCTCTCCTGGCGTGCGGGGAGAGTGCGGGCAGGGGCCGGGGTGCTGAGCTCCCCGAGGAGCTGCCCCGGGAGGAAAGGGCTGGGCAGAGAATTTGCACTTTACAGCTGAATTCACGGGCAAAAAGTCCGGGATAAAATGTTGCAGTTATATCTGGGGGCAGTGGTTGAGTTTCATGGCGGGGCTTGTCTTTCTTGCATTTAAAAATGTGCGTGCCTGTTGTGCTCTAACTTCCAGGAGAGTTTTGAAGGGGCAAAGTCACACTCAGCCTTGTCTCTCCCAGTATCCCTGGTTTGTAGAAACATCCGACTGCTGGCATGTGCTGCTCCACTTCTCATACTCTTTGAGGCATTTAGAAAAACAAAAAGGGGGGGGGGGGAGCATAAATGGAGAAACAGAGATAATGGGTTTTAACTAGATTTCTTTTATTTAAGCTTGGTTTTATTAAAGTATTTATGATACCATAAGTGGCCAAGAATTTGGGAAAAACACTGTGAATTGGAGAAAGGTCATCTGAGGTGAGTCACACAGAATGCTGCCAATACCACCTGGACAGACAAGGTAGGAAACATTGTTTGTTTTCAGTAAACCACAATAATTCCAGAGTGACGCGAAAGCTCTGGAGAAAAGGCTGCAAGGAACTGCCTGCAGCAGGGTCAGGGCTGGGGAAAAGCTGCAGAAACTGCTGTGAGGGCTTTTCTGTTCCCCCTGTCTATGCTCCTGCTCAGTGCTCCTTCCCAGAACTCAGCTGCCCAGACATCAGCAGCAGCAGGTCACAGATGCAGCTCTTTCTGCTGGGAGTGAGGATTTTTTTTTTTCCCTCCCCATTTTGTTCTGTATTACACTGCAAGGCTCAAGTTTTAACCCACCCACTGAGAGTCAGACAGAAACCCCTCACCCCTTACTTACGCCCAACTGCCAGGCGCAGCAGAACAAACCTTCCTCCTTGGGCATGTGCTCAGTGGAAGGAGACAAGGAGGGATCACAATTTTTTAATAAAATCAGTTAATTTTTGCCTGGCTGGGATGTGGGATAATTCCCTTCTTTGAAATCCTCAGCACAGTTGAGAGGCCAGTACCAACCCTCCCATCCCCATTAAGGCTAACGGACTGAGGTGAGCCACATCCAAATTTGCAATAAATTTTGTGTGC
>WHYT01015047.1:67255-88608 GCA_009806455.1 Tetrax tetrax | reverse complement strand
GCGGCTGCCGGCCTCGTCCCCCGCACGGCTGCTGGGCCCCGGCCCTGCCCCTCCGGGGACGGCGACCGGGCCCCGAGAGGAAGCTCGGCCCTCGAGGAGCGGGCTCCCTGCAAATGACGGTCAGTCCCGGCGCCTCCCGGGGACGGGGCCCTTCTCCTCCCGCAGGGGTCGGGGCGGGGGGGCCGGGGCTGCGCGGGGATCGCTGCTGCGGGACCTCCGGGGGTGGGCTGCGATCGGGGCTCTCCCGGTGCTCTCGGTAGCGAACGCCGGGCTGCAGGCTCCGTCCTTCCCGGAGCGGCTGTGGCTGCAGCGATTTCCTCACAGAAGGGAGCAGTTCTGAAACGGCTGACTGGTGCAGTTAGGTGGACTGGTGTAAAACGTCTCATACCTCATCCGAATTTGGAGCCTCTTTAACTGTTTAGAGAATATTTTTTTTTCACAATACTGGTATGCATGTTTTGCTGAAAATGTAATAGGCTAAGTATGCTGCAGCAGGAGCTAAAAACTGTCATTGAAAAATAATGGATCTCATCGTGCTGAGTTCTTCCTGAAAGCCAGAGGACTGAGTGACAACTTATTTTGTAATATATTCGTTGATGTTCTGGAGCACAAGCCAAGATTTGAAATTTAGGACTCCTGAAATATTTATGATATTCCTGTAGCGCAAATGGAAATAGTTTAAATGTTCTTTGAGAGTGAAATGCTTTGAAGGCACTTGTGCTGCAGCTCGTGATGAAATGTGATGTAGTGTGCTTTCAATCTGCACGATCTGTGGTTTGAGTGGTTTTTGTTGCAAGTGGCACCTTTTAGGAAGGGCCTCTTGGGAAAGTAATTCTGTTATCTCGTAATGCTGTAGCTCAAGCAATATGACCATTGCTCTTCCAGCAGTGGCTGATACAGTGCTCTCCTCAAGCGTTTCTCAGTTACTAAAGCCCAAAATGTACATCTTGGGAGGCAAGACTGTGAGTTAGGAGGAAAGAACACATTGTCTGAGATGATGTTTTTGCTCTTGACTGACACGTCCTGTTGTAAACTTGCTCAGCCAAAGTTGCAGCATCAAAAATTTCATTCTTTGTGGAGGTTAGTGCAGTAACCCTGGAAGAGGTAAGTTTAAACTTCTTTTCATATTAGTAGTTCTGAAGATTCTTGAAGTCTGCTGAAGGTTTTGCAAGTGCCATAATCCTTTTTTTGGGGGGGAGTGTTTCCATACTAATGTTGAACTACAGAATAAAACTTGCTTATAAAACGCTCAAAAATAGTGTCTGCTGCTTCCTTGATGAAGAGTTGTGAAGGTGATGTTCTATTCTGATGTGTAGTCATAGGAACAATGTAAGCTTTGTTGAAAACTTTCTCAGGGACAAAGTAATGAAATCTCTAATTGAGTATCTGTTTGTGTTACTGGGATTAAAGGATCTTTGGTCAGAGAAGCACAGTCAGAACTAAATGCCCAAGAGAGGTGCTGTTAAGGAGAGGAGAGAAGTAAGCTTTCGTCTGGGTTGTACATAAATTAATGTTGCTTTGTATGTCTCTGTTTTAGATATTGGCTTTTAGAGATGGTCTTAAACTGCAACTGGGAGAAAAGCAATGAATTAAGGGTTATTGTAAAACTCTGTAGGCTGGACACATGCAGTCCAAAGGACTTTAGCAAAGGCCTTCAAATAAAGGTCTAGAAAACTCAGGTTGGATAATAGGTTGAAAAATTAAACCGTAACAGTTGAACCAGTGGCCGGGTGCTTGAGGGCTGATTATGAAGTTGTTATCAATGAAAGCACCAGGCTACATGCTCATTTGGTAGCGATATCTTGGAAATAACGCGCAGTCCCACTAGTTGGCTGACCTCTGAAGTAATATTGGTTTTGTGCAGGTTCATACGTGAACAGTTTAGATTTGTTCATTTTTCTGTGTTTCAAGATGTGAATTAAAATTGTCAAATGTCACGTGGCTGGTTTGCCTCGGTTTGATGCAGCGCTCCTTTGTGAATGAGGCTTGCACTGGAAACCCACCGACTTTTAGTCCTTGTTTATCTTGTACCGCAGTGGTCTCTCTGGCTTCACACAGACACCAAGTGGCATCTGGTTTTTCGAGGAAAGTGAAAGTAAATTCCTTGAGTGAAACTTCGCTCTCTAAAATTCGGTCTTGTCACATAGAGGAGTTTTGTTTTGTCCTCAGCTGTTAATTCTGTTCTGCTTGAAGGTGATGGGGATGAAAGAAGCCTGTGTAAGAGGCTGGGAGCGTGACCCAGGAGTTTGTATTACAGTAATGAGTAGGTAATTAGAGAGGAACTGAGTAGTTGTTAGGAGGGAACAGATGTATTTAAACTGAAAATAGGCTTACGGAGGATTCTTCTGTTGAAACTCAGGAATCACTGCTGGCGGTTAGGAATCAGTTTGAATCCACTATTGGAATAGTTTTGGAAAGATAAGGGTTCCAAATACTGTATAGAGGTTGCTTCGTTCTCATTGTACCTCAGTATTACTTCAGACATGTATATTTTTTCCAGTGATTTTTCTCCTGCATATCAGCACGCCCCCAGTTACGTAAAAGCTGGTTATTCTCACTGTTCACAGCTGCATCTGGCTCCAAGAGTTCAGTTTTAAAAGAATCCGGCTCTTTTACCAGAGGCTTAAACCTCTCTGTTGGGAAGGGAATGTGGGAATGTGCTAGCTGCTGGCTTAAATCTTAAACGCTGAGTTGCCAGTTTGCAGCCCCACAACATTTATACTTCTCGCAGCGGAGGCTGGCAGCTCGGCAGTGCTGCAGCCGCCACTGTGCAGGACAATTATGTAACCAGAGACTGAAGTTTCCCTTTAAAATATTTAAAATACTTAGGTCAGAGTAGGAAGGGTTTTTTTTTAAAAAATCTGCTTGTGTTTTGTGACGTAGACGGTTGATTGTGCTGGGTTATGTTTGTGGTTACGTCTGGAAGGACCTCACAATCGGTGTTCAAATGACCTATTTGTAGTAATAATCCCAGCCTGGAGCGGCCGGAGGAGGTTTTGCTAGTAGATCATGTTCTTCAATAGAGCCACTTAATTTATTTCTCATGCCATCCTGTTTATGTAAGCCTTCAGTTTCTTTATTTTTGTTTCAAAGAGATCTTCTTATTCACTTCCTTTAGGAGCTTCCTTTAAAAAAAAAAAATAAATCACTTTTCCATCACAATTTTTTAAAAACTATTATCTTGCTGCCAGGTGCTTGCCATAGGCAAGACAGTAGTTAAGCAGTGTTATTTGGGAGAGAATTAACTATTTGCAGTGTGTTTCCAGAACATTTCTGCGGTATCCATCATGGCTGGGGAGTTGTGGGCTGGCTCTGGCTTCGTGCAGCTTGTTCCACATCCATCTCTTGGGCTGTGTGTGTTGTGCTGCTCTTCCTGTGATAGGACGGAGGTGTTGGGTTTAGGTGTATGATTTCTGATTCATAGAGAGCATCTGCCAGTGCCCCACACTTAAAAGACACCTATCCCATTCTTTCCAGTTAATGCTGCTTGTTAAAGTAACCTTGAATGCGGCCTTGCTTTCATTATCTAAACAGCAAGCATCATTCTCAGTGTTAGTTTTAAATACTGTATTTTGTTAAACTTAATTCGTGGATGATAAGGTTTTGCTTTTGAAAATAAACCAACACAAAAGCTTTGAAAACCTCTGTCAGTTACTAGATGTGCAGATTTAAACATGAGAGATTAGCTTGAACAAAATGAGAGTTTACATCTGCCTTTGATACCTGCTGAAGCAGGGAATTTTACGTCCATTCTCTGGTAAATGCCATCAGTCACCTAAAATAGCATTAATATTTCCCTTTGCATTTTACAGTGAAACGCAAAGAACAAGAAAACACCACAGATGTGAAAGCAATTAAAAGTAAGATCGATATGAATTTTGTTTATAAATTCAGATATCTGATATCCTGTGCCATTTTTGTTCTAACCACTGTAATAATTTCCTTACGCCTGAGCACAGATGTGACCTATGCGTTAAAAACAAAACAAACCCCAAACTTAATTCTGTTTCAGAGTATTTATAGTAACTAATCTTTCCTAGTCATCTTGCTGAATCTGTAAGTACAGAAGGTTATTAAATTATGTCAGACATGAGCTTTAATTCAAAGTGATTGTGCAGTTCAGTCACCTTGCAAATAGTCGTTCTCCTTATCTACAACAAATTGCTTCTGAACTTTCTTGCTTACATGCAAGAAACTACTTTGCAGTTTGAAAATGCAGCTGAATTGTCTGATTCGCAAAAGCGACTGCCGGTGTCTGATTCAGCTTCGACTGATGTGGCTTGTGAGACTGAAGATCTGAATCTTATTCAGAATGAATAGCTGCTCTAGTGCTGTTCCATGTGATACAGAAATCCAGCTGCTAAATCTGTTGGGAGAGAAGAAATATTGATGGGAAGGAAGTTTATAAACCGTGAGAAAACAAGATTATTTATCTTGCCAGTTTTTATTGCAATACTAAAAGGAGATGAGGTAATTTGTGTGAATCTGATCTGCTACTTTTATATCCTCAGACATCAAATCCTGTTTCTGTACTTGTTAATGTGTTGTCTGGATATCAAGAGAAAAGGAAAGGCTTTTTTCACCTTGGTGGTCTGTCTTTCAAATCAAATCCAGGAAATAGTTGCATCCATTTAATAGCACACCCCGTGATTTCAGTGCAGCTACAATCTCCAGTGACTAGCTGAAAGAGTTTACCGGGAAAAGGCTGCAGTATGGTCACTCTGTAAAGAAAAATAAATTTTAGAATTTATTGCATTGCGAATTGTGGGCTGCTGCAAATGGGGAGCACCTTTCCAGTTTGGCAAGCAGCTACTCCACAGTCTGTATGATGTTAGGTTAGTGATGTGGTGCTATCTGGAGGCATCTGGTGTTTGGTCCTTACTTTAAGTAGAAAAATTTTACCTCTGATGTTCATAGTATAAAATTAAATTTGAATCTAAATCGCAAAAGCCTGAACCATTACGAGGATTGTGGCTCTGGTTCTACAAGAGTAGCCTCCAGCAAGTTTCCCTCAATTACTGTCATCAGCCAAGCCACTGGCCGCCACCCATTGGCCTGGAAAAATATGTGTTTTCTCCATTATTGCTGGTATTAAATACCAAAGGCTTTGTAAAAGATGGCAAGCAATGTCTTGATACCAAACACTGCAACTGGAGAAATGCTTTCCAGTAGCTTCAAAGTTTTAGCTCTCCTGTACCGGTGCTCCTAAGGTGTCTGTTGCCGTGATGTGCAAGTGTGAAATTGTCAACTTCTGTCACGTGTAATGAAATTGTGAATAAAAATAGTTATGCAGCAGGACAGTCATCAAAACCAAGTTGCTTGACACCTTGATGAAACACATCGTTAGGAAGTGGTGTGCTGAGATCGTGTGTCATCTGACTGGCTTTATTTTTAAGTCAGAGGTGTAAGATGTCCTTGCATGACATCCTCATCAAATGCGATTCCCTGAGAGCTTTTGAAACTGCTATGAACTTGTTTTGTTTTTTTTTTCAGCTTTGTCATTAATTAACCATTAAGTGATGCTTTTTCACTGGCAGAGTTTTGTGTGAGGAAGTTTTGTTCTCTTTGGGCTCAAATAGCCACCTGTGCTCTAAAAGAGCTAGAGGAGGTTAAGGCTTTTAACCCAAGTTTTATCAGACCTGTCCTTACTGCTTTTTCTCTTAAAATAAAAGAGGCAAAGAAAATATTTTTTAAAAATATTATTGTTAAAATTCACAGGTAACCTTGTAGTTCAGGATTTTTTTCTTTTAGTCTTCAAAAAGATAAGGAAATTGATATGAACATTGCAACTACACTGAACTGTTGGCAAAGTAGTGAACTGTTACGATAGCAGTTATCAAGGAAGCAGGAGGACTCAGGAATAATAATTAATGTGTAAACTTAGACTTGACATCTTTCGATTGGCTAGTGAACATGGAAAATATAGAGGAGTGGGTACGTTGATCTATTGAAAGTGAGTTTATTCTTGCTATAATAAAACTTGTTTATTTCTGTGGTCTTTATTCTTATCAGACCCTTATCAATGCTGACACACACTGGTACAAGGGGGTTTTTAATAAGGTTGATTCTTGCAAACTCTAGCATATCTTGAGGTGCTTACCACTGGATAAAGTGTAAAAGAAGTTTTGGGATCCTTTGATTTTAATCACTCCTGTCTTGATTCCAGTTCCAGTACCAGTACATTCCCCTCAAAGAAGCACTAGAAATCATGCCTTGCTGGAGGCTGCAGGACCAAGCCATGTGGCAATTAATGCCATCTCAGCCAACATGGACTCTTTTTCTAGCAGTCGGACAGCTGCCCTTAAGAAGCAGCCAAGTCACATGGAAGCTGCTCATTTTGGAGACTTAGGTAAGGCTTCATCAGCTCTGTAACTCTGTCAACATTTCTTTTTGTTCTATGTATGTTACTGGTATGCTCACCACCCTTTGGTTTTCAGGAAAGTAGATGAGGTAATTAGAAGATTTGACTGCTCTTACAATAGCATCTGAGTTACCCTAGAAGGGTTTTGAACGGGGACGGTACATTTGTTAAAAGAGGTTCCTTTACTTTGTTCCACCGTTATGTCGGAATTGTCTCTTCACCAGTTGCATTGCAGGACGCTTTTGTATTGAATACCTGTGTCTGGAATACAATATGGAATCATTCTCTTGATATTTTCCTTTAGGCAGATCGTGTCTGAATTATCAGGCTCAAGAGACCAAATCAAGCCTTTCAAAGACCCTTGAACAAGTTTTGCAGGACAATGTAGCCCTCCCTTATTTTATCCAGTTTATGGAACTGCGCAGAATGGAACACTTGGTTAAGTTTTGGTTAGAGGCTGAAAGCTTCCACTCCACAACGTGGTCCCGTATAAGGGCGCATAGCCTGAACACGGTAAAGCAGAGCTCGTTGGCAGAGCCAGTGTCACCCTCAAAACAGCAGGAAATCGCGTTGTCTTCTCCAACTGGATTGCTTGAGGAGAGACTGGAGGATTCTAGCACGGTCCGTCTGCTCAGGACCAAGCCAGTGGCTTCAGACAAGAACAACAGAACTAGCAACAGGCAGAACCATGTGCTCTCGGGTCAGGAGAGTGACAATACCGGTGTTCTTTGTCTAAGAAAATCGGAGACAGGAACTCATTCTGCTCCAGCTGATCCGCAAGAATCTTCCAAGCTTACGGTATCAAATAGAAACAGCCCCTCCTCTGCACTAAAAGACTTGTCGGGAAAACTCATGAAAAGTAAGTGCCATGTGTTCCCTTTCTTAAAAAAGTGGGGAGGTGGGGAACGTGCTCCTGCTTCTTGCTTTGTACAATGAGCTGCCTCAGTTCTCAGGCATTCTAAGCGTGCTGTGATGTTGTGAGGAAGGAAATAATCTTCTGCGTCGGTAATGTTAACTTGCTGGATAAGCTAATGGTCAGTTTGAGCTGTGTATTGGTTGTTTGAAAATAAATGTGCTGCTGAAGAGACTTAAAAATCATTGTGTACTCTAATAGGTTCAGGTTACTCCTGTTCTCACATGTGTAATCTTAAGAAATGACCATAGCAATATCCCATTCTTCCTTCTCTCATCCCAGCTTAAATGAATTGCAGAAAACTGGGATGATGGGACTAAGAATTGATAATTAACTTCCCACAGAACATAAATATCCTGTATCATGTAAAATGACATAAGTAATGGTTACAAGAGACTTGCAGAGATTTTTATGTGGAACCTACTGTTTTTGTTCTTGAATTTATTTGCTAGAGTTCCTCCCCTTGTAACTGATTTGTTCTCATTTGGATTCCACCTCTTCAGAGGCTCCTGGAAGTAAGGATGAAATTAAAATATTTACTTTTGGTAGTAAGCTACGTGCGCAGTAAGCTGTTTCTCTACTTTGCATCTACTCATTCCTCCCTCATTTGTGCAAGTCTACAGACAAAAAGGAAATGCTCCTTTCTTCATATTGGTTCCTTTTGTTTGCCCAACTGTTTCCTTGTGTTGCATCCCTTTCTCTTGCTGTTTGTCTTTCTCATAGTTACCGTGTACCTCCACAATACATAACCTCAGCCCCAAAGTAGAATAAGCAAATGCAATGGTACTTTAGTCATGAAAAGCACCTCTGCTTTCTCACGTCTGAAAAGAATTTGAAAGTGCTAGGTGCTTTCTGAGAAATCTGAAAATCTGGAGTATCATTTTTTTCTCTCTTCCAGAGCAGTGTCCCAACTCTTGAAAGCATACATCTTGTTCTGAGGCATCCCATTTTGAGATTTTTTTTAAAATTTTCTTTTAATTCCTTAATAATGCAAGTGTTGTATATTCTCTATGATGAGAGCTAGAGAACTGAAACTTCGCTGCAGTTCTTGGCAGAAAGGCTTCACTTCTGGGACTCGGGTGTGCAGCTGAGAAGAGGCTGCTGTCTTGTCTGGTGGTAGGGGAATTCAGAGCTACGTTGCTTTGTTCCATCTCGCGGTCGGTCTCTGCTGGGGGCTTACTGTGACCTGGCTAGAGAGAGCACACTGTAGCTTGTCAGTAGCGAAGTCTTGAGTAGTGGACTGAAAGCTTCATGGGAAGGAAACTTGTCACTAATATTCAGATACTCGCTTTTCTGAAGAGCGGACGTTTGTCATTGACTCTTTGTTTTAGACGTACGCCAAGGAATTCAAAATTTGATTCTGTATTTCTTCCTTGCAGGTATAGAGCGGGATGCTGTTAGTACTTTTACCAAATATATTTCTCCAGATGCTGCTAAACCAATACCTATTACAGAAGCAATGAGAAATGACATAGTTGGTAAGAATGTATACTGCCTCCTCATTTCAGAGCTTCCTCCTTCCCCATAAAAATGCATCTTTAATACCACATACTCATATTTCTTCTTATTTTTATGAATTTTACAGTCAGTTGTAAAAAAAAGTAGATGTCATTATAAGTATCAATGGATCTGACCTTTCAGTAGTGCTGTGCAATATCCCCACAAGAATTTTCAGAGACTTTGCTTGAATTAGTGAAAGAATTCCTGGTGCTTATGGAGGGAATCCAGATTTGAACCTCAATCAAGTATTTTAGCCATAGTATTATCACTCAACTCCCTGCAGTACTTTAAAAGCTCTTTTTGCACAGTCAGAAACAGCTGATTTAGTGGCTTTGAACTGCAGTTTTTCATTAACTAGTTATCACTCGTGTCTTTCAGCTCCATCAGCCAAGTGCATGTTAAAATTAACCTGGTCTTTCTTTGCAGCAAAGATTTGTGGGGAAGATGGACAAGTGGATCCGAACTGTTTTGTTACAGCACAGTCAATAGTGTTTAATGCAATGGAACAAGAGTAAGTGGATTGAATGGTCTGGCTTCTCGTGTCTATTGCCCTCCTGCAAAAGGTAGTTCCATTAAAAATGTTCGTGGAGGGAGAACTGTACAATCATGTTTCTGTGCAGTTTTCTCTATTTGAAACTGCTCAGATCTCTTTCTCCAAATCCATTCTTCTGGTCACTTGCTGGAGTTGTATGTGCACACTGTTATTACATTCTTTATTTCTTTGTGTTGTTTGTAAACCTGCACCATTTCTTGCTTGTTTTGCTTTTATCCAAATAAAGTGTAAGACTTCGGGGGCAAGAGCTAATGGGTTCATAAGGTGCCTCGAAGGCTGTTGACCCTTAATAACTAATTGTTGTTCTATCTGCGTGCAGGCACTTTAGCGAATTTTTACGAAGTCATCATTTCTGTAAATACCAGATTGAGGTGCTGACTAGTGGGACTGTTTATCTGGCTGACATACTTTTCTGTGAATCAGCCCTGTTCTATTTCTCTGAGGTGAGTGTTAGGTTTTGGGTTGGGTTTATTTTATATTATTCCTTTCTGCCAAATGTAAAACCTGTTCATCCCCGATAACTCTGGGAAAGACACCTCAAATAGAACCAAAAACATGAGGTGTATCTTTTTCTGGGAGAGAATGCATTAAACTCTTTCTGGCTGCTGTGTAACTACTTCATATGTTCAAAAACCTGTACACTGTGGTGTAGAATGAGTTTTTGTGCGATCTTCTCCAGTTAGCGACGCTTCTGGGTGTCTCTCTGCTTTGTAGAAGCTTTGACGTAGTGGCCATAATGAAGCAGTGACTCTGAAAGCCTGAAGGATTCTTACAGATAACAAACAACTCACTGGCTTTACAGAGAGAGGATACTAGATTGAGATGTGGTAGGTTAGGTCAGCTGCAGGGCCTTGTACCTTTAGGGAATCATCTGTTAGTGGTAAAATACTTGTCCTGGCAGGCTGACAAGCCAGTGTAGTTTGAAACAGGAAGCTGGGACGCTGAGACAATATGCTGAGTTCAGTGTGAGCTAGGTGTAGCTTGAAAACAGCATTTCCTCTGTCTTCAGTATGATACAAATAAATAGTTGTTTGGAAATTGAATGTGAAAATCAGTACAGAAAGAAATGTCACAAGTGTTTGTTTGGGTTTTTTTTAATAAAAAAAACCCCAAACTAAATCTGTATGCAACACTATCTGAAAACTCAGGATATTTATATGCCTTGGTGACAATTTTGCATCATTAATATATGGACTGTGTTTCTTGTCTTAAATGAGAAGCAGGTTTGTCTGTGCTTATTAAAAGTTTCTTGCTAAAATTTCCTTAATTTCTTCTCTCTCTTTAATTTCCAGTACATGGAGAAGGAAGATGCAGTTAACGTGTTGCAGTTCTGGTTGGCAGCAGATAACTTCCAGTCTCAACTTGCTGCCAAAAAAGGCCAGTATGATGGGCAAGAAGCACAGAATGATGCCATGATTTTATATGACAAGTGAGGGAGTTCAACAATTATTTGTTTTTGAAGCTCTGATTTTATACTTGTAGTTTTGTGTTGCACTGTGCAAAAGGAACTTTTCGTTTTCAAAGCGTAACTGTGCAGTCTTGCACTGTTATGCTGTGATGCTTTTTATTAAGGTGGCCTTTGATGTGTCTGAACTTTTTGAAATTTTTCTTTATACATGAGGAGAAAATGCTCCTAAGGACTCCATTCTTAAACTCAGTTCAGAATTTTCAAGACTTGATTGCTTGAGTTAATGTTTGGTTGTGAAATGTCAAAACCAATTGATTGCTATTTGAAAATGTAAAAGATTTAAACCTAATAGCAGATGCATCACTGTAGAAAAACCTTAAGGTTCAGATTTTATTATCCACTTGAAGTAGGCTGATGGAGCTGTTATCATATATAGTAAAACCCAAATAGTGCTTGTTCTTAATATTATAAAATATTTCCCTTTTTTTAAGGAAGCGACCAGATCCCTTTAATGTCAGACTTTCTTCTCACTCTCAGCAGCGTAACTTCTGTTCCTTTATTTTGCACTTCCCCTTAGCAATAATGCAACTGGAAGACAAACATCAAAACTACCTCCAGAAAATGTTTGATCTTAAGCATGAGACTTATTGCCACAAACTTGTTATTACCTTAGTAGGAAAGAATTGGAGAGGAAGCAAACAATTCACTTTGACTTTAACAGTCATCCCGACTCCATCCATAAACTGAATTTTCAGTGATGCAATCAGCAGATCAAATGCTGCTTCAGAGTTTTGGGTGTTCCTGACTTTGTTCCTGCTTCCCTGCTACAAAGCTGTGTGTGTAAGATGCTGACATCAGCAGCCATGTGATGCTCTGTTTCTCTTATTTGTATCTTCAGGGCAAGACTTTATGAAAAGTATTTCTGTGAATCGGGGATTTTCTTCCCCTGCCGTTAGTGAGGGTCAGTTCTATGTACGTTTTTGAAGCCAGCACCATCTGGTGGCTGCAGCATGGTTGGTGGTCCGCAGTGGAAAGGGTGGGCACTAACCACCTGCGAAGTTTTGCAAATCCTGTTGTGTTGTCTTCTTCCCCTGTCCGGTGCTGCAGGTACTTCTCCCTTCAAGCCACACATCCTCTTGGGTTCGATGACTCGGTGAGGTTAGAGATTGAATCCAACATCTGCAGGGAAGGTGGTCCTCTCCCGAACTGTTTCACCACTCCCTTACGGCAGGCGTGGACTACCATGGAGACGGTGAGATACCTTCTTCAGAACAGTTTTGACAGTCAGTAAAGATGATGTGGAGATCCTGTGGTGTGTCAAGTGTCCCCTTCAGCGTTTGTCCTGTTCTTTTACTGACTTCCTGTTTACCTGGATAATATAACAGCTTAGTAAAACTTGCTAGACTATTTTCCCCAGCCTGATTTGAAAAGATACCACCCACTGGCTTCTGTTAGTTCTCTGTGAAATGTTTGCCTTGGGTGATTATTGCAGTTTAATGGCAGTAACAGAATTTCCTCCCATGTGAGTACCTATCAACAGCTTATTACATATCTTTAGAAACTTTTCCTTCCTGCTAGTAGCAGTTGTTTGCAAGTCTAATACTAGTGGTGTGGCTAATAGTGTAACTCTGGGATATTTGGATACTAGAGATTAAAAATTTGATTCTGGAGCTGCTGCTGATTTTTGAACAGTGTAGCGGAATAACTGTAAGCCTGCTGCGTTGTCAGGCCTTTCTAGAGGAAATAAAAACTTGAACTTCAGTTCCAGCAGCTGGAGGATTTGATTAATACATAGTTATTTTTGTTCATTTTGCAGTAGGGTTCAAATTTCAAGGAATACAATCACTCATGCAGAATAATTCCATATGCGGACGCTTCTCCTTGTGTACCATCTACACGAGGACTGAGATGTGTGTCCCTTCTGTTCTGCAAATGATCTACAGTAATTGATTAAAGAGGACTCCTTCTTCTGTCTCTCAGGTTTTTTTACCTGGTTTCTTGTCCAGCAACCTTTACTACAAATACTTGAACGATCTCATCCATTCAGTACGAGGAGATGAATTTCCAGGAGGGAATATTGCACTGAGTATTCATGGCCACGGTAGCTCTCCTGATAGCGACTCTCTAGGGGGCCCGGATGGCTCTGCCTCGCAGGTATGGGGCTTGTGGTTTGGTTCTGTTAAAGGAAATGCTGCAATCGCTTTTTTGTATCAATATCAAAGTTCCTACACTGTAAGGAAACACCTCGTAATTTGAAGCTTCCCGTTCCACTTTCACATTAAAGCCTGTGTTCTATCGAGACACGTTTCATCTACTTGCTGCTGAGTTCAAGCGAGCAGTGTTGGCATGGAAAGGTATCTTCTCTATTTGTTGTACCCAAAGCCTTGTACTGCTTTTAGAGCTTTGCATCAAAGTGCTGTAACATTTAAGAATGCTTTTTATTAGAAATAACACATTTTTAATCAATACCACAATTAAACTTTAGGCAAAACCAGGTAGCTGTGAATGAAGTCCTGAAGAGTCCGCGCAGCTCTAGGTTTTAAGGCATCGATCTACTCATGCGCAGAGCAGTGGCAGTTGATACCTGACCGGGTGATGTTCGCTGGTTTGTCTTAGCAGACTTTTCCCTGCTATCGTCCTCAAGCTAGCTAGTCATGCTGGCCTGATAGCAAATGGCCAGATTGCTGGCTGGCCTTTCCAAAAGAGAGCTCTGACACTTTACTGCGTTATCACGGAGGTGCTCTGAGCTGGGGGACGATACCTGAATTTTGTTTGCATGTGCATAGTTTGGTGTAAAGCTGGGCACAAAAAAGTCCACTGCCGGGTAAGGCGTGGTTAGAGCTGTGTGGCTGCTGCTTCACTGTACTGTGTAGAAATGAGAACGTGACTGGGGTCCTCCAGCTCTAACCCTTCCAAAGTCATTGAGAAATGTCCGCTGTGTATTTGCTTTGCACAGCGCCCTGGTTGTGGGCCAGCGTCTTTCCTTTTTATTCCCTTCTGTGGTGCCGCTTTCTGAGAGCTGTATTCCTGCGTGGGCCGAGCCTCAGAAACGGGCAGTGGAGCTTGTTACACTCAAACCATTCAAATGACGTCAGAGATGTGTTTTTAACCAAGAGTTGTCTGTTCCAAAAATTCTAGCTTTGCTTAATTCAGATGTAAAAGAAGAGAGGATGAGCAAATTCCAGCTTATCTGTAACCAGGTCAGGTTGCAAACTGCAAGCCCAGCTGAGAGCAGAAAAGCGAAGCTAGAACTGCCTTTGCTGAATTGCTTTATTGAATGCTGCAGTGCTGCCATGAGTTTTAAATCCGGTGTCTAGACCAACAGTATTGATGTCCTGTGTTTCATGCAACTTGGAAGCTGTACTACCTGCTCATATTAGTTTTAAACCCTCTAATTTCCAAGAAGGGAATATTCCCCCCTGGTTGCCAAGTGGGGAGTAAAATCTGTGTTCTGGCCATCTTGAAATGCCCTGCTGCGATAGTCTGAGCAGGAGAAACTGCTAGCAATTGGCTTGCTTGGACAACTTAGGAAGTGGAATGCTACATTTTGTGGTGTGCATTCCTCCTTATCTGACTGGGAGAATCTCCAGGTCCCTGCATATTTTTACATAAAGAGCAGCGCTTATGCAGAGCAGCAGGAAAGGAGTTTGCAAGGCAGCTGCTGTAAACATTTCTGTTCTGTGTTAAGGTGCTAATAGATTGCTGTGCATTTGTGCTCTCCCTGCTGTTGCTCTAATGTTTCCTTGGCTTTTTTCGTAATCTTACGTAAATACTCCAGGTCAAAAGAGAAATGTTTGTTCTCTGTGTGTGGGGGAAGCGCAGTGCGTTTGGGAATTGCTTACCAAGTGCATGAGAGGGATGAGTGAAGCTGCTGCAGCTTTCAATGTAGCTCAGTGTTCTGTACTCACAAACAAACAATTTGCACGCGCACACAGATCTGTTCAGTTGACGGTGCTTAGGCAGCAGTCCTTACACACGCGTATGCTGACCTGTACATGCTGTCTCTGGCTCTGCTCATAGAACTTTATCGTCCTCTGTTTAAAAACAATGTCATACAGGGTTAGGAATTTGTCACTGCGTAGATGCTGATTCTTTTACGTTTGCTTAGAGACTTTATGGAGGTTTATCTAAGTGTAAAAGCACTAAAATAGCAGTTTTGTTAAGAAGCTATTAGTTGTCTGCATTGGGCACTAATACTTAGAATTTTTATTTGTAGTCCAGTGTCAAAAAGGCTAATGTTAAAATCCTGAAAAATTTTGATGAAGCAATAATTGTAGATGCTGCAAGCCTGGATCCAGAGTCTTTGTATCAACGAACATACGCAGGGTAAGGTCCATTCAGTGTATCTCATTCTTTGTAGCTGTGTGTTTCACCTGTTTCGTTTCTGCCGTGTCCTCCTGCATTGAATGCAAGGTGTTGCAGTCTTAGTCTGTGTCTTAATATTTGAAAGTAAATTTATTTCACTAATGTGATTTAACACCAATGTCGTAGTGAATGTTTCTCTGACCAGAATGAGAGAAAAATATTTCCAATTGGTTTTTCTCTCTATCCTAGTTATTATTCCTTTTTGACTCCAAAATACAGCTAAGTAGCTCCTATTTGGGGTTGGAACAGGGAAGAATAAGCTGAACCACCCGTGATACTGTAACGTGCGACTTTGGTTTGTCCCTAGCTGCACGGTCTTATACTTCATTCCTCTAGCAGATTGCACAGCTGTTCTTCTATTTCTTAAGTCGCTCTTTGTTATAAAGCTCTTCTGCTCTGTGGATCTCGTACAGAAATTCCTTGTTTCTATAGCTACCTTGCTTTTCTGTTGCATACCAGTCCTCTGTCCTTCTAGGTACGATAAACCGTTTTCTCCCTAACGGCGTGGTTTTATGATAGTGCAAAGCACTTGCTAGCCCTGCCTATTGGCGTTACATGATTGAGTCACTGAAGCATTTGCCTGCTTCTAGTTTCTAGAAGAATTAAGACACACTTCCAATTCAGATATGTGAGAAGAGCGGAAGATCTTTCCCAATGTATCAATTGTAGGTGGAAGAAGTGGCAATTGGTAAAATGTCAGTCTTCTGACACTAGAGTTTTTATTGTGGCGCCTTTTTTTTCCTGACTGGTAGCTTTTCATAATGCTGAAGTTCTCTTAGTAACCTGTGTAGTTCTTCTATTCCTTCTGCCTTCAGGAGGATGACGTTTGGACGAGTCAGTGACCTGGGACAGTTTATTAGAGAATCTGAACCAGAGCCTGATGTAAAAAAATCAAAAGGTTTGTTTTTCTTTTTCTCTCCACTTCTGTAAACATCTGCAGAACTTCTATTTTCCTTACTGCAGTCAAGATAAGCAAGATTCTTGACTCTTTCCAGATCTGTTTTAAGCCAAACAGAGATGCTTAGGGCATCGTCCTGTACCAAGGCAAAACCCGTCCCTGGCCCAGTTTCCTAGCCAAATTCTGCTTTTCTGGTCCAGCTGGACTCTGGGAGTATGAGCAGCCTGTGGGAGTTGGAGCTGTCGATGGAACCTGGCAGGGATGAAAGCCGCTAGCAGCTGAGCTGATGATCAAAGATTTGGTCTTGAGATGGAAAAGAACTTCAGCTCTCCACACTCTTCCCACCCAGTGTGGGATCTGCTGTTAATGCAGCTTTTCAGCTCTGGTAAAGAGGAATGGTTCAGGCTCAGTGTCTGATGAACCATGGCTCCGCTTAATCCCTTGTCTTCCCTGCCACTCCTCTGCGTTCCGTAGCGCCAGCAGTGCAAACCCTTCAGAAGGACGGAAGGAACTGACTTTTATAGGGGTGTGCCACAGCTTGCTAATATACCTTGCTGTTTTTTGTCTCAACTAGGGTCCATGTTTTCACAAGCAATGAAGAAATGGGTTCAAGGCAACACAGATGAGGTGTGTTTTATTATGTTGTCCGTGTGACTTTGCGGCATAGAGTAGGGAAATGAAGTATTGAAGTTCTTAATCGTGGCTGTTTCTCGGAGTATCTTTCTGATGCACCAACGAGAACTGTCAGACTCTGTGTGCTAGATATAATTTGATTGCATGCATGTGTGAAACTGGTTTGATTTTTGCCAGTGCTTGCTGGTTTAACTGACATAAGTTAACTGTGCTTGCAGTCAAGGCTTTTCTTATTATGGAGTTATAAGATAAAGACACAATTTGGAGTGGAGGTGCCTGTTCTTTGGGGTTTTTTACTGTGAAGTGAAAATCCACTGTATATGGATTACTGGCTGCATTTTTTCCCCTTGGAGGGGCTTAGACAAATCCCCAGCAGATAAGTCTGAAAACTTAGCACTAACTCTCTTGGAAATTGCATCGAGCCGTAAATACTCAGGATAACTGAAGTTAATGCTGTACTTGGAAACCAGGTGCGTTTCTGTCAAGGGAAGATAAGTTTACTACGAGTCACCGAGTTGTGAAGGTTAACCACGTCTCCAAGGTTGAGCGTGTGAATTTTGCTGAGAGGACTGCATTTTTATTTTAAGAACTTGAAGCTATCTGTATTTTGGGCTGTTTTTTTCTGCGGCAGGCTCAAGAAGAGATGGCTTGGAGGATAGCAAAGATGATAGTCAATGACGTGATGCAGCAGGCGCAGTGCGAACAGCCTTCGGAGAAGGTTATGAAGGTAAGGGGGTGGAAAGGCTGCCTGTCTTTATCCGACTTAAGCCAGACTGTGGGAGGAGCAGAGCTCTTGCCTTCCTAGCGCATCTGAAACCCACGCTGGTGAATGTTCAAGCTGGCATGGCATGATATGAAGAAACAAAGGTTGGAAGTGTTTCAGCCTACGTTTGATGTAGGAATTTCTTAACAGATACCTTTAGTGGTTCTCCTGTGCGAGCGTTAAAATTGTCTGTTCATTTTGAGTCTTTACAAACCGCATTGTTAGTTAAAAGGGTGATCTGTGTTGCAGGATCAATACTGGAATTTCTTTGAGTTCACACTTGCAGTTCCATGTTCCTGAGTGCTGGGATATTTGCCTAAAGTGTCAGTAAAACTCAGCAGCTGGAAAGTGGTCTTGTTGGGTGCACTAATTCACACAGTGCTGTGTCTACGCTCTTCAAAAAAGATGCAGTAGCCGTGTCAACAGACTGGTGGTTTCGCGTTGGATCGTGTTTAGCAACTTTGTTGTACAAGTCCACATGTTCTCTGCTTTAAAAAAAACCAAACCCACACAGTTCTGATGCAGCAGTTCAATTTTGTGAAATAATGACAGCAGTTTACTAAGTTAGTATCTGGTACTTCTGGCTTTCAGGCATCTGACTGCTTTAAAATTAACTTGCACTTTTTAAATTATTGAAGGCAAACATGTGCCAAAGCCCAGTGATTAGAGCCGAACGGGTGGATCCATAGTTTGGCTACGTAACGGTTTTATTTTTAATAGAGCAGTTATATTTAAGTGACTTGTATAATGATTTCCCTTAATAGCTTGGCTGCAAATGATGTAGTTCCAGTCTGGCTACATGAAAAGGTCTCTCAGCGCAGTATTTAGAAATGGCAAGTGGCTGCAGATGCTCTGATTTCAATTAAGCAAGTATGGTTACAGTAATCAAAAGGTTGAGTGTGGTGTGGGATTAGGTTGGGGTTTTTTTGGTTTTGGTTGTTTTTTTTTTTTTTTTTTTTTTTTTTTTTTTTCCTCTCCCAAGCTCATAAGCATACCTGGCCTCAGCATTTTCTGTTGAGCTCAGCTTTCTGTTGAGTGATTGCCTTTTATGTTTTAGGGAAAAGGAACTCTAACCCTGTTTTTCCTTTTCCAGCTATGACTTTAGAAACATCAGAACAGGAAATCTGGTTTTCCGCTTCCAGAATGAGTGAACTTTCCCTTTTGGTGGATTCTTTAACACAGCCAATAAAAACAAAGCACTATTACTCCAAATGCTGAACTCTCCCTCATTTATAAGGAAGAATTAAAAAGAAGCAATCCTGTACCTCCACTGTGGAGCCTGAAGAAACACTTTTTCCTGTTGTACGTGGCGTTCATAATGATGGTTTTTAAAGAGAGGAAGATGCAGTTTACCAATGTGTCACTGAGAAACTGTGATCAGCTTCACACATACTTGACCCTGTCTCAAAAAGACTTTTAAGCAAAATATCTGGAACAGGACACAAGCCACAACAAAGAGGGGAAGGTTTTGCTGTAGTTTCTAGTTCTACTACTTGTAATTTTTAAACACGTCATTGCGAAGGCCAAGGGGCGTGTCCCCGGCACCGGCCACGGGGGAAGCGAACCTGAAACGGTGAATTCATTGCAGTGAATGACCCGAAAAGTTCCAAGTTTTATTTTTCCTTACTTGAAATAGATGCGTATTCAACTGTAAGATAAATGTATTTTACTTCATAACTGCATTAACTTTTGAAGGCAGCATAGAATGATGAGGAGCGAAGCCCGGACAGTGTAACTCTTCCTTGTGGAGCTCTTACACCTGCAACCACACACCCCTGCTTCCGACACGGGGCAGACCCCAAAGCCAATCTTGCACTGGTGCCACGCTCTGCTCCCGAGCCACGACTGAATGCAGCCCCTGGTCTGAGGAGATTGTAGAGTGCTCCATTTTCTTTCCTCTCCATCCCATGAGCAAGGAAAAAAGTAATTGCTGCCATGTGCTGCTGCCACTCTCCATAGCTTGTTGTCCTCCAACACAGTATTGAATTCCAGATGTTTGGTTTACAAAGATAAACAATTTTTTATTATGACCTCTGGCCTTCTCCCTGACATTGTCAACACTTCCAACACCTTTAGTTTAAGTAAAAAAGCCACAGTGTTACACAGCTCCTACCCGCCCCCTCCCAGTTAATTGATTTTGCAGGGTATCAAGAGTACTCAGTGTCTCACCATTATGTTGTCACTACATTTTTAGTATACAACTCTTCTATTTTGGGGTTTTTATTTTACTCTGATTGCTTTTTTTTCCTCTGACTTGTGCAAAAAAAAAAAAAAATCACTTTGCAAAGAACTCAAATCATCTCCAATGTTTGGAATATCTTGATTGACTAGCAAGTGTTATTCTGTTGCAATATTTGATTGTATAGAGACACACTGTATTGTCTATAAAGCAAAAAAGGCTGTGTATAGGTTTTTGGTACTATGTACCACCTCTTATTTCTCTCATGCCCAAGTATTCATGTACTTAAAACATACTATATTTAATTGTGTTTTGATTTAAAATATATAAATATTAAAATTTGTGTCAATTTTCTGTTTTGATGGGATTTGACTTTACATATATATATTTTTTTTATTTTTTTTTTTAATGGGAGTCTTGGGGCTTTATAAAAGAAACAAATCCCTGAACAGTTTGTCCTTGGTACATTTGTACACATTTATTAATAGTTAATGGATGATGTTAATGGCAGTGTGGTGAAATAAGACTAATTTCTATCTAAATACACAATAGGAAGGTGTTTTAATCATGGAACACGTCAGAAGTGGGGCTAGGAAACAGGTAGAAGGGGCAGGGCTTGGTCCCGTAGCACGGTGTTGAGCTTCATGTGCGCACACTCAAATCTTCTGTGCAGGAAAGCCAAACCCTCACCTGTTCTGGTGCCTCTTACTCATTTTTCCCCCTTGGCAGGATCCAAACTAACCAGCTGAGCGTGGCTGGGCAGTGCAGGTGGTGGATCTGGGTACAAATACCGCTCACGGCTGTTTCCTTCGGCTGCTGTGCTGCCTGGGCTGGATGTGGCTCAGCTTATCTGAATCAGCTCAGCAGCAAACACTTGTAGTGCTCCAGCTCCTGGAGACTGATAAGAAAAACATCCATCAAAAAAAGAAGGGAGAAGTCTCTGCCAGGGCTCTACCTTGTTCGTGGGGCCTCTCCCTGCTCTTCGAGGGGAAGGCCGTGTGCCAGGGGCTGCTGCAGACCAGCCAAGTGCCTGCTCGGGGCAACTTGTCAGGAGCTGTTTCGCTTGAACAGTGGCCAAGGGGCGAAGCGAGGCTTGGTTGATTTGGACCCCCCTGCCAGTTTTTCCTCCTCTCTCCGTAAGCGGTGCTTGGATGTGATGGAGTGTTGGTCTCCAGGGTTATGGATAGCTGATCCTCACTGTGGTTGTTCCTGATTTGCACCGGATGGGGTGGGTGACGTTGATTTTCTCACTGTGTTATACGTTTGTGTGGCAGATTTGAGTGTCTCCGTGCAGTATCTCCCTGGGTCCTGTCCAGCCCAACGAGCCAGCGTTTATACGGTGAATAAACCACGTTTGATGGCAGCCCCAGCCCTTCTCCTTTACTCAGAAGGGTTTACGCACACTGCACCTGGGCAGGCTGCGGCGTTGGATTAATTTCTTACTGGAGCGGGATATTTGGGGCAATTCGTTCTGGTTTTGCCGCTTTTCGTTTTAGAAACGCAATAAATCTCCTGTTCCTCGGGGGGGGCGGAACCCGCCCACCGCGGTCTCGAACCCGCGGCCCCCGCACCGTGGCGCTGCTCCCCCCGCCGGCCGCCAGGGGGCAGCAGCGCGGCGCCCAGCGCCTCCCGCTCCAGCGGGGCCGCTTCCGGCCCAGGCGCAGCGCGCAGGCACATGGCCGCGGTGAGCGGGGGGAGCGCGGCCGGGGCCGTCGGTGGTGGAGGGTGGGGGGGGTGCCGGGGCGCTCCGGGGTCTCCTGACCACCCCCACCCCCCGCGT
>WHYT01015047.1:14689-67235 GCA_009806455.1 Tetrax tetrax | reverse complement strand
GCCCACCCTGGGCCCCCCCATCGCTACCTTTCTGCCCCCAGGATGAGCCGGTGCCTCTGGCCTTCTTCGTCCGCGATGCCGAGATCGTGGCGTCCCTGGAGAAGACGCTGGCAGGGCAGAGCGTGGAGACGGAGAAGGTGCTGGACATCATCTACCAGCCGCAGGCCGTGTTCAGGGTGCGGGCGGTGACCCGCTGCACCAGCTCCCTGGAGGGGCACACCGAGGCCGTCATCTCCGTGGCCTTCAGCCCCACCGGAAAGTACGAGGGTCTGGCTGCGGGCGGGGGGCTTGGGGCTCGGCAGCGGCTACCGCCATCCCCTACTGTGGTAGCACCACGCTGAGCCGGGGTCTTCCTCCTCTCCCAGGTACCTGGCGAGTGGCTCCGGAGACACCACCGTCCGCTTCTGGGACCTCAGCACAGAGACGCCGCAGTTCACAGCCAAAGGTGGGCGCGGGGGTGTCCCGGGAGGGCAGCTCCTGACACCCCTCCCTCAGGGACCCCCTGCCTGCTCAAGGGGACAAACGGAGCGGAGCCTGGGCGCTGCCTGAGCCGCACGGGCTGGGACCGCGGCTCAGGGAGGGAGTAGCTCTCTTTGACTAGCGGAGCAGAGGAAGAGGGTCTGGCCGGGAGGAACACGGAGGGTTCCTGCCACCTCCAGCCTCGGGGCGGCTGCGTGCCAGGGCCTGGGGACAGACAGACAGACACAGCTCTCCGTTCACACCCACTCGCCTTCTCTCTGCCAGGTCACCGGCACTGGGTGCTCAGCATCGCCTGGTCGCCCGACGGCAAGAAGCTGGCCTCGGGCTGCAAGAACAGCCAGGTACGCGTCGGCTCCCTCCTCCCTCAGCGCGGGGCCGGGTGGGTCTGTGGGGGCGTGGAGACTCTCTGCAGCCCTGTTCCGAACTGAAATGAAACCTGGTAACGGGGCTGTGGGGGATTAGGGGCAAAGACTTGGTTTTTTTTCTGGGGTGAGAGGTGCGTATCCAGTTGTTCTGAGCAGGATTCCTGTTCCCCAAAGGAGCTTTGCTTGTGGATGCGTCCTGCTAGTTGTGAGTCGCATCTCCGGACTCTGCGCTGGGCAGGGCTCTGGCTTTGTTGCCTTTGTAGACCGCTTGCCGCTGAGCCCTGCTGTCTTGTGGCAGACGCTTTTCCCTCCCCGCAGGAAGGAGTCCAGGCTTTGGACGTGGTCCTTGGCAGACGGCTCCATCACGAGGGAGGTGTCTGGAGTGAGAAAGGGTATCGCCCGGCCAAGCCAGGGCTGCTGTTTGCATGACCCAGACATGCAGCAGCAGCCTGTTTCGCAGTGCTCCTGCTCAGACACAGCCGAATTCCCGCTCACAGGAATGCAAAGGGGGCCCTGCCCCGGCTGTGGGGCAAAATGCATCCGTTTTGGGTGCACCTGAGGGCAATTAAAAGTGAGTTAGTAACTTGTGAGGCTGTAGGGGGGCAGTCACTTGCTCTGACTTTCAAATGGTCTGAGATCAATAAGAGCGGCCACAGAGCTGCCGAGCGCTGCTGTCCCGCGCTCGGTTTCTGAGCGGCCGCTCCGTCAGGCTCCTGCGATACCAGCCCCAAGGAAACAGGACAGGCCAGGGTGGCTCTGCCCTGGTTTGGTGCTGTTCTGGCTGTAATCTAACACAGGGAGCTGCTTGTCCTCTTGTTTCCGTGTTTCTCCCAGGTTCTTAAGCAGGAGATGACTAATGCCTTGGCTCTTTGGATGAACATTTATGTAGAGAGAGAAAAAACAAGAGACAACCAGCATGTGTCCCACCCACAGAATCGGATAATAAGTAGCATTTAGCGCGCTCTGGCTTTCATCGCGCTCTGCAAACATTCGCTAACTCCCTGGCTCAGCCTGGTTTTTTGGGGACCTGGATCAGTTTGGAGTTGAGACAGATAACTTTTGTAGCGGCAGCGTTTTAGGCAGAGCAGAGGGTGACCAGGTCTCATGCTTTGAGATGTCAGCTGACTGCTGCAGGGATCTGGAAAGGCATCTGGCCCTCCTGCCCCTCTCCCTTTTTTCTCCCTGCCTCTGCCAATGTAAATGCAACCCCAAGGACACCTATCCTTTCTAAATGGAGCCCAGCGTCCCTGGAATTCACGTGATATGTGTGGCCTGACACGACCCTCTTGCTTTCTCTCTTGGACAGATATTTCTCTGGGACCCAGCCACCGGCAATCAGATCGGCCGGGTGCTCGCCGGCCACTCCAAATGGATCACGTGTCTGTGCTGGGAACCGCTCCACATGTAAGTGAGGGGCCAGCCCGGCCCTTCCCCGTTACTCGTACGGAAAAGAGCAGCCTGACCTGAAAGGCACGGTTCCTGTTTGCCTTTCCCCGTTAGGGTGTGTGAAGGGGCTGCGTGCAGGAGAATGGCCCCCAGGGTGCTGGGAAAAATGTGTCTAGCTCGGAGCCAGGAGTCCCAGCTGCTGCTCACCGGCCCTGTGTGGTGCTGGGGAAGTCGCTGCCAGGCTGTGACTCTTTCTCTCTGTATAAGAGCCGTACCTGCCTGTGGAAAACAATGTTTTTGTGGTGCTGGGCAAACGTTTGACGTGTTCCTCCCCAGCGTGCAGAGCGGGGAGCCTGCGCGGTGCCCGAGCTCAGGCTCTGCAGAGCACTCCCTTTCTGCATCCTGGTTGCCTCTGTCGTCTGGTTTATTTATCATGAGGGCTGATGAACTGTGCAATGCAATGCCCTTATCCCTTCCATCAGCTAAAGCTCCGTCTGCGAGAGATGGGTGCGAGGGGACAGTTGCAGCCAATAAGCCAAGACATCTTAAAATAAATTAATAAAAAGAGCCCCTTCAGAGCAGAGCCCTGCAAATTGAATTTGCCAGTAGGAAATTCCAGTTATTTGGATTAGTGAAAACTGATTATGAAGGAGGATGAGGAAATGGAGAGGAGGGAGACGACCCTGCCAGGGCTCCACTTCTGTCTCCAGCCAGCTGTGCTCCCCGCTCAGTTCCTGCACAACAGGAAGAGCCATGCTCTTCCACACTGCTGCTGGTGCCGGGGACCACTTTCCTTGGCGTTAAAACTGTGTTGGGTGGTGAAGATGTGCAAAGGACAGAGGGCTGTTGGCTCCCCTGTGGCCAGCTGCTTCCAGATGTGCCTCATGGGGGCAAATTTAACACGTGGCTAGGCGTTGCTGCTTTTGGCACAGCGGCACTCGGTGTCCACAGGCGCGCACAGGAGTTTCCTGCCAGAGACAAGAGCGTTCGACGTGTTCCCCTTATGCTGGGCTGCGCTGCCTGATCCCCCTGCCCAGGGCTCTCCCCAGCCGGTGCCTGGGGAAGGTGCCAGTTTGTGGTCCACTCATGAGCCAGCGGGTTAAAGCTGCTCCCTGTGAAAACAAGGTGATTGCCAAGAGCTCAGGTGCCAGGTTTGCACTGGATTGATGCCTCCAGCGTGCAGCCCAGGAGTGGGTTTGGAGGGAAGCATCTGTCTGCCTCTCTTCCACCTTATGGGATCTTGTTGTTCATAGATCAGTACTCTGCCCCTGCCCAGTCTCTCTGATCTTCAGCCAAAAGAGAAAGTTCTCTTTTATTGACTTCTGGGGCTGGTGGGGGAAGAGCTTGGTGGAGAAGCTCTGTGCAAATGGATTTGATCTTTTTGCCCAGAAACCCTGAGTGCCGCTACCTGGCGAGTGCCTCCAAGGACGGCAGCATCCGCATCTGGGACACGCTGATGGGCAGGTGTGACAAAATCCTCACGAGCCACACGCAGTCGGTGACGTGTGTGAAGTGGGGTGGCGATGGTTTGCTCTACTCCTCCTCCCAGGACAGGACCATCAAAGTCTGGAGGAGCCAGGATGTAAGTGAGGCGGGGAGCCCTGGGGCTGCTGGCGAAGGGGGCTGGACACGCTGTGCTGCAGCTCTGTCTGCTCTTCCTGGCACAGGATGTACCCTGGAAAATGGAAGTGCAGGGTGGGTGCCGCATCCTGTTGACCCAGCAGAGCCTGTTGATTAGCGTGATGTGGAAGGGGTAGCTCTTGTGCAATGTTTTCATCCCTAAAAGCATGAAATGGGGCTAAAAGCTGGAAACACCCTTGGAAAAACCTGTCCTGGTGGGTTCCTTGCAGGAAACAGGTCCCTGAAGCTCAACAGTGTCATTTCACCCCTGCCAAGCCTGGCTGCAGTCCTGCTGCACAGGCAGGAGGGTTTGGAAAGTTTAGGGTTGCTGCCTGCAGCGTGGTGGGTCTGGTGGGTCCTGTGCAGTCTGGCTCTGTCCTGCCCCTCCCTCTCTAAGCGGGTGGTTTTGTTTCCAGGGGGTCCTCTGCCGCACCTTGCAGGGCCACGCCCACTGGGTGAACACCATGGCCCTCAGCACTGACTACGTTCTCCGCACTGGTGCCTTCGAACCTGCCGAAGCCACCATCAACCCACAGGATGTGAGCGGCTCCTGTAAGTGCAGCACGGCTGGGGGAGGATAACAAGGAGACCTGATGTCTCCTCTTAATGCTGCCACGAGCCAAAGCAATCTTGAGAGCTGGGAGGAGGTCCTGTGCTGGTGCTGGTCATGCTGGCAGCTGTGATCTTGCTTACGCACACACGGGGTCGAGCAGTCTGGGGGATGGGAAGGCCGCCCTGTTTTCAAGGGCTTTTGCTCCCAGTATCGCCCTTGGCAAAGAGGAAGTGGTGACCAGTCACCACTGCATCCGCTTGGCCCACAGACCCGGGATTGGAATTGGCATCACAGGGTTATAAAGTTTTCTTTCACCTAAGAATTGCAAATCTTTCTTCCTTCCATTCTCCCTTTCTCTCTTTCAGTGGCAGAACTGAAGGACAAGGCACAGCAGAGGTATGAGCAAGTCAGGGTAAGTCCCTTTTGTCCCCACTCTCATTTCTAACACTGTTACTGGTGGAAGCAGTAAATGTGCACAGCTGGCTGTTGATCCCAACACCGGTGTGCTTCCCAGCTCTCCGCACCTGGCTTGTACAGGACTTGGGCTCTTTCATCCCTTTCTCAGGGCCAGGAACCAGAAAGGCTCGTTTCGGGGTCGGATGATTTCACACTGTTTCTTTGGAGACCAGCAGAAGACAAGAAGCCACTGGAGAGGATGACGGGCCACCAGGCATTGATTAACCAAGTCCTCTTCTCACCGGACACACGGATAATAGCCAGCGCTTCCTTCGACAAGTCCATAAAGCTCTGGGATGGTAGGACAGGAAAGTGAGTTGGTTTGTTCTGTTACAGGGGTGGTACGGGGTCTGCGTGTAACGCACGGGTTATGCAGAGATGGGCCCCATTGTCATTGTCCAGCAGCTCCCTGGTGTGTTCAGCATCTCTGTGGCCTGAACTCACGCAAAGTAATTCTGCTGCCTCTCTCTCTCTGCCCTTCAGATGTCCCCTGTCCACTCTTGTGTGACAGGGTCTGTGCTTGGCCGGCTATGTGTCACCCAGCCACAGCGCTGCCCGCCACCCGTGCGGCACGTGCTGCCTGCTGCAGGGTCGGTTCTCCGGGCCAGGCGCAGCTGCGGTGGGCTGGGATGTTCCACTCGGCTGCCCTCCTGAAGACATGTGCGTTGCACGCTGTAGACTGACCCAGTTTAAACAGTTCCTGTGCCAGAGAACAGCTTGTTCTGGACAAGGCAAATTCTTGCAGTTACAAGTGGTGCCGGTGGTGTTTGGATGCTCCTGCAGTCCAGCTTTTAACCTTCAGCTGGAGTACTGGTGAGCTCTCTGGGGCAGCAGTCCTTCCTTGTAAATCAGCCTTTACACTGACGAGCTTAGGTTTCATGTCAGTAATTTTAACGACTCTTCTAAATCCAGGCTGCTCGGCCAAAGAGGAGGAGGACACATCTGTACGGTGGGGCTGTAGTGTTCCCTGCTGGATAAGCGTTTCTTGGCAGAAGAGTTGAGATAAAGAGCCGTTGTCTAGAAGGCTCTGAGCCCATCTGGGAGGGTTTTCAGACAGACTGAGCCACCTATGGACTCTGCATGGCAACTGACTGCCTTGTGTGTGCTGGGCATCCTGTGACCATGTTCGCTTGCTCACAGGTGGAGAAGAAACGTGAAGGCTGGGCAAGGGCAGGTTTGGAACAAACCCAGCTGCCTGCACCCCTAACAGCTTCTTCATGCCTTCTCCACGCCAGGTACCTGACGTCGCTGAGAGGACACGTCTCGGCGGTCTATCAGATCGCCTGGTCAGCCGACAGCCGCTTGCTGGTGAGCGGGAGCAGCGACAGCACGCTGAAGGTCTGGGATGCCAAGACAAAGAAACTGGCCATCGATCTCCCTGGCCATGCAGATGAGGTGAGGTGTCTGGCCGAGCTGAGGTGTTTGAGAGAGGCAGGAATAGCTCCTCCTCCCAGCAGAAATAATTGGGTCTTTCCCTACTGCTAGGTGTATGCAACGGATTGGAGCCCGGACGGACAGAGGGTAGCGAGCGGAGGGAAGGACAAGTGTTTGCGGATGTGAGTAACCTGTTGGGTGTCCGTAGAGGATTTTGCAGCTACTCCATGTGTCCTTCAGAGCTGCAGTCTCCTTGCAGAGACCTTCATGTTTAGGGCATGGTTACACCAGTTGGTCAGATCCTTCCTTTCTCGCCTTCCTGCGTCTCCCAGTTATGCAGACAGACAAATTCCCATGAGCTGGTTGCCATTTGACCACGGCTGATGCAGGAACCCAGGCCCTGCTGTGCTGCTGTCGTACAGTACCTGCTGGGCCACGTGGCAGCGCTGGTGGTGGACCACAGGGATGCAGCAGCTCTTTCTCTTTGCAGATGGCGTCGATAGGAGCAGGAACACAAAGCCACCGGTCCCGTCCTAAGCTGGCCAGCCCATCGGCGTAATCTGCCCGGGAGATCTGTGAGGTGATGGATGACAAAGGCTGACCCGAGCACGTCTTCCTGTTCCAGTTGGCTGCTCTCCCTCGTGGACTCTTTCCTTATATTTATTTAAGGAAATTTTAATTCCAGAGCTGTGCTTTGCAGGATGATTTCCTCTGAACATTACAGCAGGGATACCTCATCTGCCTCCATCTCAACTGGCTTTTTATTGAAATTTCAGCCTTACAGTAGCTAGCCTGCCGCCTTGAAAGGGGCAAGCGAAGGGCGGGGACAGCTCGTGCCCTCTCTTGCTATGTGAAGAATCATACAGGGAAGAGGCTTTTAGTAGGGTTATCCTTGTGTGACCTTCAGAGAGGGCGAGTGGAAGGGGAAAATCCAGCACATTACACTGCAGAATTGTGCTCGGCTGCATGCCTGGGACAAAGATTTGCTGAGAATAAGGTGTCAGGGCTTCCCGTTATTCCAGCGAGATTTTACCTTTCCACTCAGGCCGTTTCCCTGTGGGCTGTGCCGACATTATCTGTTAGTGCTCCTCCACGTCCACAGCAGCTCACCCCTCCGCTCATCTGTTCCAGGTGCAACAGGCACAGACTTCAAATGGCACGGACTTTCAGGTCTCGATGACTCTTGGAAGTGGGGGAATGAGGCACTTGTGCCTCTGAACAGGGAGGAGAGCGCCCCTTTCCCATTCACTGCCGGCTCAAGGGGGAAGGAAGGGGTGGGGAAGGGGAAGAATGGAGCAGGCGTTTCGGGTGGTGTTTGTCCCTTGCCCTGGATACATGCTGACAGCAGGGCTGGGCCTGTCGCAGTACCTGGCAAAACTTCCAGTGCACAGAGTTGGCTCCTTCTGGAATTTCTCAAATGCATTTACTTGCCCAGTGGGTGAGAGGGACTCACACTGTCGGTTCTCTGTTCGTAAGCTTGCTTATGAGCCTTTTACAAGTCATTTCAGGCTTCCAGCAGTCATGAAGCAAATGGGCCTGGATTTAGTGTTTATTTCCAGGATGGCTACAAAACTGTGAAAATCAACATGGGATTAATAAGGAATAGAGATTATATTGTCAGATTTAGTTGCAGCAAGTTAGCACGAAGGCCAAAACATTCTCCTTGGTCCTCATCCTGCAGTGGCTACTCAGTGGTTACTGCAACTCAGAAGAGGAGTTTGTATCTCAGATGCTTCCCAGCTGCAGAAGGTGCATTTTAGCACTTGATTGCTTTGGGGAATTAAGAGGAGATGGTGCAGTAATGGCCATTTGCTTGTCTGCAAGTGTTCAGGAGAGCAGAAGACTGGAAAAAATGGTGAAATCTTTAATATGACCAAGAACACAAATTGCAGTTCCTGTGGTTAGTATCTCTTTCTGCCATCCAAGTCAGCAGGCTCTATCTTCATGGGATCTTTTGGGAAGAACTCAATATCCTGTCCCTCCTCTCTCATTAATGTGCTTCCTCCAGCTGGTTCTTGCTGACTGTGAAGGCCACGTTGCGTCCATCTGCATAAACAAAACCTTTCGTAATTCGCTAAGGTAAATGTTGTAGGACAGGGTGATTTAAAACTGTAGCTGATAATTCAGCCTCTCCAGACTGCTGTGCCCTTGGGAAGGAGAGGAACACGTGTGCAGCTGACAGATCTCTGGTAACAGCCTAGAAGCCTGCCTGTTTTGCAAGTTTTTGGGCTGCCTGTCCTAAAGGAAACAATCCTCCCCCGGGAGTTCAGCTCTGTCTGCGTCCCTGGGTTTGACTTGCTGAAAGCAACAGCTTCTGCAGCTCCTGGTAGTACATGGCTGTGTCGGGGACGAAGCGTAATCCTCTGCTTCCTCTCCTAAAGTGCTGCACGGGGTCACTGTGCCCTCTTCATCCCCGGTGCGTTTTGTGTTAGAAGGGGGGGTGTATCACAGCCAGGGAAGTGATCCTGGCTGCGGAGACTGGCTTGGCTGTGCGTGTGCGTACGAGCACCTACAGACCATTGCCTTGACCACTGATTTCCAAACCACAGCAATCGCTGTGCCTTCTGGCCATGCTCCTGGCCTAGGCTAGCTCCTGCCATCCCTTCACACTCTGCTGCTGTAATGTTAAGCACCAAACAGAGCCTAACTAAACCCCACCTTCCTAATGCTGGAGAAGAAAGCTTTTCCAGAGCAAGGTGTGACCTCTTGGAGAAAGAGAGGGCCTTGCAACTAAATTTACACCAAAATAAGCTATTTTAGCCTTAATCTTTCTGTGACCTGACAGTGGGTGGATTTTGAACCACAGTATGTGATGGGTTTGCACGTAGACCAAAACTTATTTTCCTGTCTAAGCAGCTGCTACTATTTTTATCATTCATACAGTACCAGCCTTCGTGCATACGGAGTGCTGGCCCCGTTCCAGCTGTATTCCTAAGCAATCCCATAACGCTCCTCCCAGTTTGATTTTTGAATGCAGCATTTCCCGGGCCTCGCTCTGCAGTCTCCTGCCCGCTCTCGTGCGCTGGGGAACGGCTGCTGCCCTTCGCTTCGGGGGCGCCTCCTTTTCGGCAGGCGGCGAAGTGAGCGCGCAACCTCCTTCACTCTCCTGGTGATGGTGATGCAAGCTTTAGTTAGCTAATTTCTGAAATTGCAGTTGCAGATTTGGGTTGATGGCGTTATTAACGGGGAAAACGGTACTTTTTGTTAAAGGACAAATCTAGAAGGTAGGCTGGAGCTTGCCGATTGCTTTTCCAGGAACCACATCCCTAACCTTACAAGAAACCTGCTGGAATACCTGAGCTTTTCCAAGGCTGTGTGATGAGAACTTGGGTATCTGCTGCTGTGTTTCAGTCCTGTTTCACCCGAGTTACTCGTTAAGCACACCACACACGTATGCCTACCACAGGGGTGTTATTTTTCACTGGTAATACGAGAATAATTTCATGCATGTCTGGAAGCTGTTTGTCCCAGGGAGCCCTCTGACACTTTCTCCTTTAAAAGCTGTAATAGCTCAGCTGATGCCGCCGTTAATTGTGTTACAAGTCCCCAATGGGAGGACAGAGATGATAAGGCCTGGGAAGCATGCCAGTCCTCTGAGAAAGGTTTACCTGTCTCATAAATTTCTGGGTATGATGGAGGGAGGGAGGGAAGGAAGGTGAGAAGAAAATGGTGAGATCACCTAGGGTGAAGTGGGCTGTCTGCAGTAGCGCTGAGATGAGCGGGACGGTGCCAGACTCCTGCCTTTGGGAGCAGGTTTAGATCTAGGTGAGGCCTTAGCATCCTTCTGAACGTTCTTCTCAGGGCTGTGTGTTCTCCTTATCTAGGGAGGAGGGCTGGGCAAGCGGCATACACGTTGTGCTCCCTGGCTCCTTGGAGCCAGGCGTTCATGTTCTACTCAACCCATCTGATCTCTGTTATTTTCCCAGATCAGTAATTTAACTTCTGTGGGCATGTTTATAGCCTGGGGAGAGGTATAAGAAAACTCTTCAATGAACAGGAAGAAAATAATCTTCATTCATTGTTCTGCGTGGACATGAGGAAAAGCAGTCTTCTCTCTGCTTTTCTTTGGGTCAACCCAGGCACCGTTCAGGTGAAGTTTCCACCTCAGAAAGGGCTGCGTTTTGGTGGCATGGCAGAAAAGGACTTGCTGTGAAGACCATTAGAGCTTTTAAGGATGAGAGGTGTTATGGAAACTCAGAACAGTGGTGTCTGTATTCTCAGGAGCTGCTGACAGATGAAAGCATACTTCTGCCGTGTACTCAGACAACCAGCCTGGAAGGTGCTAATTCCTCCCTAGATCCGTTGCTCTCGTGGTCGTGAGTCCTAGCTCACCTCTGAGGGACTATTTTGTCCAAACCGATGTCATGCAGCCGGGAGAGAGGCACAAATCCATCTCCAGTGCTGTAGTTTTGTGTTTTCTTCACTTTGACCCTGTAAATCTGTGGTCCTTCCTAAGCTGCAGATCACTGGTGGTCTCTGTCAGTGGGTGACAGGTGTTGCCCAGTACTGTGTTAAAAATAAATAAACTCAGCATATTGCTCTGTGCTTTTGAAGGATCGCTGTGGTCGGTTAGACGTGGTACTGGTGCCTGCTGCCTGGCCGTGCTTTTTGAGCACGCTGGGTATTTTATTGTCCTGACGTGTGGCTTGGCAGAGCAGAGCAGAGCAGAGCATCTCCCCGAGTGTTGCAAGGCTGCCGCCGCCCGCCCGCGCAAAATGGTGAATATCTGTGTATTCCCTGGGCGAGAGGAGCAGCACGAGCCCCGCAGGGTTATCCTGCATCACCCTCCCAACATCTCTAGGAATGAGGCTCCCTTTGGGAAAGGTGGACAAACACAGTCTGCTCCATCTCTGACCTCTTTCAGCAGCGAAAGCAAATGAGGGTGCTGTTTGAAAATCGGTTTATCGTAGTCCACCGGTGCTGGAATTATGGACACCTAGAAACTCTCGCAGGGGCTGAACAAGGACCCAGCTTAAATGAGTGACCTGTGTGCAAATCCCGCAGCCCTTCCTCGAGCAGTTTTCCAGACTTCGGCCTTTCGGATCCCGTTGGAATCCCAGTGCGACAGCAGCGTGTTTAGTTATTCCGGTCAAACCTCCCCGCCGCTCCTGGCTGTTTTGTCCTTGCTGTGCTGAAACAAACCTGCTCCAGGGCTCCAGCCCATTACGGGAACAAAAGGACATCAGATGTGCCGCTACTGAAGCGAAATGTGTCCAGTTTTTGAAGTGTAATGCAGAATAGGTGGCTTACAAATTCCTGAAGTAGCTTTCTCTGTTCAAAAGGCATCTGTCTGGATTTTTTTTTCCTTAGCTTCCCTAAAATACAGCTGGTGACACTGACTTCTGGGAGAGGATACATGCTGATGCTGAGAGGATTAATACCAAATGTGAGAATCGATGGATGGCAATAAACAGCCAATTCTCAAGGAAATTACCCGCTGAATCAAAATGTTTAACACTTGTGGGCTTTTTCCTGGTTTTAAAACCAGGGGCACTGTGAACGTATACTAGAAAGTGTCAGTGTCACTACCAACACCTTGATTTATTATTAACTTGGAATATTTTTACATCTCATTTGTTCTTTCCATGGGGGTGTTCTGAGCTGCTGAAATTATTTGGTTCGCTTTGCTTTCTCTGTTTTGTTTGTTAGGTTAGTGTTGTGAACACATTTTGGATGGGAGCTCAGAACTTATAAAAGGAGGATTCTGTCTTCAGGGGTTTTAAAGTCCTTTGGTTCTCTTTGGCACAGAACAGATATCTTAGGATTCCTTTGATGTCTCTATAGAATGTCTAGAGCTTAAAATGTCCTTCATAAAGCTGTCAATATTCCCTTAAAAATCTCTTGCTGAATATTTTTTTAATCTAATTGCGTTGTCTTTGGAGAAGACTAGCAGTGGAGGTTTTGACATGGCACACAGCTCCAGTAGTGCTTGGTTTTGAGTGCCAGAAAGCAAAGTGAAGAATAAGGAGAGGACCAACAGCATAACTCTGCTCAGTCTCTATTTTGATGTAGCGGCGCTGAAAGCAGACCCAATACCACGTGAGAGAAGGTGCAGCGCAGCTATGTGGGGTCAGAGCTCTGCCCTGGGTGATCCGATGCGCACCTTGTGCTGTCTGTAACTTCAATGGAGGGTTAATCCCTGCTGCAGCGGTGTCAGATTGCTTAAGGGGGCTTGGGGCAGATGGGGATATTGGGGAGGCCTGAAACAGCTCTGGGATGCGGAGGCAGCATGGTGGAGAACATGGACAGAGAAGAAGGGGAAGAGAGCACTGAGGAATGGCAAGGAGTGTAATTATGTGTATCTGGAGCTGAAGGTCAAAGGCTCCACGTGACTGCTGTGTGGTGCCTGGTCTTTTGTTTTGTTTTGTTTTGGTTTTTTGTTATGTTTGTACGTGTTGCTGTAAACAGCCCCAGGCTGATCTAAAAGTGCTGGGGGGCAGAGGCTGTAAATTAAAGCGGCTGTTCTCCTTACAGAGAGCAAACACTTTGAACTATCTTTGGCTTACAGCAGTTTGCATGTTTGTTCCTCCATGGCTTCTCCATTCATGTAAGTTCCTTGTATTATGTCTCACTTACGAATGGAGCGGGAGAGGCGCTGGGTAGGCAGTATCGCCGCCCTGGCAGCGGGGCAGATGATGGAACACCTGCCTCCCCGCCTCGGGCTGCTGCGTGACCGTGCGGGCCTCACCTCACCTCGCCTTGCTCCTCGCTGCAGGCAGCTGGCTTGTGGGGCTCCCTCCTCTCCTGGGGGCTCCTCAGCTTTGTCCTCGCTGGCAGGTGGGCCTGAGGCGGCCGAGAAAACAGCTAAAAGTGAAAATACAGCACGGGTTAGAAGTGATAGCCAGGCGTGGGCGGGGCCGAACTCGAGTTTGGCCTCTGCCCGGGCCCCGGGGGTGAGGACGGGGGGGGGGGGCTGGCCCCAGGGTTCCCGCCCTCCCCGAGGGGACGAAGGGGACCGACCCCAGGAGCCGGGCTGGGGGTTTTCGGGGCCGGAGGGGGCCCAGGCCCAGCCGAGAGCTGAGGGGCGGCGGCGGGGCCCCGGACCGGGCGCGCCCCAGTGCGGGGATGGCGGCGGAGGGACCCCGCCCCGCGCTCCCGCCGGGTTACGCGGGGTGAGGCACTCTTTGGCCGCCGGCGGAAGCAGCCGAGCGCTGGGGCCTGCGCGATTCGGCCTATAAAAGGCATTGGGTGGCGCGGAGGTCCGGGCAGTCGGAGCCGGGGGTAGCGAGGTGGGGATTGCGAGCGTAGCGGTGGGAGCCTAGGAAGGCGCTGACGGCCTGAAAAACCCCGTCTGCGCCCCGACTGCTTCCTCCCCTCCCGCGGGGAGTGCGGCGGAGACAGCGACAGCCACCGCCGGAGCCGCGGGCCGCGCCTCCCCTCCCCGCCTTGCTGCATGCTCCGGGGTTGGGTCCCTGAGGGGGGCCGCGCCGCCGGCAGCCCCCGCTGTGGCGAGGCCATGGGGGCGAGCAGCGGCAGGGCGCCGAGCCCCCTTCCCCGCTGAGGAGGCCCGCTTGTCCCGGCGCCGATGCGGCGCTGTCCCCTCACACCCGGCCCCTGAGATCCTTCCTCCCCTCGCTTCGCCCTCCCCATGCCAGACGGAGCCCTTCGCTTCGGAGACGCCCTGCAGCAGCCCCGCCGGGCCGGGGGTCTGCGGCTGCCCCCGCGCTATGAGAGGAGCTGCCCCCGTCGCCGGGGGCAGCCAGGAGAGGGGCAGGCTCGCACCCCGCCGCCGGCTGCCGTGAGGCGGCTGTAGCTGCCTCGGCTGGAGGAAGAGCCCCTTTGTTTTCCCTCCCTCCCTCCTCCTTTCCCGGGGCTTCATGCCCCCCTGAGGGATGATGGAGGTGGTGGGGGACTTTGAGTACAGCAAGAAGGACCTGATAGGACACGGAGCCTTTGCTGTGGTCTTCAAAGGTCGCCACCGCAAGGTAAAGAGCGATGGGCTTCGCCCGCAGCCGGAGCGGGGCCGGTTACACAACCCCGGGCCGGGGCCGTTCCGCGGGGCTGCGGCTGCCCCTCCCGGTGGGCGACAGTTGGGAGGGGGGTGTCTGTTGGGGAGTTCTGTCGTGATTTGGGGAGGGGAAAAAAAAAAAAAAAAGAAAGAAAGAAAGAAAGGTGTGAGGTGGGCTGAGGTACCGGGGCGGGGGCCGGGCCTGCGCCGGGGGCAGCCCGCGGCCGCCTGAGAGCCCAGCAGCCGACTCCTGGCCTCTATAAACCCCTTATTTTATTTTATTTTTTTTTCACCCTTCCCTTAAAAAGCCAGCAACCAATCTGCGTTCCCACCTCTCCTCCCTGCTGTTTGGTAGCTCCCTAACATAGCGGCCAGTGGAGAGTTGCAGCTGTAGGGGAGGCTGAGCCCTTTGTTTGTCAGGAGGGTCATGTTTATCCCGCTGGATAACGAGGGATCTCATGGAAAATTGTTTCCTTTGGGATTGGCTGGAGATTTCTTAAATTCAGAGGTGTCTGGTTTCCTGGCGTGGCTTGCTAATAACCACGGCTATTCATAGTTATGGCTTCTTGATGCTGGGAGAGTTGATTCTGGTGTTGGTGCCTAAAGTGCTCAGCTTTCCAGAAAACAACTCTTCAGATTTATAATGTTGAGCATTAGGGTAGTACTCACAACTTGCAGAGGCACAGGGCAGTGATTTTTGGGTTAAAAGAAGAAAGAGATAAAGGAAAGCAGAAATTATAGAGGCCAATGAAGATGCTTCCACCTTACGAATAAATAGGCAATTTATTTTTGGATAATATATAAATAGGCAATATACCAGTTTACTTTAAAAAGCCAGTTATTTTCTTGTGCAATTTTCAGCTGTAAAGCATAAGAAAGCTGAAAATGGGAAGTCCTTAAAGGAGAGTAAAAGTAACTTGATCATTGAAAGAGCACTAAAAGCAGATACATGGCACCACTACCACGAAATAAATGGGATATGATTACTTACTTTTTTTTTTTTAATGCTTTGGAATCCATGAAAATGCACTGTAGCTGCAGCTGGATTTTAATAGCTGTCTGAGCTATTGTGGAATGAAATAGTTCTTGATGGTGTCATGTGATGTAGTAATCACTGGTGGGTAGAGAATGGGTGATCTCACAACTTTTTCTCTAAAGCTTTACTAGCTAGTTGTTAGTGGATAAAGCTTAAAAAACCCATAAAACTGACAATACTTGTTTGTTTGTTTCCAGAAAACTGATTGGGAAGTAGCCATAAAGAGTATTAACAAAAAGAACTTGTCAAAGTCACAAATCCTACTTGGAAAAGAAATAAAAATCTTAAAGGTATGTTAATTTGCAGTGATTTTTAAAGCTGCTTTGCTTGAAAAGGAGAAGAGACTTTTGACCTAGTTCATTCCGGGTCATGGGTGGTGTCACAGTAATTGCTATTCTGCCTTTTGTTTCTTAGTTCCAGCAGAAATCCAGAACTGAAGAGATCAAGAAAAAAAAAGAAAAAAAAAAAACCAACAACACTCTTTCAGTTCTGGATATGGTCTCAGAACAGGTTATGGGCATGCTTTTGTAGTTAAAAGTGGAAAACTGTTGTAGAACCAGCCTCTATGCTTTGTTTATTGCACATGTAGAAAACTTTGTCCTTCAGAATGGCTAATGCGGCATCTTTCCCAAGCAGTGCATACAACAAAAGTCATAGCTGAGGGTAAAACATCAGTCTTTGATCTTTCTTCATCTTCCTTGCTCAAAGATGCCTTGGAAGCTAAAAGTTGCATGCTGAATTTGATTCCTGAAGCAGTTTTCCCACTTCTGAGTTGTGTTAATTGACTTAAAATGTGTAATGTGGCTTTAATGAAGGAAATAAAAGGGAGCATCATTTAGTTTTTCATTGCTATTTTACAGAAACTTCTCTTTGGCTGGTCTCTTAGTGTTCTCCGCGCTCTGAACTTCACATCTCATTTCATGTAGCTTCACAGTAATAATTAGTGCTGCTTTCTTTCCATCTTTGAGATACGTCACTGTTTTTTATACAAATGTATACATATTATATTCTAGTATATTTACTATATACCAGAAATTGTCTTACTGGGTATATTAGTGTGCTGCAAAGACTGATCCTTTTTTGAGCAGTTGAAATAATTGCATGAGCTGTCCTGTGAGTTTTATTTGGTGTTAAGTGGTTTAATTTCCAGTTTATTGTGAAATGGTAAGGTTGAATTGAAAATAGTGTAGTTAGTTACTCTGCTAAGCAAGAAATTGTGTGAGACTATAAAATTCAATTTAGTCAGTTTTCAGTACTCATTAAAGGATTTGTGCTGTAGTACTTTCTGTAACAAGACACAGGAAACTCTGGAACCAAATGTTTTTATAATCTCTGAAAATATTGCCTAATTTCCTATCCCTGTAAATATTGTCTAAATAGCTGGGATTTCATCCAAATTCCATCAGATGCTCCAAAAAAAAGATGCTACCTTTCTTTGTAAAATCTGATTCTCTCTGATTATCACCTAGCATATTAAATTTAAAATAATAACAGGCGATTTCCATAATACAAATGTTTTGTTTTACAGGAACTTCAGCATGAGAACATTGTAGCTCTCTATGATGTCCAGGTAAAAAATATATTTTGATGCCTTTTTTTTTCATTAACATTTATTTATGAAAATACAATGCATATACTGAGTAGAAAATTTGGAATGGCCATATATTTTGTTGCTATAATCAGGTTGGTATTTAGAAAAAGGAATCCAGTTCCCTAGCAGTGGCAGGGGAGTTCTCTCATCTTCAAGGCACAACGCACTTATTTTGGATTGGCTCTTTTTAATAGGCAGGATGCACAGCTGGGATAGAAAGCCGTGAGGAATACAGTTTACTTCCAGGCAGCAGGGGCAAGCGGCAGCATGAGAACCTCTGAGGAGGCTGTTTGTGTAGTCTGGTCCTGTCTCCAGAGAAAAAGCATCAGCTGGCTGGGCTGGGAGCTGTGTCGGTGGCAGTAACTATTCTCCTGAATTAGCTTTGTTTCTTTGGCCCTGTAATTTAATTGGAAAGTGGGTGTTCATAGGTAACGGCTGACTACACCTGAAGGAAAGTTTCTGAGTCGGAGATCTGGATGGATGGAGCAAGCGACGTTAAGAAGTCAACATAACTTAAAATACTCTGTTGTAGAAAAGGACCAGCGGACCAGCATCTTTGAGGTCTCTGTAACAAAGGAATGCATTGTATAGCCCTGTGTCACGGTGAGGGAGAGCTGAAGGAAGTGAGAGGCCATGATCACACATGGATATGTTGCTGTTGCCTGTGTTCAAAAGGACAGGATAACGTATAAAAGCCAAGCAGACATTTGGATCTTTTCAAGAAGGAGAAATAAGTAAATTGCTTCAAATTGTTGTCTTTTTATTCCAAGGATTCTGCCTGCTAAGGTGAAGGAGTTGGTTTTCTAGCCTGTCTAGGGTAGTGTATTCTGCTTAGTAGGACGTACATTTTTTTTGTATCCTAAGACCTGCAGGTGTTGAGTAAAGCTAAATATGATATGATGTAGTTTATACAGCCATTTGTTCTGCTTGAATAAGAACTATACATTTATCTCCTGGGCTCAATTCTCATCTTAAATACAGAGTTACGTTTATTAAAAAATTATTAAGACCCACCCTTGGGGCATTGCATAGCTAAAGCAATGCAAACTAGAGATTTTGACATTCTTCAGTGTTTTCTGCCTTTACACGTTTGCATCCTAAAAGGTTTTCAGCTTATGTGTAGATGTGTATCTCTGTAGCTACAGAAATCTGTGTTCACAAGATATGTGCTGGGCAGGCTCAGGTTTTATTGTGTGTACAGGACAGGTACTGACATCTGTTGGTGTTTGGTACAAGGAGATGATGTTCACGTTGTAGCAGACTGCATCAAAACTCCCCGAATGGATGCGTAGACTCTTTTCCCTCCTGGGAAAACTGCAGAACTCCCTCCTTCAGAACTCTGCATTTGGAATCATATTAGCTGCTCTGAGAGGGAAAGTATAGTCTCTTTGCTTCTTGAAGAGACCAGGTTTTCCTGAGTATGGTTAAGTGGAAATAATCTCTCAGCATCCTAAATTTAGTATATCCAGACATCTTAAAAGAAACTGGAATTGTTGACAGTGGGCGTTGGTGTGTGAGTAAGCAGCTGCCTTTCAGATTTATCCTTTGCAGTTGTTTATATGTGAAGGTTACTTACTGAGCTTTGCAGCTCAACCTAGAGCTGTTGACTAGGTATGTATTTTGATGATTTACCATTGTGTATCTTCTCACCCTTGGAGAGGCTTTTGCTTCTTTTGGTTTATGCACAGAACATCCACAAGGGAAGAGAGGACGGAGCCATACACTTGGTGGTGTTTTCTTTACCTAAAAATTATTTTTAAATGTAACTTTTATACTTTTCTGTTCTGCCACAGGGAAGGGTGACAGGACTTCTTGAATGATCAGTCTGTTTGAGAAGGGGATGTTGCTGCTTGTCACTGGCTATTGCACTTAAATAAAATGAACAGTTAAAGCAAAGAGAAGGGAGAACCTGTGTCGCATGCCTTGGATATATTTCAGATACTTTCATGGCAAACATAAAGCTTGGCGGTATGGTGCTGCTTCTATAGAAGAAATTGCTTTGCAAATTACGGTCTAAAGAATGTGACGCTTGCACAAATAAGCTTTTCCCTTTCTGCACAGGGCTATGTTTATGAAATATTATACATCATTAACTTGTATGATTACATTAATTTATAACCTAGCAAGAATGAACACTATGCAAGGCATTCACATGTCTAGTAGGCTGGTACACCTACTAATTTTCCTTGGCATTTCATGTTCTTGCATGTACTGTCTTTTTTGTTTGCCATAGTATTGTGAACATAGTGACATAGTACGGCAGATAAGACTTCAAGATTTCAAGCAATTTTTGAGTTACAGAAGCTTTTTTTTTTTTTCCTCAGTGCTGGAGCCAGTGGAGTCTGTGTCACAGCAGGAAGTTCTCAGTGTGACTGGGAGTCTGTTTTATTTTTGTAGTTCTGTTGGTCTGAAGTTTTTCTTAACCTTAAGAGAGTTTGAAATAGGAAAATGCTTGTGTTTCGGATGCACTATTTGGCAGGCCATTTAGCTGAATAATCCAAGAATTGATTGTTGTACTGAGTTTTCAGATAGAAAAGATGGTGTACAATGTAAATGGCAAAACTAAGTGAAAAAAGTGTAAATTAATTGCAATGACAAAGATATATTTTTATATCTCATAATATTACATGAAATTGTTTCTACTTAATAGCAGTATTAAAGATTAAATCTGTATCCCTACATAGCAATTTGGAATATATCTTTTAAGTTTGAGAATGAAAGGGTGGTTATTATTTTACATATTGCAAAAGGCTTCATTTGGAGTTACTTTCATGGGGGGTGGTTAGATTCCTTCTTTTCCATCTCTTTTCACTTATGGTTGTGTTCCTGTTGCATGCCCTGTGGCCAGTTGCACAAGTCAGTGTCATAAAGATACACACGGCATTAAGGTTTTAATTAGATCCAAGGAGAACTTGTGAGCCATTCTGCTGTAGTACATGAACATTTAAAAATCTTCTACGTTGCTCTTGCTTCATCTCCTAAGAACCCCATTTTGATGTGTTACTTGGTTTGTGTGGAGTCCGCCGAGTTAAATTACTAGAAATGCCTGTTGTTGGGGAGACACACCCGAATGAAGTGGTGTGCCGTTGATGTTGTATGTGCATTGGTCGGCATAAAAATCTTTTGTTCTGGTGCTAGCACGATAATTGCCCTTGGTTTCTGAAAGGAGGTTACATGCAACGCTGGCGGGTTTGATCTGCAGTTAAGCATTTTATGTAAGCAGAGCATGCCGTTGTTGTTTGTGCCGTCTCAGGAGGCCGGGGATCTGCACGTACCAGGGTGTGGAGACCAGCGGTTCTAAGACTGAAGGCATGTGTGGAGATACTTAAATGTGAACTCTCCATCTGTGAGAGGAAGATGTTTTGCAGTAGTACGGATCTGAAAAATAATCATATGCATCTCACCTCTAAATGTGAAATTAATTTTTTAGTGAAGTGAAATGCTTGAAAAAATCCCAGAATGCAATAGATGGATAGCAAGACATAACCTGTTGAGACATTTTTTACTTAGCTTCTTGGGCAAGAGTTTGGTGGTCTTTCATTCAAGAATAAAAAACTCCTGAATCTCTAAAATGGTGTAAGCATGCAGCTCTTTTCTCATGGTGATGCTGTGGGATGTCATTCGTCCTGCAAAAGATGATCAATCTTGAATCCTGTTAACTGGGGAAATGGAGCCCACTATTTCTGAAAAGCAAAAGGAGTCTAGAATAACCTCTAACCCACCAGCATGAAGTACAGTGAGGTCCTTGGATAAAGTATTACGCTGAAGTATGAAGGTATCAGTAAGTTATTTGGAATGTGCTATATTTAGGACGTGAATTTACAGTTTTGTGCAGTTCATGATCCCGAGTGTGTGCCGAGTAGAACTAATCTCTTGCACAGTGCCAGACAGTGCCTGTTTTAGCAAATAATTTAATTCAAAACCTCTTCAGAATGTCAGCTGTCAGAATGAAAGCCTGTAATGTATCTTGGAGATAGCATTTTAGAAGAATGAATTAATGTCTTCGCTGCATGGAGTCTGAAGTTTGCTATTTGAACAGTAGTTTAGAGAGAAGTAATTTCTAGTGTGTTAGTGGAGAAACAGTGTCTGAACAGAAATTGTTTCTTGTGTTAGCTTGTTGGTACGTAGCAGACAAATAACTGCAGCTGCTTCTGCTGTCCTTGAAAGCTAGTGGGAACAAAGCCACTGGTCCTTCTGGGGTCTACACATCAGCCTTTACTTACACACAAGTGCCCATGAGTTCTTACTAGGGATGCTTATGGAAGGACCCATATTTATTTATACCGTTGTGTTACCAGTGGGAATTAAATATTGCTGTTTGGTTTACCCAAGGACTCCGATTGGCCTGGTAGTATTCATAAGTTTCTTAAGGCATTTTCTTCAAGTATTGTGGTGTGTAATCTTGATCTTGGTGTCTCAGCTTTGATTGCCTCCATACTCTCATCACAGCTGTTTCTAAACTGTCATCTTTTGAATGAGAATGTCTCAATATCTTTATTTTTTCCCCTCAGCTCCTTGATTACGGTCTTTGTGTTTGTCAGTATCCATTCTCGCTGTGTGAGGAAATAGTCATATGAAAATATGCTATTCAGACAAGTTTTCAGATAAAAAGGAAAATCCTGCCCTGTAGAAATTGTAAAAGTTTTGAAACACTACCTGGCAGCTGACGCTAACTGGAAGGTTGGTTACGACAATACTGGACTGCAAGGAATGACGCCAGTGTGGACGTTGAAGGTTAGGGACAACCAGTTAGAATTTGTTTTGGCCCAGAACAGAACCAAAGAGTTGGAGTTACTACGTAGTCCTTACCTTACCTGCTGTGCCTAGATGCTGTAATTTGTATTTCAAAACCGTTTCAGAAGATCTTCAAGCACGCGAGCCTGTTAAATGTTTGGTATGCTGTGAAGAGGTTTGCCTTGGTCTCTTTCACTGCCTCCCATCTATATTAGTTAAGTACATAACAAAATGAGCGATATGGCTATTGTGGTACATTTCTCCGGGGCCGACTGCTCTTTTATGTGAATAACTGGCAGCACGCACACTATTTGAATGCTACAGGCACGTGTCAACTGACATTTAGGCTCAGACTTAACATTTAGTCGGAACTAGCAAAATGTTCAGCCTCTAGACGTGAGAGGAGCTGAACGTGTTAGAAGCTGCTGCCGTGGTGCCCTCGCAAAGCGAAACAGGAGTATCTGTGAGACAGTGAGAAACAGCCTTACAAAGATCTGGGCCAGTCCTTTGTCACTAAATCAGTAGAACTTTTACCAAATGTATGTAATGCTCAGAAAAAGATTGGACAAAAAATAAAAAATTGAAGCAAATATATCACAAATTAACATATCAGAAAATTAATCAGATAACAGCAGTGCACAAGCTGTCAGGTTAACTCTCATACTCTTGGGAGTCCAGTCATAAGCTGCAGCTAAACAGAATGTGTAAACTTGGAGCAAAAACGTAGTAACTATTTCTTTGCCACAGTTTCTGCTTCGGCAGCTCGCTAAGAGCTCCTTGCAGACTTTCAGCTTGCTCTAAAGGAGGACTTCCTAACCAAAAAGGAATCTAGAGTATGTTTCTGCCAATACGCCGGCGTTCTAGCAACAGCTGTCAGAAGTAACCGCGGATGTTTTGACTTCTTTTTCAATTAATGTCTTTTAAATGGAACTACTGCGCCGAGCCTGTGATTTGGGCAGGAACTCCGCATCCCCTGAGACAACTGTTGGAAGTCTGGGATTAGAACAGCAAGTTTTGGCAAATACGTTGCCTCTTAATCTCTTTTTAGTAGGTTTATCTGTTAGCTTTCTGAATTGTAAAATGGTTTTCTACTAGCCTTTGCTATCTTTTACTTAAACTTGCAAGTAAAACCTAGATTCAGAATAAGAAGGAGCCAAAGTTGGTTTTTGTCAGGAAAACTTTAAGCTACAAAGCAAGGCAACTGCTCTGTAATTGTTGCAACACAAGATACATTTGTTTTGCTTGATTATTTTTCTAGGTAGAGGTGTAGACCAGGACAACTCCAACTGCAGTAACGTTGTGATCTCCAAGTCAATGTAAATTTTTGAAAGCTTTGTTATCTGTTTCAAGAAGCAGTTTAAAATAGCTTGCTAGGTCAGCTTTATTCCTGAATGTTAGATCTGAAACATGCTGGTTTACAAACCTTTTCCTTTTTGAGCACTTTGCTCACGTAAACAGAAATCACAGGTCTACAGGATGATCATAAGGATGTTTTGTTGAAAAATAAAGCTAATGTAGAAGGGGAAATGCATCTACAGAATTGACTTGTGTTTTCTGATTGTGTTCCCAAAATGGAGATCACATTCCCAGTCAGGCTGGCCAAGAATTGTAATGCAAAATGTGAGCAACTGTGAAGGGATGAATAACTTCAGCTGTTTTTAACTAAAGCTTGCACTGGTGGGATACTGAAAAGTGTTTGGTTATGTGTTAAAGTTGGGATGAGATGTGGCTGGGGAGCTTGGTACCAGTACTGTGCAAAATAATTATTTCTGCCATACAAATTAGATAGGACTTTTGACCAGTCTGGGAAAAATCTCTTTGTGAAACCTCTAATCTGCTCTGCTGGTTTAATAAAAAAGGATTATCTAAGCTACAACAAGGAAACACTTTCCTCCTTACTATAACTTTAACCCAGTGACTTGTTGGATTATTTTAAATCAAGAACATCAGTCAAAAAAAGATGAGTAATGCTATTTGAGAGAAATCTAGTGTAGTCAGTAGGAATGGCTTTCTGTAAACAGGTGAGGGCTAGTACAACAGGAGAAACCATCAGCTCTGTGTTTCTGAAGGGAGCAGTTTGATTTGAAAGGACTTTGTTTCCAAGGGAATCCAGAGAACACATTATCTTAGTTCTGTGATGAATAAATGTCTGTCATGAGCTGAGCATTACATGCTGCCATAAGCTGCTGTTTTTGTACAGAGCGCGTTGTGTAGTGGAGACACTGACGCTGTGGAACATCTATTTCTGATTCATGGGATTGCTATGTTCGGGTGGAAATCCACTAGCTGAGCTCCTTTCTTGTCACTGGAGAACAGACGGTTTCCATGCTGCTTAGCTGTCTTACTCTTTTACACATTACAGTTGTGCTTTAAGTGAAGTGATCTTCAGTTGGCAGAATTTTCAGTTTGATAAATTGAGATCTCAGAGTTGCTGTTTGGGATCCTTGGGGTTCCTGAAAGAAAGTAAGTTTCTATCTTGGAAGATGATGTTGTAAAGGAACAATGTAGAAAGAAAAAACATTTATCATTATATATTTCCAGTAATTTACAGAGCAAGTAATTACTTATCTATTTTTGCTTTAATGTATGCACTTAAGTTTTGAGGTATTTATAAGATTGCAAATTATGGTTCACATTGGCCACAGCTGTTACAGAAACATTGAACAATTGGGACTTCCTGAAATGTGATCTACTGCTGCTTTAATATTCTGTATTGGTTGGAGTTTGCCTTTCATTCCCAACAGATTTGACTAATGTTCCTAGAAACTTGCTTTCTTTGAAACTAATTTCCAAATGTAAACAAATCTGTAATGCGCTTGATGTTCTGAGCTGGGAAGAGCCTCAAATGCATTTCTGTAAGGCAGAGGAGGGTGACTAAACTAAATGCTTCCAGAAAGTGAAGCAGCCTAATACAGTCTGGAATTAACCTTTAAACGTCTGGTTTGTCTTGAACTGTACTTACTACAGTTACCTGTTGTGGATATCTGTGTCTGAGATGAATTGGTAGAAATTGGCTCTAACGGGTTGTACCATCCATGTGCTCTGTGTTTAGGATAGTTGGTTTCCCTACTCTGGACCCATGGGCCCATTTTTATTTTATTTTTCTTTTTAAAGCTTCTTAGCCTGGCCTGTTAGCGAGCCCTTGAAAATGGCAGTTCTTGCCATTGAAATTGAACATGTGCTGAAGTTTTTAAGTTCACAGCTATTGTTTTGCCATGCAGTGTCCCTTTTGACGTTCCTTTGTCACTGGTTAGCAGAATACAGTCAGACTGTCTGCAGTTCCAACTGGGGCACATGCCTGACCTTGTCTGGTGTGCCATCTTGCTCTTTTCCTTCAACTGTCTTAAAAACATATTTTTCCACAAACTATCAAGCTTTGTTTAAGTTTATTTTTAAAGTGGAAGGGAGGTAACATACCAGGTAACTAAAAACATCATCCTGTTTATTGTATACTTGCCTCACGTTTCCTTCTAGTTGTCTTTGTGTTCTTTCCTTTCAGTCTTACTCAGTCAGCTCAGAGGGGAAAAAATGCTTTTACTTTATAAAAGATCTCTGAGAGTCTTCAACTCTGTAGGCACAACAGAACTATTTTATGCAGGAGACTTTGTGAAAAACAATGTTGATTGCTGGCATAGACAGGTAGGCTCTTTCTTTCCTCACACAAAATAAATATTTGTAAAAAAGAAGAATGTCCTTGCTACAGTTGGGTTTAAGCACAGACATTTTTACTGCATTTTTGTGGCGTGTGTAGATAATTTACAGTAGAAGTTAGCTAATCTGTCTGTCAGTAACTTTTACCCAGTTCCATGAGAGGGAACTGAGGTTGCGAATAGGTCAAAGGAGGTCAGTGCTCTGGAAAATCTCAACAGGACTGCCATGCCAAATCACACCTTTGCCGTAACGCGTCTAGGTCCATGGCAGGGACGTGCTTCTCACTAAGGGAGCTACTTTACACAAGTATGTGAATGAATTATCCTACAAAATAGCATTTGGGTATCAGATTATTCCAGACAGGTCACTGCTCTGTGATTTCCATCTGACTTTCGACTTGTCAGATGCAGAACCAAGGTTTGTTTTACCCAGAAGCAGGGAACACGGCTTTGGAATTCCTCCTTAGAAAGCTGGTTGTCATAGCCAAATTGTCTTGCTTACAGTTTGTTATTCTGTCGGGTATATTTGTGACTAAATATTACTGTCCCGTTACCAGCTGATTGCGGTGATGCCTGCTAGCAAAAGTTTACTTATTTGGAAGGGTTCTTGGTACAGAGGCTGTGTTGGCAGAGCAGCCTAAGGCAGCTGAAAGCTAAGGGAGTGACATACAAATGATAGCTTTAGTCTTCAGGATATTGCCTGGTGATTTTTTACATATATTAATGCTTTTGAAAATGTAAAATATTTAATATGGGAAATGTACATATTTGCTACCCTCTAAAACAGTGACTTTAAGGTGTCTCAGTTGATTGACAAATCTCATGTTGCACTTGGTTAATGCAGGTACTGAAGGTTTTGTCTTATTGCATTCTTAAATGGGATTTGTTCTCCTTCTCTTTTAGGAAATGCCCAATTCTGTCTTTTTGGTAATGGAGGTATGTGGTAACATATGTATTTCTTTCTGTCTGATTTTAAAGATGATTTTTAAGCAAAGCTCCTTCTTTGCACAGCTGCAAAATAACCATGGATTGCTAAAGCCAGCAATTATGAAAACTAGATTATTAATTTCTTATGCACTACTAAATTTATCAGCAGTGTTTGGTCCATAAATTATTCAGGTTCATTTTATGATACTGTAAGTATTGATGAAGTGTTACACCTCAAATTATTAATTATAAATAATTGACAAAACAATCGTAAGGCAAACAACTGGAAAGGATCTTCTAATTTTTGTGAAAAGATTACAAAGTAAAAATGATATAGCAAGTATTTCAGTGCTTATGTTTTGAATAAAAATCTTTCTTTTTAACAGTACTGCAATGGTGGGGATTTGGCAGATTACTTACAAGGTAATTGACTACTCATTTTCCTTATTAAGAAGCTATTGCATTTCATGTTTATGTTCTGTATTCCTGTAATCTATCAGTGTTTCTCTGAGATTTTTTTTTTATTTGTGGTTTAAACATTTTTCTGTTCGTGGCATATCTGTAATTCCACAATGCCTGTTCACTCTGGTGTGATTTTAGAATACCCTCTTTCTAAGAGTAATTGAATTCACCCAGAATCCGTTTAGTGGTGTATTCTGTCTCCAGTCAAGGTCAGCAGCAGAGTGCTGTTTGTTGTGTTTGTATGCCACCCTGGGAACTTGGAAACCAAATTTTGAGGCTGCAGGAAGACATTAGGTTTTGCATTTGTTTAAAAAAATTTGCCAGTGTTTCTAAATGCCACTCATAAATGAAAATAAAACTGACAAAATAGCAATGAAGGTGAATAAAATAATGTACAAACAGAAAATGGTTTTTGCCACTGCTTTCAAAACAGTTAAATGTAACATTCCTTTATTTGTAAATGAGGGAGAACATGGAACTAACCATAAAAATGAAAAATGTGTAGTTTTCTTTTTCTACAGCTGTATTTTGGGGGCTGTTCCCAGTATTTTGATTCCACCTGCTTTCTTTTCTAAGATGTCTGCTTATGAATTGCTTATATAATGATGCTTTCTACAAAAGGCCGTTCGACCTAGGGGAGATTTTACCCTTCAACGTGTCTCTGCCCAAAGTGAAGACAGAAGTTAGAGAATCATGACAAATGATTTCTTATTATAAACAAAATTTTGATCAGAGATGTTAGTCTTTATATTTTTCGTGATGAAAATATTCTTCTACTTGCCTTTCAGCTCAGTATGTTGAAGGAATCTTTTTGTGAAGAGCTATTGTTATGGTAACTGTGTATATTAAAAGCCTAATTCACTTCCCATTAAAATCTTTGGAAAAACTCTGACAGTATAATCCAGCTCTTGCGTTCAGTACTTTTTCAGACTGCAGAATGAGATAATACCTCCTGAAGAGACTTTTGAAAGTGTATCTTATTTTTCCCTTCAAAATAAATTTTATCATGGATGAAACTTTTGAGCAGAGTGGTTATCTGCGTCCCCATAACAATTTTTTTAAAGAATAGGTTTTACAGCTTCAGGTTGTAACGTGATTGTAGATACATTTAATATTCTAAACCGTGAAGTTCTTTTATTTTCTTGGCTCCTTTGTCTTTTTAATGAGTTTAGGGTTTAATGGTGATTGGGAAGTTTTACAATTAATATGCTACCGAGTTGAATAAACGACTGTAAAACAAGATAATTCAGAGCACTGTAGCTAGTGTAAAACTATGGAGATGTATGTGCTGTTGAGAGTGTATACATTTGTAGAAGATTACTGGAGATTGGATTGTTCTGAATGTAATTCACTGTGATTTGATTGTTTTCATTGTTGATCACTGTCAAGTTTATTGCTTTTTGCCCCCAGAAAATGATATTTATTTTCTCATCTGCTAACTTGTGTGTTATTTTCAGCTAAAGGAACTCTTAGTGAAGATACCATCCGAGTGTTCCTCCAGCAGATTGCAGCAGCCATGCGTATTCTGCACAGTAAAGGAATCATTCATAGGGATCTTAAACCACAGAATATTTTGTTGTCTTATGCCAGTCGTAGGAAGTCAAGCGTCAGCGGTATACGCATCAAAATAGGTAAATATGCTTTTCTCTGATCTAAAGGTAAAATCATCACTGTTGGGTTGTTTCCCTCTTCAGGAGCGTCTTTGTAGTTGAAGCGCAGGGGGTGTACTGGATATGGTGTGTATTGAATTGATGCAAATCAGACAGTAATTCTAGAATGATGAGGTTTATGCTGTACTGCAGATTCTTGTTAAAAAAAAAGCTTGAGTCATAAAGTCCTTTTTTGTTAAATCTGTGGGGAAAAGAAACCTATTTAGCTGATGTTTCTAGTATTAAACTATTTTAATTAGACATAACTCTGTAACCTTTGAAACTTCGAGTAGCCTTTAGCCCATTTCAAAACTGTATGCATGTGAGACTCCAGTCACAGTTCCAGCTGTTTGGGTTTGGGTTTTTTTGTGGTGGACCCTCCTAAGAGTTATTTCAGAAGTTTAGAAATGTAGGTGATGACCTATTTTGGCATTGAAACTGGGGAGAGATGCCCACTATTCAGGGTACTACCAAACTCCTCTTCAGAGTACACTTCAGGAGTTTTAATCTGTCATTGTTGTCTGTTAAGCGTCCATTTAGAAATACCTTGTTTTTAACAAGTTTCTTTTCTGTGCTTTTGCTCAGCCAAAATCTGAGATCTGTTTCAACTCACTCCATCTTCTAAACAGCACAGAGGAGACAAAAGTTCTTCTCTTGCTGTCCTTACTTGATAGTTTCAGATGCTTTTGCCTACGTGGAAAATGCAAGCATCTGAAACTTCTACCTGATGTGATTTCACTGAAGCAGATTGTATATTCATCACTCTTAATGAACCATTTATATTTAGCCACTGACTTTAATCCTTTCCTGCTGACGCCAGACAGCACGCTCTGCAGCTGGGGAGATGGCTGAGCAGCAGTTTATGCAAATCGTGTCACTGCTGTTTCTTGGCTTATTATTTGGAACATATTACATTATTCTTTCAGTGTAACATAGATTTTTTTACTATTTGATGTAGTTGGCCGTATGTTATACCTGTCTTTTTCTCTCTAACTGGTAATTGTAGCAGATTTCAGTAAGAGATAATTTCTAGACTTTGAAAATTATCTTTCTTTTCATTGACGAATGTGTTTCTTTACATAGCTGACTTTGGTTTTGCTCGTTATCTGCATAGCAACATGATGGCTGCAACTCTGTGTGGTTCCCCTATGTATATGGTAAGTGACAGTATATTTCAGTTTATGTTGCTTATCTCAAACATTCTCCTGCCAGAACAAAATAATTTACTACTTGCAGATTGGCAAGTGCCTAATGTTGCTTCAGAAGTATTAGGGGCAGCATGCAGCTCACCTTTCCATAGTTTTACTAGCTCCTTTTTTTTTACTTGTGATTTGGAGATCATAATTGTCAAAATGAGGGAGACATTGAACGTTTGTTAGCACTGCAGAGAGGAAAAATCCTAGAAAATTAAAAGACAATACCTCTTAGCATTATTTTTTTGGCAAAGTATTTTCATTCCCACTTAGATGTTTTGTTTTTGTTTTGGTTTGGTTTTTTCTTGAAATAGGGCATTATATCCTTCCCAGTTTCTAAGAAAATAAAAAGTGATCAAATACAGGCTAGAAGAGCTTTACACTAGTAGTTTAAAAAAAAAAAAAAAACCTTGATATTTTCATTCTATTTATTTAATGTATTCTCTCACATGAGAGATTTGGTTTGCGTTTTTTGTTTGGTTGGGTTTTTTAAACTATTTGGAGCTAATTGCCATTAATTCTTACGAAGTAGCGAGGTACTCAACTGAGCACTGAACTGTCTGACTTTGGCACCATCACTACCATACTGTATCGTCATGGGAAGATCATTTTGCTTTCTTTTGTCTTGTTTTTGTCCATGTAAAATGGTGATAATGATATTTCTTATGAAATGCTTGGCTATTTATCCACAAGGAGAACTGCATAAACCAAGCAAATAACACTGACTCCTTATTCCCATTCGTGCCGATCACTAGATGCTTTTAGAACATCAACATTTCTAGTTTTCTGTATTTTCAAAACGTAGCTTTCATTTTAGATAGAACTGTTACCTTCCAAGTCATGTGATGGAGATTAAAATGTTAACATTGTCTTAAAATATTTACTCTTCACAGTCAAGTGGTCTCTGTTAGTACTGCTCTGACAGAAGAATTGTAGAATTTGTATTGCTCTGGCTTTGCTTTTTTGTTTTCCCTTCTGAGATTTTGCTGTTCTTTCCAGGCCCCTGAAGTGATTATGTCTCAACACTACGATGCTAAAGCAGACCTGTGGAGCATAGGAACTGTGATTTATCAGTGTCTTGTGGGAAAACCACCTTTTCAGGTAACATTTTATTTCCTTTTCCCTCTTTTTAGTCTCATGGAGATTCCTGGGGCTTTTTCTTTCAGTCATGAAAACAGAAGTAAGTACTGATCTCTGAGTGTAGTGTCGATGCTTCAAAGGCCATATCACTTGAGGATACCAAGGAGAAGTTGCTCCTACTTAGTCTATGAGATCAGTGTGTTCAATCCAGAGGAAAAACATAAGGATACTCAGTACTGAAGTCACTGCTCTGCTTGGGGTTCTGTCCTTTAATGCCCATATGCAAAAGCCTCCTTTTTGTGTATGTGTGCATAGGTACAAAAGCTATTTTCTCCATGAAACTGAGCTTTAATTAATGTACATTTTTATTTGACAGGCCAATAGTCCTCAAGATTTGAGAATGTTTTATGAAAAGAACAGGAATTTGATTCCTAGGTATGTCACCATGGCCTTTCCTGTCACTTACATTTGTTGATTGAACACTTTTTCATCTTTGGGAATGCCTGGGATTCATAAAAATATTTGGTGGTGCTATCTTTACAAGGATGTAGTATGATACCAGCGGCTCATGTTGCATCTTGCCTTCATTGTACCTTGCAGAGTTGAAGGTGCCCTGTAGTGAGGCCGTAGAGCATGTACCGTGAAGGCCTAGGGACAGGGCAGAATGCTGACTTCCTGAAATTTAATGTTCTGTGCATTATTTAATGGCACGCATGAAACTTAATGCATGTTTTACTTCCTCTCTGTGTGCAGTATTCCTAGGGAAACATCAGCTTATCTGGCTGACCTGCTGTTGGGTTTGCTTCAGAGAAACCAAAAAGACAGAATGGACTTTGGTATGTAAATTTTCCTTTTCCTGTCTTGACTTTCCTTGTTAGTTGTATTCATGTGACCAGAATAACTGTCTTGACCTTTTGTCTACAGCCAATTACAGGAAAAATGAAGTATTTTATTCTTCTCGGTTCTCATACAGAAGGCAGAGTAGCCAAAATAAATCATTAGGTAACTACTGTCAGTCAGTATAAAGTGATGCATGTAAATTATGACTTTGTTGTTCAGTAGTGAAATTATTTCAATTGTGGCCTTCCCCCCCACACTGTGTTAACTGATACAGCTTAAATGTCATGTCATAGTCTTCTGTTACTTTACCTGGTGTTTGGGCTTCAGACGGGGAGCAGACATCCCTGATCTCCATGTGGTGCTGGTTGCAGAATGTAGCAAAGTGCTGGAAGAACCCACTTCAGAAGCAAAGTTGCTTTAAATGGTTTTCTCCTTGTTACTTTCTCTTGCAGACTGCAAATATTGTGGCAGTATTAATGGGGGTACAAACTGTGTACCTTGGATTGGACCTTGAAAGCTATATATTTGTATATCTGAGGGCAGTGAGACATGATGTTACATCAAAATTGTTTATATTTGCAAACATGAATTCCTAGTATTGTGCTCAGATATTACTAGCTGTAGAGACTTCTTTATTTTAGTGGAGTATTTTCACTGGGTTTTTTTAAGCCCAAAAGTAATAGAAACAACAGTTTGTGTTTTGTTAAGTCCTAAAATTTTAAATTTTTTAAGCTGTGCAGTGACTGAAGCTTGCATACTGTTACGCGTTATTGCAATGTCAGTCTAGGACTGCATTTTTAATTAGTTGGGAAGTTAAGCCTAGTACAAACTAGGTGGATACCCCCTTAAAAAAAAAGTGAACTTGTTTGGCTCCAGTTTACTGCTGTTTGGCTTTTTCTCTTTAGCTGGAGACCTTTGGTTGCAGAACATTGTTCTAACTCCTTAAGATTTCAAGGCCTCAGATTGGTGCTATTGAATCCTTCAGAATGGCTACAACTGTTGCCTCTTCAAAATTAGTCAGGAGTGCAGTTTAGATTTGTGTGGGCTTTGTACCGGCTGGATTGTCTGTTACTCACTTCACTCTCAAAAAGCCCTTTTATTGCTGAGGTTTTCATTACATATTACTGCAGAAGTAGTAATGCTTTTTTTCTCCTTTTTTTTTTTTAAATGCAAACTCGGGCAGCATTTTTAAAAGAAGACCACTGAAAAGTTAAATCTTGATTAGTTCCTCTTAGCTGCATCATTTATGTCATGTTATTCATGCTGGTTGTTTAAATTTTATAGCACTATTTGTTATTGCATTTTTATCACAGCTACCAGGAAATGTTATTTTTAAACTTTTAGTTAATTAAAGCAAATTTATCTAAATACTATTATCTTTTGTTTGTTATTATTTTATATCAATAGCAATGTGCTTTATACTGAGATGGTTTTAGCAAGAAGGTGGTTGGCCCATCTAGTTTAATCTATGGAATGGTGAGAAAGAGCCTAAACCTTAAAGCCTTGTCAGGCTCTTTGTAGATAAGACCCAGTTCTCTCCTTACCGTAAGCTATTAGCTATTGCGATGCTGAGATCTCAGGGAGAGTTGCAACCAAAAGTCAGACATGCTCAGTTTTTGTTTCTGCTTATGAAACTTCACCATCGCTCTTTAGTTATGCATGCAAGCTTGGTTTTGGTGCAGTGCTGAAATACACAAATTGAGTCATTCATCACATGTGGTCCTTGCATATTTGTGATAAGCAGACTATATTTGTTAGGCTGTGCAGACAGGAGGATTCAAAAGGCTTAAGCTCAAGACTCTCCTAAATACTTTTTTTTTTTTTTTTTCCTTTTCAGTTCCTGCTATGTTTTAACTCAAGAAATATCAACCTTTTTTGGGGGTTTTTTGGGTTGTGTTTTATTTTTATTTTGGGGGGGTAGGTTTTTTTTTTGTTTGTTTGTTTGTTTTTTAAGCAATTTGGAATTTAAACCATCCATACTAGCATAATTAAGGTGTTGCTCTTCTGAGAACCAGGCATGGGTTTTTCTTTATACATGTGACTGACATAACTCGATTTAACTGCTGTACCTAAAAATTTAAGTAGAAGTTAGATCTGGAAAAAATACATCATAATTGGGTAAAATGTCCCGAATTATAGTTTCAGTATTCAGAGGTCAATATATAAATCTGTATGTGTAGAAGTGTTAGTACATCACAAACATGGACTTTGAGCAATTGATTCCACTTTGCACTTCAGGTGTGCTGGTTACTAGAGTTTCTTCAAACATGGGAAATTCACTGTATCATTTGTGGTAGTGGGAGAAGGCACTTTTGCTTAGAAAGAAAAATAGAAAGCTGAATGGTAGTGATGAAATTCATGTTTTCCTTGGCTGAGCCACTTCAAGGGCCTCAAAGGGGCTGCTCTGGAATGTGCTTAGCAAAGGGAGTGAAAGGGAGTGTATAACTGAGCCCGGTTGCCTGTTGTTAAAGTAAAAATAGCATTGGAAATCTTGTTGATCTTCCAGTAATATAAAGAAGAACAGCAGGTGTTGTACAAAAGCTCAAGAACACCTGATCGTCATGTTAGAGTTAATCATTACAGTGTTCTTGCGTTGCAGCCAGCCTCCTTCCGTATCGGGTCGTGGAAGAAAGTGTTGTTGAAGGAAGAGGAGATACTGCAGGCCTCAGATTCTTTCGTTCTTTTTTTTTTTTTTCCTTGTTATTTGCTTAGGTCTGATGAACAGTATTTTTTTCCTCAACTGTTAGAACATTAAAGTTCACAAAGCTCAGCAGCTAGCTTCTACCAACCCTCAATTTCCCCTAGCTAGCCTAAGGTTGGTTCTTGTAGAATAAAACTTTCTCTATAAACTGCTAGCCAACTGGTTATGCTAAGTCAATTAAATACATCTCAGCGTGTCTGTTTAGAATAAAAGCAAAATATTCCTATGTGACAGTAACAAGTTAACTGAGAAAATTGTTAAAGAAATCGTGTTTAATTCTGCTTTAAAATGTGAACTGGCTGCATAGGTTGTGTTCTGCTGGTGGGAAGTGGGAAGGAGAGTGGCTGCTGCTCTGTTGTGATTTTTGGCCACCTAAGAAGTCGCATTAATGGGTTCAAAAATAAGCATCACATCTTGGGAAAGGCAGGAGTGCAAATACTTTGTGTTTCATGTGAGTGATGCTCATCATTTTGAAGAGAGATTAAAAGTGAGTTAGTACCATCCTGAACGTAGAGAACAAAATTTTATGATGAGCATAGGAAGGCTTCTTGTGTGCATGAGCCTTAAGTACAGTCATAAAATGTCCTCCAGCAATTCAGTCTGATTTGCCTTGCTGGCTGTTGTTTGAAGTTATTCAATTGATTTTTGTCTCCTCTCCAAGAGCTATAGCAAAATACAACATAGAAGACTTTAATCTTTTATAAGCTCTTCACCCTCTGGCTCTGAAACACTGATTCTGGGAAGGCAACCATTTATCACCATCTACAATATAGTCTGTAAATTCTATGTCATTTGTACATTTGCTCACCATGGTTGTTGTTTCTTGTTCTGTAGAAGCATTTTTCAACCACCCTTTCCTGGATCAGATTTCAACAGTTAAAAAATGTAAGTAGTTTTCTTTTTCCATTTACTTGTGCAAATGATGAATGATGGGAGCTAGAATGGAGAAGGATCTGCCAAATATCACGCTAAGTGTTTATGAGGCATTTTCCTGAGTCTAATTTATTGTTGTGCCCTATTGTGAGGCTGTGTCTAATCCTTTTTTGTATTATGCTAGACTGAAATGTGATAATTACTTACTAGTTCCTTTGACATTTCAACTGAACTTAAATACTCTTGTATGTTTAAGGATGTGCTGTGCTTATCAATTCAGCCTTTCAAAATCTTAGTCCCTTTTTGTTTTTTCCTGGGTTTTCCTCTTCTAGCTTGTCCTGTGCCAGTGCCCACTTACGCAGGCTCAGTCTCTGGCAGTTCCTGTGGTAGCTCTCCTTCATGTCGTTTTGCTTCTCCTCCAGTAAGTTCTCTGTTTTACAGAACAATCTCTAGAAAATATTTTCTGTAATGTTTAGCCAAGAGTTAGGTAAATTTTAGATCTTTCAGTTCTTGAACAGTGTAAACTGTCATGTTTAAGAGCACAGAGCAAGAAATACCCATCTTTTGCTAGAAGAATGGGATTAACGTTTTGGTTCTCCCTTGCTCCTTGTGTTGTACTTTGTGGGGTTTTTTTTGTTCTTCTTTAAAGAAAAAAGTACATATACATATCAAATACTAGAGTAGTACATCTTTAGATATGCTAATCTGGTTTGCGACATAATGAATGTTACAGATAATTTTTTGATTTGGCCTTTTTGGCTGAGGCTCCCTATACTGATACAAGCTGGTGACTTCACTTCTATGTGGTATTTGAAAGAGGTGCATCTGTATCATCAGGAATGATTGAATAAATTGCAATTGTTTAAATTCACGGCCTATTGAACACAGAACTGTCTAAATTGACACTACAGAGTTATCCAGTACTTCAAATTTCCAAATTCAAATTCATTTTATATTTATAAATACTTAAGAAAAAAAAAAAAAAACTGCCCAAGATTTCTCTTTTTTTGGGGGGTCAAAGCTAGTGTTGATTCTTACTTCAGAAACTTCATAGTTAAAAAAGCAATTTCACATTCTGAATCACTTTTTTATATACAGAGGGTTTTCTACTTTCTTTTTTCCACCCCCCTCCAGTCTCTGCCAGACATGCAGCATATTCAAGAAGAAAATTTGTCTTCCCCTCCATTGGGTCCTCCTAACTATCTTCAAGTCTCTAAAGACTCTGCCAGTACCAGTAGCAAGAACTCCTCTTGTGACACAGATGACTTTGTTCTTGTCCCGCACAATATCTCTTCAGACCACTCATGTAAGAACCTTCCTTATTTTTACATTTTAAAAGAATCCCCACTCGTAACATACCTTTATGTCATGTTACTCTTTGACTCTCTTTTCTCTAAATGTGTCTTGATTCAGATTGGAACTAATTTCTTTAGTTTGATTACTCTTTGAAGGAAGACTGCTTGGTATACCTGCATGCCCATCAGGGACACTTTCACCTTCAATTGAGTAGCCAGATATGCCAAAGATACCAAGGTGATTTAAAGTAATGGAAAATACTGAGGCTTGGCAGTAGAAGTTGTCAGTTGCAAACAACTGCTGCTAAGAAGCCCAAGGATCCTCTTAGTGGAGGCAGGCACATTGTTACCTCCAAACTAATGAAATGTTTGTAGACGATGCTGCAGAGCTTTACATAATAAGTGTAGGTAAAACCATAAAACCATTTAACATGAAAGGTAAAGCATCAGACTGGGCTTATGCAGTAGAAAGACTTGCATGTTGCACGTTGCTGTTTTATGACATCTTCCAATTGCCTGAGTTGCCATGAGGAAGCCAGTCAGCTGATTTCTATACAGTGCCACCAACTCATGTTAAATATTTGACTAAATTAGTGCCTTGATCTCTGAAGGGTTTCTGTTATTCATTATTATAAATTTCCTAATGCTGATACCTTGTATTCTTAAGCAATGTATTTTATTTCAAAATTATTATAATTAGCATAGCAAAAAAAAATCCAACAAAAAAACCTTTTAAAGAACTACCTTCCCTAGTTACATTTTTGTTGTTGGCCACATTTGAGGTATTGTCATACACAAAACAATTTGTGGAAAACCTGTACGTTCATAGAAATTTGTCAGAAGTTATTTCTGCAACAGTAATATTGGAGATGTGTTTTTTTAAAGATTCTGCTTCATGACGTGCGTTTTCAATGTGTTCTTCTGCTTACTGTAGATGATATGCCATTGGGAGCAGCTGGCAGGCGGGCTTCGAGCGAGTTCTTGATGTGTGGAGGGTAGGTGTGCTGAGCTTTATCCAAAAGAAGTCTCATGTTCTAAAATTGATACTGCAGCTGTAGAAGGGGTTGCTGGGGTTTTTTGCAGTGGTGGGTGTACATAGCTGTGTGTGGACTTAAAGATTAGTATTCCCAGTTGATTTTAACAGGAATATGTAAACAGCTTGAGTTCAGAAAGTTTTGGGGCAAAGTAGATTGTTTCTCTGATGTGAAGATCTGTCTTTTGACAGCAGTTTTTGTTTTCACAGGCAGTCACCATTAACTATTTCTGGAAGCTCAGGAACTGTACAGAAACCATCCTCGGCCTCTTCTCGAAGTACTGCTTCTGGTACAGCTAACAGGTGCGTGATGTAGGCTTAGCATTTCCTCTCTTTTATAAAGGTTCTCTGCTACTCTTATGTTTTGTGGGTTGGGTTTTTTTTTGTGGGTTTTTGTTTTTTTTTTTTTAATTGTGGGTAGCTACTGGAAACTGAATTGAAATAGAAGCTGGATGTGTTGTTTGCAGGTTCTCTACACTTCATACATTCTAACGGCTAACAATTGCGTAGCTAACGTCTGGCTCTGACGTGTCCCCAGAAAAAGGAAAGAGAGTATTCATTTTTTTTCTGTTTAAATATTGAACTGGTTGAAAGCAGAAACCTCAGAGACAAAACTGACTTGTCCTTTTTGGTATTGTGAGGCACAGCACAGTCCTCATTTAGTGAGTCAAGATGTTGAATGCGGTACACACTTCAAGTAGTTGTGAGAGAAGAGGAACTTCCAAAGCCCAGATTGCCATGGATTTGTCTCATGGCTCAATTGTCTTGTGCCTGCTAACTGGGTGTGGCTTCTGTGCAAGCAATTACTGTGAATTTTGTGTTTGTGTCTCACAAGATACCAAAGAAGCCACATGAAAAAGCTAAATGTATATTGCAGCTTTTCCATCAGCAGAGCTGTTAGTAAGTCCTCTTTCTTCCACATGGTTGTGGACTAAGTTTCTGCTAGTTTGAAATAAAACTGATATTCATCAGAGGTGCCCGATATCTTTCCTGTATTATATTGGAAAATGTAAAGCTTAATCATGCTGTTTAAATACTCATGTACTATCTAAACAGAAGGGTTAGATTTGTCATTTTACCAAGTAATGTATTTCATAATGTTTTCAATGCAAACAGAAAGAGGATGAGTGGCTAAATGGGGAATAAAGTTGGGTGTGGTTTTGGCTTACGCTAATACTACGGGGCTGCCAGTCAGCATTATTTGTCTAGAAATGCTTGTCACAAGAAAAGTTGGCTACTTTGTGCTGATCTTTGTGCAGTTTGTGGAATCTGCTGACATGGGCTATCAATACAGCTTTAGTCTTACCTTTCATGTTTAAGGGCAGATAATGGGGATGGTTTGTCTGTAAAGATCCATTTGCTCTGGACTGGCTTTGTAATTTCCCATTTTAAATGGTGTCAGGCATCACAGCTTTTAGAGTTAGAGGTTCTGTGAAAGTATGCCAGTTAGGTTATCTGTACATTACTAAATGGAGCTAAATGGTTGTGTGATTAGAAACAGCTGCCTACCGTTCACACGTTCAGTGTTTGTACTGTAATAGTTTAATTAATAGTTGAGTAAATTGGGTAACTAATGCTTGGGGCACGATCTGAAGGAAGCAGTGTGTGTCTAATATTTTACAAGGTGCTGCTTTTAGGTTTTGGTTTTGGTTTTTTTTTTTATTTCCTGAGAAATGTTCTTTCGCAGTGTGTGATTTTTATTTATCTATTTTTTACAAAAGGTTAGGCCCTATGAAACAGTGAATTTTTCTGATTAGCTGATCAAACTGAATGAATTGTACCCATAGTTATCCTGCTTTCTGTCAAGTAGAAGAAGCTGTAACACTTCTCAGGCTCCACCCAGAATGGGCAGAACAGGTAGAAGCAGTTCACTCTCTTGTGGTTAATTGCTCATTTTATTCTCTGGATCTCAGAGAAACAAGATTTGCATGCAACTCTGCACACATCTGTGTTGCATTTTTTCTGACCAGTAACAAACCACATCAGTCCCAAAGATGCCTAACCAGAGCTTAGCTTTCGGCCTGGGCTGGGGAGCCCTGAGGGGAGGCCAGGTGCTGTACAATGCCTCTTCACCAACACGAAGACGGCGTTGCTGCCTCCAGTTCGCTGTGGCTCACAGAGCTTGGATGCACCTGCAAGGCTGCTTGAGAGCAGGGGAAGGCATTTTCCATACTGAGTACTTTAAAAGTGCCTTCATGGCCTCCCCAGTGTCAGTGCCACAGTTTAAATAACATCTGCTTCCCCTCTCTCGGAGGCTGGGGTTGGGGAGCTGCCTCCGTGAGTTGTGTCAGTCGTGCAGGCTGCCCGCTGCCTCTGCGTGGTTTCCACTTGTGAACCTCTCCTCACAGGCCTTCCACTGACTGTGACCACAGCCGACTTCCAAATTACTCTCTAGGAACTGGCTGGCAAAAAAAAGACAAACTGCTTTGCTTTTGCTAAGGAAGCTCTATGCATATTTGGAAGTAGTATTTAATTCTTGGAGGTAGCAAAGAGAATAGGACAAACACAGTCAGAAACCCAGATTTCTGTTTGGCTGTAGTTGTGCAGTGAGTGCTGTCACTGCTTGTTTTCCAGAGCTCGTGGTAAACTTTTTTGACGTTTCCTCTAAGAATTTCTAGTCTTTCTCTGAAGAGATGGTCAATAAAGGACCAGACACTAAACTGATTATCTTCCAAAAAACCCATTTGTTTGAAATTCTTTCCATTGAATCCTATCTTCCTTTAAAAATGTTGGTAAATGATTACGCTGCGGTAGTTTGATTCCCTTATCAGATAGTACATTGAGGTAAGCGAGGACACTGACACTTCCGTTGAACTTGGGCAATGCTAATCTGCAGTTTGGCCCTGTGGATTAGTGTTCAGGTGTGGTTTTGGTCATTTTGTCAGAGGGTGGTTACATAACATGTTTTCCTTTTGCAAGTTCACGGTGTCTCGTGGGATATCTCTGACTGTGCTTTAGTGGCTTTTGTACCCATTCCAGCCCTGCTGCTGAACTTCCTGTTCTTAGCGCAGTGAGTTTTCCTAGAACGCTATTTTGAAGCGTGGTAAACAGAGCGCTCTGATTGGCAGGAAGTCGGAGGGATCTGTAGACGGCCGCGATGCGTGACGAAGTGCTCCAGCTCGTACTGCACTCTCAGCTCGGTCTCATACGAGCCAGTGTTACAAAGGTGGTTAGTAACGAACAGTTCCTGCTGTTCCTCTGTGAAGTGTGAGAGCTAAGTTAGGGCAGGCGAAGATTGCATTGCTTGCAGGGGAGCGCAGAAGCAGCTTATTTGCCTGTTTCCTAGATTTTCTTGAAATTTCAACAATGGTACAATTTAGAGAGAGACTTGTCTGTCTCTATTCATCTCCTGTCTCCATACCTTCCAACTTCAGGCACTGTCAGCCTTCGGTGTCCCCTCGCAGTGAAACGGCACCTATTCCAGTTCCCACTCAGCTGCGGAATTACCAGCGCATCGAACAGAACCTCTCCTCTGCTGCCAGCCCTGTGTCAAACCCTCATGGATCACCAAGGTGAGATTTTTTTTTTTTTTTTTAAACTCCTTTTTCTTGGTTCTAGTTTGTGGTTGTATCCTGACAGATGTCCATGGTTTCTTGCTGATGTAATTTTTTTTTTTTCTACACAAAACTGTACTAAAGAGACACTTAAATTATAACAAGTAATAGTCCTTCACAATCTCAAGATTGTTGGATGGGCACTTGAGATTTTTCACAAAAACAAAATGAGCTTGTTCCTTCACTCAGATGCAACCCAAGAAGGTAAAAAGGTGAAGTCTCATTTTTTTATTCTTCTTTTTATATTATACAGCATTGCATCATACAATAGTAAGTCAGTAATAAGTTATGTTTTGTTTTCACACATGTAGTGCTGAGATGAACACTTTGTTCTGTAAAGTTTCAAGGAAACAATTTTTGGCATGCTAGTTAACCAGCTTGTCTTATTACAAAGCTCTAGTGTGCCAGATATATTCTCTGCCTTGTGGTCTACAGGATCAGGATGGTGAAGGTCAAAGACTTAGAAACACACTACTCAGAACCCTGCAGATATTTACAAAAACAAAACTCATGGTTCTTTGCATTTTTTTTTTTTTTCAGGATCTCTGATTTTATAATAGTTACTACACTTGGAGAAGTGCCTTTCCCTTAAATAATCCATTTTTGGTTATCTGACCTGTATACCAGACCCAATATGAAAACTTTTCATAATCTTTGGTGACATAAAAATGGGCATTTGCAGCAATACCTTTCACTTGATTGTAAAATTCAAAATTTGATTATCAAGTTGTTAGAAGATTAGGAATCCATGTACTGAGGGATATCTGCTTTAATTTGCTGGAGTTAAGACTATTATGGCATTGAAAGTTAAAAAGTCAGAGTGAACAAAGGGAATTAAATCTTGCTTGTTTTCAGTATGAGAAGCTTAGCTTAAGTCATTAGCTTAATAAGCTTCAACGTCATGGTTTTCTCTTTAAATATCAGTATTTTCTTTAACTGATCATTATACTCCTTAGGAGATTCTGAAGCTTATCTCAAGGAACCACAGTGTGTTTAACCATTCTTTTCATCTCGTTAGGGCTGGAGTTGTGAGACGCTCAAATACGAGCCCAATGGGCTTCATGAAGATGGGCTCTTGTTCTCCAGTACCAGCTGACACTGCCCAGGGTGTTGGGCGCAGGTTATCCACAGGATCTTCTAGACCATATTCTCCTTCACCACTAGGTAAGCCCATAAATTCTTAGCAATTGGTGATGGTTTATCTGGAACAGTAATTCAGAACACTAAATCTTGCTTGAAATTATCCTTAACCAAAATCTGTCCAACTAGGTCACATTTACAGAACTAATTTATGTTAAATGACTCACAGAAATAAACTAACTAGGTTTTATTTTGCTTTATCTTCATTTGTAGGTGAAATATAAGATGTAAATTCACATTTTGATTTTGTTTGCATAGTTGGAACCATACCTGAGCAGCTTGGACACTGTTGTTGCGGACAACTTCAAGGACATGAGTCAAGGAGTAGAAACTTCTCAGGTGAGTGACTTTGGACAATGCAACCAGTACTATTTTCATAGAGCTTCTACAGCATTTTGTAAAGGGGAGAATGGTCCCCTTCATTCCTCATTCATTCTCCCCACTCTCAAGATGAAAAAGTAACTCTGATAATGCCTATCTTTAAACAAGGATGGAAGTGGATGGATTATAATGAATGGTAGTAACGTGCTTCTCAAAATCTGTTTTTGAAAGACCAGCTCTGTCATCCCACTCCTCAGAAACAGGAGGAAGAACTGACACTGTGCAGCATGTTTTCATCATTCACTTAGGAAATTGGCTGGGAGCTGATGTTAGTGTTGCTAAGCATTCAGTAAGCTTTGCAAGTCATAAATTATTATGGCATGCCAGCAATAAAAAAAAGATCAGGGAGAAATAGGACTTGAAGACGTTCTGAAACTGTTAACGATTGAATTGCACTGTAATGTCAGAAGGATCGGGCATAAGAATGTGCAATTCAGCAAGAAATTATTTTGCTCTATGCATATTTCGGGTGCAATTTCTTCTTTATCTAAAATACTAGGTATGCTATTTTGACTTTGTAAAAGGCAGCGTTGAACCTGCATTGTGGGTTTTTCCCCTATTTAAACATTTTCCAAAATCATCTGGAGATGATAGAGCCTTCATTTCTTGGAGTAGCCATATTTCATGTATCTGGGAATGGTTTCATCCATATGAAATCAGTTCTATGACATGTCTCAAAAATTGCCTTCATAATTGCTATGCCAGTGTCAGTCTCAACAAAAGACAAGGAATGAGTGAATCCTTAGATTTGAAATAGTCTCTTCTCTTTAAAAAAAAAAAAAATATGTGTGAACTGAATACAAAGCAGTGTGTATGCTTTTCTCCTTGCATCTTTTCTTTGGATAGAATTTTGTAGGGCTGTTGTAGTGCCTTTTGCCAGTGTCAAACTGACTTTTAACATACATACAGCACCGTTTTTATTGCTGTAAGGGTTTTTACTGTTTTATTTCTTCATCTGTTTCCTGCATTCTTTTCCTATTTAAACTTATTTCTTAATTTCAAATGGATGTAGTGGTATTTCTATTTGTAAAATACCACAAATTGCAGCAAGTCTGTTTCTCAGCATTAAATGGATATAGGAAGCTGTCTTTTGCTTCTGGGTGAAGTGAGGTCATCTGTACTGCGATTTTCTAAGGACTGAAGATGTTTGTTGTAATGTAGCTTCTGAACTAATTGAGCTGCTCTTGCTGCCAGTGGCAGCAGAGGACAAACTTCTAATTCAGAAGCCTTCCCCATGGTGGCAGTGAGACTAGAACAGTAACCAGTGAGATTTTAAGACGAGTTTCTGAAACAACAGGTGAGGACTTTTAATGCTATGAGGCAGACAAGCAGAGGGATTTCAGTCAAGCAAATTCTTGGCTGGGGAAGTTAATGAGAAATAGACTTGATCCCTCTGCTGGAGCTGCAGGCAGAAAGGCTGTTCTGAAACATACTGTTTAATGGAGTGGAATGAAATCAAGATGAAGTAGCTCATACTCAAAATCTAACTGGCAAAAGCATAGCCTTAAGAAGGCTGAAAGATGTGTCTTAACAGCTGGGCACTTTACTGAGCAAACTGCGAGAAGTCTGATGATTTTTTTGAGCATACACTTATGAAATGGAGCATATCTCAGAGGACTGTCTTGGCCAGCTCTTAAAAATCTTACCTAGTTAGTATGGTTCATTTTCAGTTTTGTCTTTTTTAAAAAACGAACTAACAAAACCAAACAAATGTGAGTGAAATTGTCACTTCAGTGTCAGTTCTTTGAGGTTACAAAGTTAGGCTTTTCATCTGGGAAGTCTAACGTACTGTTTGTAACTTTGCACAGTTCCTCATCATGAGACATAAAAATATCCCAAGGAAGCGACCATTTCATCAAGTTTCAGTTTCCTTATTTTGAAAGAGGAAGGGCACCTTTGAGTAGGTGAGATGTTCATAGGAGATGTTTCCCCAAAGTCCTCTGTTTATATGACTGCTTATAGTTCTTCCATTTTTTTTTTTTCCTTTTGGAGAAACTTTGCACTCGTTCTTAAGTGTGAACTTCCTTTGTACATAATAAGCTTTTGAAAAAGATTCAGTCTGACAGACTACAAAGTAAATGACTGCCCAAAATAATGATCCCAAACAGTTCCATCTGAATAATTTGGTTCTTTTTAGTACCTAGTTTTCTTGCAGGAACTGTGAGATGAGCTGCCTTCTGTGTCTGCAAATGAAGTAATTACGTGCAAAACAAGTCATTAACATGCAATGTCGCATTCACGCACTTGTTCTCAAGTGCTGGAATTATGTTCTTGCAAACCTCTACTGAACCTAGGGTCTTGGTGGCTGTGCTTGGAATTTCAATATTGGTTATGGTCATGCCATTCCTGCTGAATCCAACCGCTTTGTTTGTCTTGATGCAGGTTGCCAGAGGTACTGCAGCTGCCAGTACAGCTGTCACCCTGAAATCTTGCCTGTTTGGCAGCCTGAGTGTCTCTTCAGTGTGATGTAGTCCAAATAGCCAGCAGGCTAAATGCGTTCTCCTTGCCATCTCATGGATATTTGCAGTCCCATCTCTCTTCAGTTTAATGTTGATCTCTTGCATTTTGGGCTTCATTGATAAGTTTTCCGAGCACTGCAAGTAGAATTTTACTTCATTATTTTTCATCCCCACAGGTTCTCCAATACCACCATCTCAGTCTCCACAGTCACTTTTGATGGGAGCGAGGTTGCAGAGTGCTCCTACTCTCACAGATATTTACCAAAACAAGCAGAAGCTCAGAAAGCAGCATTCAGACCCAGTTTGCCCATCCTATGCTGGGTATGGATACAGTCACTCTCCACAACCAAGCAGGCCAGGTAGCCTGGGAACATCACCTACCAAGCACATGGGGTCGTCACCTAGGAGTTCAGACTGGCTGTTCAAAACTCCGTTACCAACGATCATTGGCTCTCCTACTAAGGTTTGTTAAGTTGCCACTGTCAGTAAAATGCAAAGTGGTAACACACTGCCTGAAACAATTCCCAAGAATATTTTGGGCTTCTAACCTTGGGTTTTGTGTGTTCTTGGTCTTGATTCTTAAAGGCAACAGCTCCTTTCAAAATACCTAAAACTCAAGCATCCTCAAACTTGCTGGCCCTGGCTAATCGCCAGGGCTCGGTAGATACCCCGTTGCAGCCTAAAGACATCGCAGACCCAAGGGAGTTCACGCACTTCCACTCGACCCAAGGAGGCGAAAAGCAGGCAGGAGAACAGCACAGTAAAACGACGTTTGGCAGGTAGGCATCGCGGTATTTATAACCTGTAACGCTGGGTAGGTAACTTGCAGAAGAATGCACACAACAACTTGGAGGGGAGTTGTGAGGAGATGCTGAGGTTTGATGTATACAACAGAAACATTTTGTACTGTGTATAAATATAGCATGGACTTCCTGGAGTGCTTTGTGGTGCTGTCTAGTTCCCTTTTGTTTTGATTATCTGAGTATGGAATTTCGTTGCCTCTGTGAAGCCTGTTCAGTTTTTCCTTGAAAATCAATGTGACAAAATTTGCAATATAAATTTTTAAGAAAAAAAAAATCTATTTTTATAGTTAGCTCTATTTTAGTAGGTCCATGATGAAGAGTGAGATTTCAAGATTTTCTGTATTTTTGTTGAAGAATTCTCTGTAATAAATACCAAGAATCTGAAAGTCAGCTTGTGTTGCAAGTTAGATAGGCAGATCTTCCTGAAGAACTTTGTTGTGAATTCGTATGTTTTTCTGTCTAGGTCTGTTAGTACTGGGAAGCTATCAGATCAACAGGTGAAGACTACCCTTGGTGGACAGCTATATCAGGGCAGTACAGACAGCCTCAATACGGAGCGACCAATGGATACAGGTAAGGAACAGATTGCTACACCCAAGCTGTCTGTATGTGCTAGGTTTTTTATGGAGTGCCAACTAGATACAGTGCTGCTTCCGACTTGGGAATTGGTTCTGACAATTTTTAGTTTCAGTGCAGAAGGCTTTTTTTAATCTTTGAAGAGGATATGTTCCATTTCTTTAGCATAGCTTTAAAATAACTGAGACAGGAAAATATCTATTTCTGTGCTAAACACAGAAATATCTCAATTGCCTATACTGGCTAGAGGGGTTTGGGGTTGTTTTCTTTGGTTTTATTTTAATACAACATTTGTGGCAGTTTCATTTCCTATTTCCACCTTGTTTTCATTTGTAAGCCAGTTTATGTAATTCTGGGTCTTTTTTCTTTTTCTTTTCTTTTTTTTTTTTCCTCTCCTCTCCTCTCTCCCTCAGCTCATCCCTTGCCACAAGTGGCCACCCAGAAGTTCTTACCTCGTTTTTGAGAGTTTGGAAGAAGTTCTGCAGACAGGGCTGGTCTTTAGCCTCCAGACCTATCATGATCTGCCTTTAGAATTTTTCTGTTGTATCTTTTGCTACGGGACTGTTGTCCTCAGGCTCTCAGACACAGCCTCTTTTGCTCTTTTCTAAGGGAGAGTAGAGCAGAGAGAGATTGAAAGTAAAAAGATACACGTAGACTGCATCTTGACTCTTTTTTTTGTGTATTGCCAAGGCTGTCCACTCAGCTTGTTTTATTTGCTGTCAGAACTTCTAACTAGTCAAAGTCTTGGATCTACATCGAAGCATGTTGTGTTGCAGTGCTCCAATGTGCTGCATATAATGAATTATTGGTATGATTATATGTAATAGGGACTAATGTGCTGAAATTTTCTCTTCCAGCTCCAGCAGGGGCCTATGGAATGGCAATGGCACCTCCTTCCATGGGAAGTGGGGCAAGTTCTCGGGCTGTCATGTTTACTGTTGGGTCCCCTCCGAGCAGCGCCACCCCTCCTACCTGCACCCATATGATCCTCAGAACCAGAACCACCTCAGGTAAGACTTTTCTGACAACTGTGGACAGTCCTTAAATGCAGTATTTAGGTTTGCCTACTTCTTGCGTCAGTCACCTGCCTACTGCCTTGCGCAGTAGGTCCTCTAGGCCATACAGTGAAAGTGCTCTGTAAAGTAGAGATTAATATCAGGTGACTTCTGCCTTTTCTCTCTTAAAGAGAGAGCCAGGCGCATGGATTTATAATACAGCGGTGTGTAACCTCCTGTGTACACAGCTTTACTCCACCACGGGGAGTATAATAGAGCTCTATAACAAAGGTGGAGATGAAAAGCTAGACTTGGGATTCTGCATTTCTGCCTACTGCTGTGCGTTGTACCAGAAACAACACACAAGAGGTGTGAGCTGACTGTGTTTTCAGCATGTGTCAGCTATGTTGCCAAATATCAAAGATCTCAAGGTACAAGGCCTTCATCTGCTCAGGATGAGCAGGAGTCTGCAGCAGTGTGCGTTTGTGAACTGCAGAACAGCCTTTGGACTGTCTGCCTTCGACTCCTTGTCAGCCATTTCCCAGAATCTGTGCTATGAATCGTGGCTGTTTATTAAGCTGTAGCCTTTGCATTCTCTACAGAGCGATGCAAGGAACAACGAGGAGAGCCTCCCAAGAGTGAATCTGTGATGACTACTGATTTGTCATTTGCTATCATCCGCAGTCCCAGCGCTGCGAGATGGAACAACCTATTAGACTGAATGTGTGTGTTATTTTTCTTGTAGTTGGATCAAACAGTTCTGGAGGGTCTCTCTGCTCTACTAGTGGCCGTGTATATATGGGCTCTCCTCCTGGTATTTATATGGGTTCTTCTCCTCCGGGAGCCGAGGCAGCTCCGAGTCTGAAGTACATGCCTTATGGTACTTCGCCTCCCAGCTTAGAGGGCTTTATCACTTTTGAAGCTCCTGAATTGCCTGAGGAAACTTTAATGGAGGTATAGAAAAAAATAATTTAATGTTTTACAATGTATAATGCTGCTAAAACAGAGACATGGTGAAAACAGGACTGCTCAGTGCGCTTCGTAGTTTCCTCTTCACTATCTCACGTTTTCCTTTTAAGATCTTGAAAATATTCCTGTATCAATTGTGGCCAATTTCTCTTTGGTAGTTATCTCTGGCATTTCATGTGTTTGCATAGGTAACCAAAGGAACACGACCGCTTGTGTTCACCAGAGCCTTCCCGAGAGGCCTCTGTTTTAATGCCAAGTCTCTGGCCACCGGTGCTGACAGTAGCAATACCCCTCTGGGTGTTGTTTTTTAACTGCTTCTTCAGTCAGTGAATGATATTAAATCCTACTTGTGGGAAGAGTGTCCTGTATTTTTAAAAATGTGTGGAGGAGTGACACACCAAAAACACAAATTGGGGTGGTCTTTCACCACCACCACAGAATGCTATCCTTGGAGTGTAAATTTCTGAAGACAGATTGCTGTTCTGTTTTCTCATTCACATCCTGCTGGAAGCTGTTTGGATTCCTATTGAATCTATGTGTTATAACATGAGTGTTGGACAGGACACTGCATTCTTCCCACAGATAGAGTTGAAAATGTATTTACACCTGCATTACTAATGAAAAGATTATAAATATTGCTAAGATATGTCTGATTAATTTTGAAGGCTTTTTTTTTCTGAGTGGAGACTATGCATGTAATATCTGTTTTAGAAGCAGAGAGTTGTTTGCTTCAGCTGAAGCTGTTCAGTTTAAATTGTAAACTTTGGCAATGACCACCTTTTAACAAGATATAATTCTACATCTAAGTGTAAATTGGAGTGAAGCAGATAAGTATGAAGCTTTAGATCAGTTCTCTTGTAGGTATCAAGTCTGTTACATAATAAAAGCCAAATGTTCCTCCTGGCTTCTCCTACAAGTGCCAAGCATACTTTTGGGTTGCTGATAATACAATAACAAGTAATATGTCCCACTTGTGATTCCTTTAGTTGCTCAGGTTTCAACAAACATAAAACTCCATGTCCCAATTCCTCTGGCTTTGTTGAAAGCCTCTTAAGTATCTTGAAATCATTAATGAAGAGAGACTAAGTTAATATCTGTCAATCTGTTTGGACTCGCTTGGTTCTGTAGTCCCTAGTGCTGGCTCTACTACCGTGTGATTTCTGCATAGAATTGACATACCAAGAAATCCTTAAATGATTAGCAAGAGTTTTAAGTGTACTTGCTTGCCTTACAGCTTATAATGGTTAAATTGTTGTCGACTTTCCCTCTGACAGAGAGAACATACAGATACACTGCGTCATCTAAACATGATGCTGACATTTACAGAATGCGTTCTGGATCTGACAGCAGTGCGAGGAGGAAACCCAGACCTGTGTACTTCTGCAGTATCGCTGTACCAAATCCAAGAGAGCATAGTTGTTGATCAGATCAGCCAGCTAAGCAAAGAATGGGGGTAAGTATGCGGTCAAATAGTATCGAGAGAATTAGTGAACATTGAATACATAAAAAACATATTCAAACTATGCCCTTTTTGTTGGGAGTGATTGTTAACTGTATAGAATCTTTTCTAGGAATAAGCGTTTAACAGCTGAAGAGAGATCAGAAAGAGCAAAGGATAGAGACACGTTTGCTGGCAGGCAAATAAAAGGACAATGTTTTTTGGCCTGCCACATAAGCTGGGGAAAGGGGTGAGCAGTTGAGGCCTGAGGTGCAGCAGTGCGCTTCTAAGCTTGGGAATTTGTGTCAGATCTGAGCCCTCAACTGTTCCTGTTGACCAGGATGAAGCAGTAGCACTGAGGTGGAGGAAGGGGGGAAAGATTGGCAAATTTGACCTGTTATCAGTGGAAACAATCAGCCCTAATATAAAGTCAAAAGCAAGGAGAAATTTGGAGTGGTGGGAAAGGGCAGTTCCACTTCCTGCTTTGTTCCTGAAAAAAAAAACCAACAAAAAAAACCCAATAAAACATAACAAAAAAAAAAAAAACCCAACCCTGCAAAGTGTTTGCTTTTCACAACTGAGAATTACAGGGGCAGAGGAAATGACACTGCAAGAAAAGTACACCCAGTTGCTTGTGGTAAGACATTGACCTCGGGCAGTCAGACCTCACAAATAAGTGTTCCTTTTCAAAATGTCTACATTAAAGCAGTTTGTGGTGCTGCTGCAGCTACTAGCTGAGCAGATGTACTCTCAACGCGTGACAGAGTGTTTGTGAGAGGAAGGGAGGGGTGGAGTCACATTTTAAACATCTGTCTTCCTTTGCTGCTGCTGCTGAGTCCTGTGTAGGGTTGTAATTAAAAAGTGGTGTTGGCTCAAGGCTTCAATGTTCTCAAGAAAGGTGTTTTGATACATAATTACTTTTTTTTTTCCCCCCTCCTCCCTAGACAAGTAGAGCAGCTGGTGTTGTATATGAAAGCCGCCCAGTTACTAGCATCTTCTCTGCATCTTGCCAAAGCACAGGTCAAATCGGGGAAACTGAACCCATCCACTGCTGTTAAGCAAGGTAGAGGCAACATATTCTAATTTGCTTTTCTTCTGAATTTTCTTTGCTGATACATCACTCAAAAAGCTTAAGGTGCAACATTTGTTTTCTTCTGTACAAAAGAATTGTAGATGTGTACAATCGCACAGTTCTGATAGTAAACAAAGATACAGCTAGAAACTGTTAAGAAATGGGCAGCTTTAAACTTGAAATGGAAATTACTTGATAAATATTTAATTCATACAAGTGGCAGAGTAAATAAACATTAAAAGCACAAGTTTAAACAGATTGACTGGGAGAAGCTGAATTTAGGCTGTGTTGTTGTTTGGTTATATGGTTTGGTTTTGTTTGGGTTTTTTTTCTTAATTTCTTCTTACCTTTCTACCAGTTGTGAAAAGCCTCAATGAGAGATACAAATTCTGTATCAGCATGTGCAAGAAACTGACAGAAAAGTTGAATCGTTTCTTTTCGGACAAGCAAAGGTTCATTGATGAAATCAACAGTGTAACTGCAGAGAAATTAATCTACAGCTGTGCTGTAGAAATGGTAAGTCACTCCTCCTACCTAAACAATAGGACATTGAGATGAATTGCTTCCTTCTCTCACATACCTCTTCCACATAACCAGAAACTAGAATGTATGTTTCCAGAGTTCTGTTTGTGGCAATTTTTTAGTATTTCACTCTCTTGCCTGCCCTGCCTTAACTGTGGTGAAAGTTCCTGGCAGATGCTGTTCCTCAGAGACATTTCCCCTCCATCAGCACATTTGGTACGTAAACACTAGGAAATGAATTCCTAATCCACACAGCCGTGTGTGCTGAAGTCTCATCCAGTTAAGGCTTACTAAAGCACAGAAGCAACAGAAGTAGCTTCATCAGTCTAGCAGGTCAGTTTGAGGAACATCAGCATGTCCATACAAAGCAAAAACAGTAGCAAATGTGTGGAAGCCTTCTCATGTAACTGATAAACTTCCTATCTGCCGTGGAGCGGATGCAGTAACCATACAGGAAACTTTTTTTTGTGGAGAGGGAAGCCTTTTTAACACAGGTGTCACACAAAGGACACTGCCTAATATTGTGCTTAACCCTGATAATGGTGTAGTCAGGCACAATTAATTTGTCTTCTTTACAAGAGAATGTAGATGTAAGAACAAGCATATTTATTCACATGTTGTTGTAGCATATAGGATCAGAAAGTGCTTTTATAGCTTCTCGGTGCAGAATATCCTTAGTAAATACAGCACAGGCACTATATTCTCAACTTCGTTTTGTTGTCTCACAGTTATAAAAGCAGATAAGCTAAATTAAAGCTCAAAAATAGTTTCTTAATGACACTTTTATATCATTCATTTTGAATTTTTCATTTCATTACTTCCCTGATGCAGTTTATGTAACTGAATCTCCTGTGTGATTCCAGGTTCAGTCGGCAGCTCTGGATGAGATGTTTCAGCAAACTGAAGATATTACATATCGATACCACAAAGCAGCCTTGCTGCTGGAGGGACTGACTAAAATACTGCAAGATCCTGCAGATATAGAAAATGTACACAAGTGTAAGTTTATGTTGAATAATGAAAATACTGAAAATTACATAGAATTAATGCATTGTAAAATAACACTTGATGTCATCAATTATTTTTTATCTCTCTCTGTTTGCAGATAAATCTAGCGTCGAGCGAAGGCTTTCCGCACTTTGCTATAGCACAGTGGCTGTATATGAGCAGTAGGAATATCCCAAGGACCAGATGGCGTGAACATAAGGGACCACATCAGTGATACTGCACTTTTTTCACTACAGCTTAATTGTTGTCCTTGTTCTGCCCCACGTGGAAGATGATTCTTACATTTCTGTGGTGACTACCAAAGAAACAGCAGCATATTCAAAGAGGAGAAATTCCAAAAGTACACTTGCCTTACCGATCCAGCAGCTCCTTTTTCTTCCTAG
>WHYT01015046.1:51055-76448 GCA_009806455.1 Tetrax tetrax | reverse complement strand
TTTAAAAAAAAAAAAAAAAAACTACATTTTTTTATTGTGAAGATAATTTCTTAAGTCTCGCTGTAGGTGGTCTTTGTGTGATAGCCTTCAAGTAACAAATGGCTTTATCTTCTGCTAATAATAAGATCACTAAAGATTTCTAGTTTGGATAATAATGCCAGAATTTTGAAAGGTTAAGAATTCTGACTGGAAAACAGGTTCACAGTTTTCACCTTTTAATAGCTGATTAGGTGATAGTCAGCTAGCTGGCTGTTAGGAAGTATTTCACAGGAGTAAACAGGCTTTCTTGCTTTAATTAAGACCATATGTGTATAGTAACTGTGATTGTCTGGGAATCTGTATCCTGCATTTTCAGTTAAATGGCTGATAAAATGTTGCAGTTGTGGAAATGACTGCAGTCCAGTAGGCAGATGTCTTTGAGAGCAGTTTTGGTTTTGCTTTCTATTTCATCATACAAAGGAACCAAACATTTCGTGAGGTATGATGGTCTTGTACTGTAACAAAATAAGAACTGAATATTTTCCTGACGTGATAAAGTTACTGTTTAGACCCAGTATTCAGAAATACTTCTTAAAAAACCAAATCTCAAGTTTATTAAGTGGCAAAACACCTATAAATTTGTGTGTTTTATTTGCAAAGTCTACATGGGTCAACTTCTCTGTAAACAGTTGTTTTGCATGTTGAATAATAGTAAAAATGTGTCGAGCAAAAGAGTTGAGTATGAACATGTTAAATCCTTGATTTATGTTCTAGTGAAGGGACCATCAAGTATTTACTAGAGAAATCACTGGAAAAAAAAGTTAGAACATGTCAACTGAATGGAGGACTTGCATGCTTAACCTGAAGATATTTCTTTGGCAACGTTTGGGTAAAACTGCCAACACCCTTCCCTCTGGAAAACATCCCATCTATTCATATCACTACCCAGAGGTTAAATGCAGCCCTTGGAACAGTCAAAGGAAATAATAGCAATCTGCTTCTAAACCATGACCCGCCTTTCGGTCGAGGTGGACAAATACGCCACTTTTCTTGATTACTGGGAGGACCACATATAATTATTCTTGCCCTCCCTGGAGCTGGGAGGTGCCAGGAGATGTCCCAGGGCCCCTGCACTCACTGACCATTGCTGATTCCCCTCCCTGATGGCAGATTTTTTAAATTATTATTGTTTTTTTTTTTTTTTTCTGTGTTTATTCACAAATACCACCTGTGTATTGATTTCAGCATTTTGGTCCTTCTTGAGGAAGAGCTGAGCCAGCTGCTCGTCTCTGGTGCTGTTCCTTTGGCAATATTCTCTTGGAAACAAGGCTTTCTGCCGTCGCAAGTATTTTAAGTACAATCACTTGCCTTGCTTGGAGGAGTCCTAATAATGCCATACTTAAATGTCTGGTAGGCTTTTTTCAGTCAAATACTCGAGCTGTTGCTAGCAATCTGGAAATGTTTTCATGTCTGAAAAATGGAAATGTTGCGGTGCCTCACCAGGTGGTCAGGAACGGGAGAATTTTCCTTCCTTTAGGTGATAGAGGTCAGGGCGTCTTCCATTTTGTTCAATGTGCTTGAATATTTTTCCTTTTGGGGAGGGCGTTGAATAAAATAATCTTAGATGCTCAATGCAAATTAACACGTCTTTGTCATGTCTGTAAATACAGTGGATTTGTATTAATAATTGGAGAGGAAGCACGGGTATTTGCAATTGATTGCACTGTTGCAGCTGGCTGATTTTGGATAACGTGAGTCATGTCCTGGAGACTCCATAAACAGTGAAGGAAGCGTGCACGAGTTTTCACTGACCTCCATGCTTGGCTGTGTGCAAAATCAGCAGAGTGGAGTTAAAAATCCTAATTTAACAATTCTGTCATCAGCTGCGTGCACTGTGCATGCTGCGCTGCTGTTTGGCAGCGCTGAAATGTAACCAGGGATACGGAGTTGCAGAATCCCACCCTTTATCTTTAGCTCCTCTTCAGAGGAGGAGGAGAAGGAGAGGGAAAACTTGCCCAAAAAGATTTCAGCGGTTAGCGGTGGTGTTCTGCTTCTCTAAGTTTAGCAGCAGTTGAGGGTGGCTGTTAAAAGGAGCTTTCAGCTTTTGGAACTGTGTTCTGAGCGGCGTTAGGTAACGCGGTGCCTCAGCGTGCTGGAAGTCTGTCCCTGCTGCTGCTTCCAAAGCCAAAACACCCGGCTGAATTTAATCAGCCACTTAGTAAAAATGGAAGAGATTTAAAAACTTCCCGTTACGGACGAGAATTGTGTAGTTTGCTCACCGGTAAACTTGAGGCTGCGTATTTAAATTGTGATTTGTGGAAGTTTCATGTCACTCGGAAGCCACGTCGCTTTACTCTATAGAGGCAAACCTGATCTCAGCATCAGCAGGGGCTTGTTGTTTTGCCACTGTAGAGAAACTTCTCCTTCTGTCTGTTGTGCAGCCAGAACAATATAGAGGGTTATGGAAAGGCTGCATTATTCCAGGGGCCTTTCTGACGGTTTTCACAGTTTCTATAGGATGTTAACAAATCTCCCATTGCAAAAAGCTGCAGCTGAATTTGGTAAAATATCACCTCTTCTAATTCCTTCTCTCATGGATCTTATCAGCTGGCTTCCTGAGTGAGTACCACCAACATTTTATGTGCTTACCCTTCAGCATTTCCACAAAATCTGTTTTAATTGTCTCTTTCTGAATTAAATAAGGATACTTGCAAGTTCATGATCCTTCGCATACTTAGTAAGGAAAAGTCTTTGAAAGAAGCTTTGAGTTCCCTGCTCTTCTGAGGTCTGCCTTCTTGCAGGGAAATGGATACTTGGTTGTGGAAGGGGAAGGGGATTCGTCTGGGGTGGTCACTAGCGCAGGCTATGTGGAAGGAAACAGAATCCTGTTGTGAAAAGAAGGAGAGAGACCACACATACATGAGTATTTTGATAAAATCTCCTGTATTTGTTGATAGTCTGGGGTACTGCTAAGGTGGGGGCAAGGAGGGAATAAAATAATCCAAAGTCTGCATCCATTTAATAGAATTGCTGTACTTCTCTTTTAAGATTTATATTCAGGAAGCGTAAATCTACTACACTCATAGCAAAATCAATTTTTCATAGCTCTTTAGAATTCACACTGTTTATGTTTTTTTATCAATTTCATTTGGCTGATACCTTCAGTGAGTGGAGTCTTGGCTTTGAGTTGCTCTCACCGGTGGAGGGAAAGATGCTAGTGATGGAGGAACCTTCGTGGAGCTGCGTGGCTACTGGGATGAGGGGTCTGGCCAGTACTCTGCTCACAGGGCTTCCATCTTCCCAGTACCCATCTTCCTCCTCTTGTGAACGTAAAGCCGTAGCGTTTGGGAATCTCGTCTCAGCCCACACATACGCGTGGCTTGGCACCTGTACGGAACTTTGTGTGAGCTTAAGCTCTAGTTCAAGGGGAGGCGTTTTAAGGCAGGTACTTGCTTTGTGGTTTGGGTTGGGGGGTTGAATTTACAGCCAACTTTAAACTTCTGTTCCGAAATTCTACTTCAGGACCGGGTTAAATCGGTCTGTAAGCTCGGCTTGTGTGCTCCCTCATGTTAATGGTGCTGCTCTGTGATACTAGGGATAAAATTTGCCTCACTGCTGGAGCTTGATGCAGTAAGATTAATGATGAAAGTTTGCAATTAAGTAAATGTTTGCAAGGCATTTAGCAATTAGTGAGATGCTAACGCTTTTCACCCTTTTTCTGTGATCAATGATTAGTAAGGTGATATTTTATTCCTACTGGCAGGCTACGGTATTGCTTGCTCTACCTCTACTAATAGTGTCCCAGGAAGTAATTTGAGAGCATAAGGATGCCTAAATAGTAAGGGTCTGGAAAAAGAAGATAGGCTGATATTTCTGGGGTAAACAGAAAACTGAGAAAAAGGAGAATAAATTAGCTAACGTAAAACTGGAGGAAAGCTGGATGAAAGCTTTTAAAGAATTCGGTGTGATGTCAGTTTGTGGAAAAAAACCAACACCTTTCAGATGTCACACAAGCCATTTTTAGGTTTTCTTATTTGTCAGTATCATTTTAAAAGATAAAACTACTGAGCTTTAATTTTCTGATACATAAAATAATTTAAAAGAAGAGGCTTAGTGTTCATTCAAGGCTGGCAAACTAATGTTAGAAAAGGATTTTTTTTTTGTTGTTCTTTAAGTGGTGGGCTTTTTAACCCACTAGTGGTATTTCAGCCATTGTAAATACCTGTGTATAATTCTTTAAATAACTAAGAGTTAGCTGTTACATACGTACACAGGAGCACAACCTCTACATAAATACCTGTTATTCAGCTTTAGCTAAGGGTGCGTTACTGGGGTGGGTGGTGGCCAGGCTTGCAGCACTGAACAGTGACTCGGTCAGAAGGGACATCTCCAGGTCCCCGCTCAGAGCAAGGCTGAGGATGCTCTCAGTTGTCCAAGTTTTGAGTATCTCCAAGGATGGAGATTTCACAGCTTGTGTGGGGCCTTATTCTCATATTTGACCACTGTAATTCCTACTGTTTAGGAGGAATTTATCCTATTGCAACTTGGATTCGATGCCTCTTGTCCTGTTCCAAGAGTCTCACTCCATCTTCTCTGTAACCTCCCCTTAGGTAGTTGTATCTGTTTAAGATGTTAAAATAAATGTACAAAGAGATGATGAAATGCTTGATGATGGGGCTCTGAGCAACCTGATCTGGTTGGAGATGTCCCTGCTCCTTGCAGGTCCATTCCAACCCAAACCATTCTACGATCATTAAGTCACTCAGGAAAATGGAAGCTCGGTACATTTGAAAGGCGTACTGTTCTTTTGCAGCACTCTCTTGTTAAAGGATTTGACATGCTGGTTTCTCAGGCTCTGTACCCAAGTTACTCAGTGTTCCAGTAAATACGTACTATTAATCCATGGACTTTTTTTAATTTCCTAGTGACGTATCCAGAAAAATTATTAGGTTAAGGGTGAAGACAAAGACAGAATCAGGCTGACAAACATTAGTGCTTTTATGCCCATGTGGTGGTGTATGTCTGAGCTATAGTTAACACACCCCCCCTTTTAATTGGGTTCATTTTCTCACAAGAAAGAAGATGGGAGCGTATGGTCGGTGGCAAAGAGTTCTACCGGTTTTAGCAGATTGTGTAGTTGTGACTTGACATCTTGAACGTGTTAGGGTAGGGACTCTTGTGTGCTGGAGTGACACCTGCTCCATGAAAGTAAGTAAATAGGAAGCATGCTTATATCTGCATTACAGTAAAAGACAAAACAGTTAGAAAGAAGAGTGTCTCTGGAAAACTAGGAACAGGTAAGCTCAAGAGATGCAGTTAACAAGAATATTGTATTGATTCCTGTTTCAAATAGAGCAACAACACGTGCTTTCTTCAAAAACAAACAAAGCTCCCCAAAAGTGAAGGAAGAAAAGGGGAAAAAAAAATCAAGAAAACCCTTAATGTTTTTTTTTTTTTTTATCCACTTTGTTTGAGACTGTCCTATGGCATACCTAGAGATTGTATGATTGTAGCCAAACTATTTTTTCTGGGTAATATGTGAAGGTAATAGTGCTATCGGCTCACCTTTTCAGAGATGGAAAGGGAAGTAATTAGATGCCATTATTGTTAGTTTATTTTATTTTTTTGTGTTTTTTCACTCCTTGGCAAGCATGGTCTTGACTGCGTAGTGGTGGTGTTCCTGAGTAGTTTGCTCTTACGCAGTGTATATTCATACTCAGTCTTGAACTCAAGTTATGCTTGTCTGGATTTAAAATTTAGATGAGGTCCTTTGCCTTTAAAATTCAACTTTCTCTGCATTAAAACTTGACAGTTCGTAATATCCTGCAGCAATTTTTCATGGCAGTTTGATACATTTTCTGTAAAACACCCAGAATCAGAGCCTATATAATCTCAGTGAGTAGTAGTTACGATAAAGGTTCTTACACAGCGTAGTATGAAGGGGAGGAAACTTTGGGCACTTGTGTCACCGCTCTACTGAAAATCAGACTGAGGACTTTAATGGCACCACGTACGTATGGTCTCCCTCCAGAAATGACATGATGGTCTGTAAACAGCTCAGTTTCCCCAAATGTATGATTTAAAATAGAATTTGGGATTATAGTGTAAGGTGATCCGTGTGTGGTCTTCATGTAGAGAAGAAGGTGGTTGGGTTTTGAGAGAACAGCAGCACAGGAGACCCTGATGCCTTGGGGTGCTGTTTCAACCTTCCTTTCATTCTACCTGTTCTTATTTTCTGTGCCAATTACATCTTACATCGCCAGGAGGTTCTGCAGGTCAGAAAAGAGATGTGAATATCAGGTGGGAGTTTGTATCCTTCAAAGTATTAATCTTTATTCCAATAAACTGTTGTATTTGCAGCTGACGAAGGTGCAAGAGGAGCAGGGGTTAAAGATTGCAACGGGGGAAAGCTTACCTCTTGCAAAATGCTCTTCTGAGGTTACAGAGAGCAGCTGTTGGGACTAAGTAGGGGTGGTTTTTTGGTTGTATGAGTGCTGGGGGTTCTTTGTTGCTTTTTGTTTGGTTTTGGTTTGTTGTTTTTTTGTTTTGTTTTGTTTTTTTAAACTGTTGTGGATAGGATCATCTTTCTCTGTTGCTTGAATTTTAACTTTCCCAGAACATGCAGGACAACAGTATTTTAGACCCTATTTTTTGCCCTGACTTCTTATTTTAGCACAGAACCTGCAGAGGTGAAATAGTTGAATGCTTCATACAACCTGCTGTTTGCACAGTCTCAGGGAGATGGTTTCTTTTTTTATTAACTTAACCTTTCATCAGAGTACCATGAGCACTAATGCTCAGTATAGAAGAATAAAAAAAAAAATTACGGGGTATATATTCCTATAAAAAATCTGTACCTCGTTTAAAAAAATCCCTCTGAATCCTGTCTTCAAAGAAAAAAAGAATAATGTTTCTTTTGTATCTTCCAATAAAATTCTGACCTATCCCTTTCTTTAGCTTCAGCTTTACCTTTTGCAATGGTTTTGTTTTATTGCCAGAATACTGACCAGTCCATAAGAAGCCGACTCTTTCCTTTCTTTAAACAGTGTCACCATAGCAGGTTGCTTATGTTCTGTTCATTCTGTTAAATACAACAATTAGTGTTAATTACTGCTTTGGTTTTTCACATTATTTGAGCTTACCGGCCTATTACCCTCGATAACACATATTCTGGTTGTTAGTTATTTTGTTTTGTTGACAGTATTAGTGTTTCACTCCAGTGTTTTGCTTTAAGATTACCATATCATTAAGCTGCATAATAAGATCCAGTCTTTATTCTCCTGCAGTGAAATGGCAGGGGAAGGCGGAGCGTAGTTTTGCAATTTATTCAAGAGAAGGGAGGGGGGAAAAAAAAAAAAAATGTCTGAAAATGGGTTAGAAAATTACTTGGTGCTCTCTGTTAGGGGATAGCAAGGCCAAAACTGAAGCATTTACAGTAAAGCTCATATTCATGGAGGTGGATTGTTTTTCCACCTCAAATGTTGCAAAACACGGAGTGTTAGTAGCAAAATAATCCATGTAGCAAATTGTCGCGTAATTTGGGGGCAAGTCCTCTCGATTTACTAGCAGAATTGTGTCTACTTTTATAATACATTGTGCTGTATGCCTCTGGTGTGGATAACTAGAAGTCTCTTTAACTGCAGTTCGGTAGATAAACAGTTAAAAGAGTGTTTTTTGCTTTTGGAGGCAAGAAGTTAATCTTTCACAGCATATTTTTGACATGTTACTGAAAGTTGTTTTGTACGCTGGCTCTGCTGCTATTCTCAGTGTTTGTTGTGGGACTCTCTTCAGCAGAACTGCTGTCAATGATAGCCCCGTGGAAGCAAAAATAGCAGCTAATCAATGTGTGTTTTATCCGTGGAGCTAAACGCTTAGCTTAAATGGAAAATAGATTTATAAAAAAAATAAAATAAAAAAATTTCTGATGTGATATGACAAGCTGCTGCAGCCTCATTTTCTCTGTTTCCTCATGAGCGTTTGGCCCCAATTCTGGACTTAAGTTTAGACAGGGATTGTGCTTAGGGGAGTTTTTGAGTTTATTGGTGGTTTTTCATTTTTTTTCTTCATGCTTCATAGGCCTTTGCCTTTAAAATGTGACTTCATGCAGAACAGATCACAGTTGTTTCTCTTCTGGCCTATCATCAATGACGTGTTCTCTTCAATTACTGTCTCGACTTGCACCCCAAAAATGTAGGACACTAGGTTATCTACCAGCAGTACTCCACATAAAGTGTAGCGTAAAAGCATTTGGAAATCTTGTACTCTGAAGTATTTCAGAGATCTGAGAGAAGTTGCTTCAAAAGTTCTTGAAATGTTTGGGGTCGCTCTTGACATGGAGACATGGGGTGCGGTCCCCATAGTTGTGCATCCTGGCCTGCCACTGCTAATGGAGTGGCTTCTCATTTCCTAAAACAGGTGGTGTGTTCGGAGTGTGGTTGATATTTATTTCTTACATTGCTGTCCATGGAATTATGTTCTTAACGTGTACCTACTTTTTATTAAAACAAGGTTACAGCCTTGTTCCTTAAAAAAAAAGAATCATCAGATCACTTCCTGGAGGTGTATTGAGTCTGACCTCTTTCTGTCTTCTTTCCCCCCCCCCCTCTTTTTGACCTCATGAGCTACCTGTAGAGACAAAGTGCCAAACAGCTTGTTAATTGTTGTGGTTGCTTTTACTGCGGCCTGTAATAAGACATCTCATGATGGAAAGGTGGTTGCACATGTCGAAAACCTGATAGATGAATGTGTCGCCGTTGACATGAAACGTCACGAATGTGCCTGTAGTCATTTCATTCATCGCTACAAATGGGATTCTCTTCCTCTGCTTGGCATGCATGTGTGTGCAGAAGTGGCTGAAAAGATTTAAGCATGCCTGTGTGTCAAACGATAGTCTAGATTGAGCGTGGAGGTAGAAACATTTGTTGTTGGGTGTTTGGGGGACCTTCTCTGTTAGATCTGCTGCATGATGGTGATGGTTATTGCTTGAAACGCGGTGGGAACCTATTGGTGTCCATCTGAGCTGTAAGCATCATTGGCCTTGTACATTGTTTCCTCTTCTATTGGGACTCCTTGAATTCTGCAGTTCATTTTTTCAATGCTTAAGCTTCCTGTTGCCCTGAACTTTTGGACATACACCATGCTCATCAGAAGTTGTGTGTCAAAAAGTAGAATTGCCTCAGGAGAACCACAATGTAATTTGTATCTGTTCTGGTAAGGATGCTTAATACTGATTAAAGTGTTGGTGGTCAGTTTATATTCCACCTGTATGGAAAAAATGAAGGAAGTGCATAGGTGTTTCACTGACTGCTGAGCCTGTGGACATGTGTCTTTTATCAATACTCTACACTGTCTTCAAAGGTGAATTAAGAAACAGTACAAAACTGCACAAAAGTTTGTTGGGTTTTTTTTTTTTTGTTTCTGTCTTTTTAAATCCTCTCTCCCAGGCATTTGAGTTCAGAATTAAATTAGGAAAAAGCTTAAAACAAACAAACAAACAAAAAAGGACTAAAAAAAACCACTCACAAGACAAAAATACTTTTTATTTCGGTGTGGTTAGTCACGGAGTGGAAACATTTGTCCTGGTGACAGCTTTCTTAAAGGGAGCTGGGCAGCTTTGCCACTCAGGCAGAAAAGGCTGTAGTCAGGCCCTCGTTTGACGAAAAGGGGAAACAGAGCCCGTTGAGAGGTGCTGATAGGAGAACTGAGCAGAATTATAGATCACTTTTGTGTATTACTGCCTCTCTGGCACTTCTTAAACTCTGAAAATACAACCTAAAATTGCCATGGTGAGAAAGTAAGATTCATCCCTTAAGGCTTAGTATGCACCTCTCTCAAAATGGCTTTCATATTTCATCTAGACACAAAGATTTGTAACAGCAATTATTTTTTTAAAAGATCTGACACGAGTTGTGCATTTGTGAAAAAGTTGCCAATGCGATGCACGTGTTGTGGCAGACGTGGTAAAAGCCGCGGTTGTGAAAGGAGGGGATCTGGAAAGGGCAGGAAGAGGCAGGTCTGTCACAGGAGGGAATTTCAGTTTGGGCAGCGTCCTTCACCTGTGGCAGATGACACCTCTGTAAGCCAAAAACCAGTTTTGGAGATGCTGGGGGTCTCTTTTCAGCAAGAAGAGCCGGGTTGCAGTCTGCAGTGTTTGGTAGGATGGATTAAGATGTGCTTCATGTGAACAGGAACGATGACAGTGATACAGAGAACAGAAAGAACGGTTGCACTTGCCATTTGAAGACCAGGTACGTCATAACAAGCTACCTTCAGTGCTGTCCTTGCTCAGTAGATGTGTGGACAGACAGCGTCAGCTTTGGGAGCGCTCCCTGGTAAGTGGTGAAGCACCCAATGGCCTTGTGATGGGTCTTTAGGAGATAGTAATTAAATATTTGAATCTCATTTATGGAGGTATCAAGAAACTGAGACGAAATGTTAGAAATAATAAAACCTACCATAAAATTGTAGTGCCAGAAAGCTTCTGTAGTGGCCACGTTTCATCAAAACGCATCTCTTTAGCATAATGGGTTGTAAAAGTGAACGCTACTGATGATGTCAGTGCAGTCACATTGTGGTAGATGGTTTTCTTGGACATCTTTGCATTCTTACTGTGCTTTCACTCAAGTACCTGATAGCATCTTGCAATTAGCACGTGCCTTGCCTGCTGTGTAGGACTCAGAGTGACTCAAACCACAGATGACGGCGGTGAAGTGATTTTTTTTTTTTTTTTTTTGCAAGCAGACACATGGGGAAGGAGTACGCAGGACGAGTTGTCCAGCACATCCCCGCAGCATGCAAACAGGCTTTGATGTAGGATGGGCAGCTGAGAGAGGTCCTTAAAGATGTGGCTCTGAATCACACGTGAGGAGATGCTAAGGGCACAGAAGTGGAAGGTGGCTTGGGAAGGGTGACTGTGAAATGGTGGTGTTCCTTCAGAGGATTCAAGGAGGGAAGAGAGAGAAAGAGAGCAAAACCATTGAAATCGGTGAGCAACAAGGTGGCAAACCTCAATAAACTCTGAGAAGTGGGAGACACGACTCAGAGTTCTTACAGATGCAAACCTGAAAGAAAAAGAGGACTTAAGATGAGGTGGCGGTTTAACAAATTGTTTTATTATGGAGACAAGCGCAGACTGTCCCAGTTCAAATGAAGGATAGACAATGCCGTAGCTCACTAACAGGATGAGTTTCTCCAGCCCGAGAAGGAAGGAAGCAAGCCTGCTGAAAGTCTGACCTAGTTTCCAATAGGGTTAATTTGATCAGGGGTAAGTGTAAAGAATATTTTTGCTTCTCTGATGTCTTTGTTGTTGTTTTTAATTTTTTTTTTTTTAAATTAATTTTTTATGTTCTGTGCCTTGTGCTTGCCAGAACATGCACCTAGCAGTGGCTGTGGGGAAGACAAAGAATCAGTGACTATTACAGCAATGAAAGGAAGACAAAGGATTTGGTCTGCTGCTCAGTAGGAAGAGGAAGTTGACACTAAAATATTTTATTAAAATGGGGGAAGGGAAACTTGTATCAGTCTTTGGCTAAGACTTTAATTGAGAGCAGATGGCAAATTAAATCACTGAATGCTTAGTGGTTGGTGTGAAACTATACAACTTCAGAGCTGTGAGCTGTTACCTCTGACACCTTGGGAAGAGTAAATAAGCTTCCAAAAAGAAAACCAGAAGAATGAACATCGTACTTAGGCTGCCTTATTCATAATTTCTCGTTTCAGTTTTCAGAAAGGAACACAGAAACATAAGAAATATTGCAAGAAGCCAAGGAAACCAATAATATCCAGCAGATTTTACTTTTAAAAAATAAACCATGTCAAAGAAACTGAACTTATTTCTGTAACTTGGTAACAAGGAAAGGAAAAGCTGATAGATTACCATGAGTTGTAGCGAAGCTTTTAAGACTTTAAACTAGAAAAAAATGTGATCTGCATATAAACTGCTGTAAAATGGGTGCTCAGGGCCTTCAAAAGGATGCGGCAGGTGGGACTGTGATACATCTGACACTGGTCAGCCAGCAATGACCTGGATGATGCAAGGGAGAATATACTGAATCTGCAGGTACTGAAATAAAAGACATACTGGGTGTTTCCACTGAAAATAGAAAGGGACTGGATGAGCTAAATGCATATCGTGTGTTTTTCATGTCCCTTCATGAGACTATTTCAAGATTTTGTGGAATAATCCACTGCAAAAACTGAAAAGAAAGGACAACCAGTTGTGTTGCTAGTCTGTAGAAGATCCTGAGGTATTTGTAGTAGTCAGACTTGACACGCAGCAGTAAAAAGAAAAGATATATGCCTGTTTACGCATTCCAGCGTGGCAGCTGATCTGTAAGAACGGTGAAGTCGTGCTGCTGTACCCTGTTTTGGAAAGGCTTCTTCAGAACTGCTGTGTAAAGCTTTGAGCACTGGATTTGGACTTGAGAGCTTTCCAGGGAGCAGGGAGAAAGAAATCAGACTAGAAATGCTGACCTGCAGAGAAAGACTGAACAAACTGAGAACTTCTTTTATCCTGGGGGGAAAAAAAAAATAAATCCTGATTTTTGTTTATTTTTTTTTAAATCCTGAACTAAATGCTGCTGTAAAAACTAATCTGTTCTCTGTCCGTTCTTGTCCTATCAAACCAGCAAAATAGGCTTTAATCTGGATCTCCTTTGCTGGAGTTTGGCACTAGAAACCTTTTCCAAGAATAGAGGTAGTGAAGGAATCCATTTCCTAAAAAAAAAGAAATCAAATAAAAGCTGCACCAGACAAATTCTTATTTGTATATATGCGGATTTTCGTGTTGGTAGAGGAGGATGGGTTAGATTTCCATGTGCTTTCTCTCCGTAGTTTCTGTGACTGACTGACTGTAACATTTCATTAGTTAGTTTGCCTACAGACATCGCAACAGCGTTGGTACTGGTGTGCAGTTTTTGATACAGAAAAGGTGTGTGGTGTGGTTAATTCTGCAATGGCTGGATAGTCACTTTTCCTTTCTTCCCACCTCTTCTTGCAACTGTGTTATTAAACGTTACATGTAGATGGCTGTGGGATCTCTGCAGTTGAACCTGAAGCGAAAGGATGAGCGTTTAAAAGCGTCAGGTTCATTCACACCACTGGAAGCACCTTGAATCTGCAGGTCAAACCACACAAAAAGATGAATATTCAGCTGTCACTTAAAGCAGTAGCCCTTCTTCTCTCCCTTCGGAGAAAACACCTCTTCTCTCACCCACAGCAAACGCTTTTTGCAGAATTCCTCGAGGGACTGGTGGTAGGGAGGGTGCTCTAATACGTCCTCGTTTTGTGGTGCCCTTCGCAGATCCTGCGGTACTTCTGGGGAGTAGCTGGAGTTATTCAGCAGACCACAGACATCAGAAGGTCCATCATCTCCGTTTGATGAGGTTCTCGATACAACAGTTGGTGCTGAAGTCAACAGTAATTTGCTGCTGCGCTGTCTACTCTTCAGCGCTATAAAATTATTTAGAGTAGAGTGTAGTAGTTTTACCTAGAGTCAATGGTTGAGGAAGTGCCAAAATAATTGGAAAGGATGACAGGAAGGGGTTTTTACTCTATTTTGGGCCGTGAGGTTCAGGAAGTAGGAATTGAGGAAGCTGCTGAGAGGGTACGGGGACACAAAGAACAGTACAAGACGCTACATTGCAAGATAAGGAAATTTAATGGCTTTGGGGTTTTTTCTTCCCCCTGCAACACACTGGGTGGACCTGGCAATGCTGTGATGGACAAGAGCAAGGAAAAGGAGATCCACCCTCTAAGGCTGGGGAGGAAATAGGCTGTTCTGGGGACAGAAGGGGCTGATCTGCAGCAACTGGCATGGACTAAGCAGGCAGAGCAGTAAAGGGGCTAGGTGCCTTAGAGCAGAGAAAGTCAAATTATTTCAGATGGAAAAGAAGATAAATTAGAGTCGTAGACTCCTCCTTCCTCCCTTTACCCCCTCAATCTGCTGCAGTGGGTTCCCAGGCTGCTGTAGCCAAGCTCTTCTGCTCGCAATCACCTCTTCCCCATCTCCCTACCCATCTCCGCTTCCCCAGCCCCGCGCAAACGCCAGTGAAAGTGCTCGGGTGCAGCTGCGTCTGGCTCACATAAAGCAACTGAAGCATAATGCCCAAAGATGTAAATAAAGGTATTGGGATACTCCTGTTATCTGGTTGTAGCAGCGTTGCAAGATTTGTTCGTACCTTTAGATTTAGATTATCTGCTCTCTGTCTCAATGAATAACGCTGAATGTGTTTGTTCAGCTGCTGGAAATTTTCCATCTTTTTCCTTCAGTTTTCTCCTAGAATAGGGAGAAATAATCTTCCCATGGAGAAATTGAGCAAAGATTTGATTGCAAGAGCTTTTGGTGCTGCTTTTTTTTTTTTTTTTTTTTTTTTTTTTTTTTTTTTTTTTGCTAGGAGAATACATTTGTAGTGGTAGCTGGAAGAGAAGAGAACTGAATGTGCAGGATTAAGCTTGAGGCCCCAGCTTCCTGTATAAGGGGAGAGGAGCTCACGAACCCGAGACGCCAGCCAAAAGGAAAAAGGGTAATGGACAAACATAGACTGTGCGCTTCGCTGCGCCGCGGGCCAGCTGCTGCTGGGTGGACCGCCTGCTGTGGGACACGGGTGACATTTGGGGCAGTCACTGTCTCTGCGAAGCTGCCCTTTGGCTGCGCTGAACGCAGGCGGTGGGTGAGGGCAGCTCGGCAGATGAACAGTTTCTCATGGTTTGAACAGTTCAGAAAGCAGTAGGGTTTCATTTCTGGGAGGATTTAGGTAAAAGAGCTCCTCATATGAATTTTATTATTTAAGGCTAAAGCAAATGTTGAGAAGTAGGAAAATAGAAGTTCTTGGAAAAAATAACATGAGGAATTCAGTGCTCTGTAGTTGAAGAGCCGCGGGTTTGGAGGAGGAGGCTCCCAGCCTGGCTCTTGGAACACCGCAAAACCAAGCGACTTGGGAGTGCCAGTTCCAAAACTTTGCTGGGACCTCACTTCCTTTTGAAAGCTCAGTTAGAAATGTGTTTTTGATAGAGCTTACAGCTCGCTTCCACAGTCTCTGATCTGGGAACTGATGATCAGTGTTTACGAGCTCGTTCTCTGCAAACTGCACGCTAGAGAGCCTCTGTTTCCCGTGTCTCATGCCTTAGATTCCTCTTTTTGTAGGGAATGTGAAGAAAAATCTGAAAATCCAACCCAAAGTGAAATCTTTGAATGCTAATCACTTAATTTTAACAGGATCTGTAGTAAATTAGGTAAAGGATAAAACTTTCCCTTTCCTGCTCTCTTGCTGTCATAATGAGCACAGTATCCCAGCTCATGTGGAACACGATATCTTAAAGAAGAGAAATTATAAGATATCTTTAAGGGATAATTGGCCTGGAAGTTGATTTATACCTCTGGTTGCAGCCATACAGTTGAGTCCATAGCAAATTTCTTCCAATCACCTGAATAAAAATGACCCTCCTGCCCTTGATATCCCTCCCTGGTTCTACTCGTCCTTCCCGCTGAGGCAGCGCAGAGCAGCGAAGACAAAGTTTGTGTTTGTTATATTTGTCCTTTTTTTCTGCAGATTGTAGTGCTTGTGCTCCTTTCTCAAAGGACACCTTGTCCAGTTCCTTAAGCGTCGTTAACTTGCTGGTGGCTTCCTGGAAAAGATACTTGAAGGCTCCAGGGAATTGAACTCGGCGATACTGCCTTCTAACGTAGCCTTGCCAGACACAAACACTTCTATGGTAGCAGTATAATTGGACTCTTGCTTTCTGATTTCTGAAACATCTGGGTTCATGTTCCACAGTTTGTTTATTTTTATAGAAGCCTGAGGCCGTAGCAGAGCCATCAGACTGCAGAGTCAAGGCTTAAACAAGTAGCACAAGACCGCTGTGGCTGCTGTTCTTAGAAGGACTCTTCTCTTCCTAGAAGTTTTCATCCTTTTAACAGGCAGTTATTTTGCTCCCTTACATGATTTTTGCTGCTGTAAATGGTTTTGCTAGTGGGATTTGGTTTTATTTACATATTTTATTAGTAATGTGGACTGTAGATGCCTATCCAAAATCAGGATTCTCTGATCTCCTTCATGTAAACAAACTGGTTTTCAGAAATGGCTGATAAAATCTGTTCCACTTCAGATTATAACACCGAGTTATGGATCAAAATTTGTTATTCTCCTTATTTTGGATACGGTAAGTGATTATATTTTTGGTGGCAGTTATAAAACTACACAGTATTATTTTAGAATTGATCTGATAAATGGCGAAATATTTTGTTACAGCTTAATTATGGGAGCTTGTGGTTTACCCTTATTTAAATGTGTACCTGAATCTTTTCAAAGTAATAAGGCAAATATAGTACTGTTTCTGGAGGCTTAAAAAGAAGATTTGTTCTCTAATATTAAATTTTAAATGTATTATTCATGAGGAAAGCAAAGCAGAAAGCTTTTTTTCTCCCCTGAGTAGAAATGAACTTGAAGAATACATTATCTGTGTAGAGGAAAAAAAAAAAAAGGATTCTAACCCTTGCGAATATCGGAGTGGTACATGCAAGTTCTATTGGAATTTCCTCAGAGAAAAGAAACCAGAATTTTGTTGAAAATAAGCTGATACAATCATTGAATAATTTGTACAATAATATTGGAATGACATTCCTAAAAGAAGTCAGAGTAATTCTTGTTAGAATATGCTTTATAGAATGACAGAGTGAGTACTGAAATTGCTTTAAATTCCACGTCCAAGAATTATTACCTCTCTGGTTTGGGTACGGGGCTGGGCTGCCTATTTTTGTTACTTGCCACTTTCAAACTAGCTTTTCCGGATGTGTGCGTATGCGTGCGATGTATTCATGCAGAGACGTACCTACTCTTGGTTTATTAAGGCAGGGAAAATGTGTGTGAGGTTTTCTCTCTATGGCATGTAAATGGAATTTGGAAAAACATGTAAAGCTATTTAACATTATGTAACACAATGAATTCTTTCGGTATGGAGTATTTAAAACCTGCTGCAAACTTATGTTTGTTATTCTATTGTCTGCTGCCCTATCAGTACAAACGAGAGGGATAAGCCAAGTGACATCATCTTTAGTGATCTTTTTCAGTTGTACTTTTCTGTGTACTTTCTCATTCCTAGATCATGGTTTAGTTGCCTGAAATGACTCAAGGAAAAAAAAAAAAATACCAAGCTGCATGTTCAGACGAGAGGCTCTCAAGAGATGTTTTTTCCATTGCTTTACTTGAGTCTTATGCAACAATTAGTTTATTAATAAGAAAAATATCTGTAATTAGTAATATCCAGACACCAAACACCACAATTATATTTTGTGGAAGGCAGAACTTGTTACTTAAATGTTTAGGACCTCATCTAGCAGTATTTCCAGCATCTATTTTGGATCAAATACATCAGATGAAGCAGATGAATGCCACTGCAGGAATTTCTGCCACCTGTGATAAGGGAATGAAGTTAAGATTTTACAAGCTAAGTACTCCTCTAGACCTCACTGTTAAATTACATGAGCGCCTCTCAATTTTTAATATATATACAGCCCCAAGCTCCTAGTGAGAGGCTGTGTCTGTGCCTTACCTAAGAATAAAAATGAAGCAGGAAATACTTTGTAGGTGTGTTTTACCCTGGGTTTAAAAGTTGTTCTGTAGACAAGGAACCATGGCGTAAAAGGTATGAAACCACTTCTCCAAAAAAAAAATGGAGATTTGGAGTGGAGCAGAAAAGTGAATGTAGTTCTCTTTAGACTTTGGTTGTTTTAATTGGGGGGCTTGACCTTTTTCTTTTTGCAGTGCGTATTTAAGAAGCACCATACAGTATTGCCTTCTGTCACTTGATCCAAAGTTTTAAGGAAACCTCAATTCCATGTCCTGTGTTGTTATTTGGAGCAGATAGCACCTTCTGGCATTACTTGGGGTTTTGTATTGTCTTTCCTTTTAATAGAAGTGTCCAAAACTTGCAAGATAAACTACGTATTTCTAGCACTTTTTTTAATATATTCACTTCCAGCCGCATTCCTTAATGTTTGCTGTGATTTTTCCGATGATGCAAACCGCAGCAGATACAGATGCTTGTACCCTAAGCAGAAGAGCAGGAGGAATGTCGCAGGTTTGTAGAACTTGCATTTTTTAACTTTATTCATGAAGATACACCTATGGAATTGAAGAGAAGACTTGAGATAGTGGTGAGAAACTGAAAACCTGTGGCCAGAAAGCAGGCAGGAACATTACACAAGCGTTGTAATTACCTGGCGTTGTTCCCGGGTGGTGGTGAAGCGTGTTTTCACGCGTGACTTTTCGAAGGTATTTGGAAATGGTGCTCATCCTTCATTAAAGGAAGGGATGAAACAGCCATAAGATCTTTGAGCAACTGAATTTTCTCAAGTGAGGGGAAAAAAAACTCCCAAGTTTTGTGGATAATGTGCTTGCTTAAGTACTCTGTAACTCGGTGTCCAAGGCATCCTCTGTATGAAGTTTTCCACTTTCACCTCTTAGCAAAAGGAGGGAGAAAGAGTGGAGGAGAAAAACTGCTATGCAAGTCCACCCAGAAGCTTTGCTCTGTTTATGTAAGCACTTTCCCTTGTGAATTGTGTTGTGGTCTTTGAGCAAAAATATTTACATAATATTTGGGGCAAATAGTCTTCCATGAAATGTTCTGTCATCAGACATTTTCTGTACCATGGCATTTTTTTTTTTTTTTGCAGCCTAGTATGGGGAACTCACTGGAGTTCCCAGGAATCCTGACAGCTGGAATAGGCTTGGTAGGTGCAGGAGGTTGTGTTTGTTGTTCGGTGCCTGATTCAGCCTTGGTGAGGAACCTCGTGTGAAGACCTAGTCCTGCATTTGGTTTTGTTTTTCGTATGAAGAACATTATCCATTTGTATTTTGGATGTGCAGATTAACAGTTTGGAGTGGTCAGGAAATAGCTGCATTGATATGGATAGAGGAGCAGAAGGATTGGATGACGGGGTTATTTTGCAGCATTTTTAGGATAAACAAGCTTGATGGATTGTTTCTGGTCTTGGCCAACTCCATGACTTACAGGAAAGACTAAAGTAGTGATGTGGGGGATGGCGATCTTTCCCCTAACTGTAAATGTTTGCAATACAAACAGCTGAGCTATTCATCAGGGGTTCCCAGTGAAGGGAAGAAAAAAAAAGGCATTTTTAGGGTGGATTCTAGTGTAGACAAGTCAGATGAATTACGCTCTACAGTGCTTATCAGGTTGGCTTTGTGAATGCTGCGTGTGGTCAGCTGGCCTGACGGCTGAGCTACCAGGAGGCTAAGGAGAATATCCGTGGAAATTTCTTTGGAGCTATAACGATAGAATAAAAAAAAAAAAGAAAAAAAAAAAAAAAGTAGTATTTCTGTTTATCGTGAAGACGGATTACCTCCCAGAAACTTCCAGCACTACTTTTCTGGGCCTTGGCAGGAGATTTTTGGCAGTGTGTGTCTTCAACGCACCGGACCTTACTTTGTTTGTTTTGTAGGGCTGGAGTTCCTGGGAGGGGGGCCGTGCCTTGGTCTTTGTGGATGTGTTACTGGAGCAGAGCTCTTCAGCAGAAAGGAGAATGCCTGTGTAGTGCCACAAGAGTTAGCTCCAGATTTGTACAGTTGATCTTTGTTAAATTTTGGTCTGGGAAAATCATATTTGGTCATGCATGTCTCTTCTAATACTCTCCTGTGTCCCCGAGAAAAAATATAATTGTGGAAGAAAGGCAGTGACGAAGCTCCTCGCTTTGGTTATGTAGAGTGGGAGAGATGCCAGATATTTATCTCGTTTTGCAGCAGACATGCAATCACACACAATACTTTCTCTTCGTTAGCCCTCCATAGCTTCGGGAGGTTAATTCAAATCTGGAAGTCTGTTTTGATTTTTGTAATCCATGGAATATGCTGGGGCTGGGCAGGGGGAGCTACGTGAGCAAGGAGAGGCTCTGCCCAACCTGGTAGCACCCAGCCAGAAGAAAGCTTTTAAAATTGCTTGTGCCATGTTACAGCACGGGACCTAACACTTACTATTTGGGACAAAAGGGATTTTTAAAGCCCTGAGGGTAAACAGCACGCACAGCTGTGGTGCTTTTCCCAGCGCAGGTTTCTCTGCGTGCAGCCGGGTACCCCAGAGGCACCCGTACGGTTTTCGGTTAGAAATCGCCGTTGCTGTCCCCCTCTTCCTCTCCGTTGGGGTTGTGGCCCACGTCGCAGGGGGGTTTGCTGTGTGAACACCTGCTGGCAAAGCCAGCGCGGGCATCGTAACTGCAAACCGGCAAAGTCGGAGTCGATCAGAGAGCGTGACGTAACTGCAGAGGAGTGATGCTGAGTGTCGGTGCTGGCAGCGGCTCTGTAAGGTAGAGCTTCTGATTTTTGGGAAGGGGCAAATCCTAGAGCTGGCCTTCTAAGTGCTTGAGTATATACATAGGTATAGGCTTAATATGATTTAACATTCATGGGTCCGTATGCTTGGGATTTTCCATCTAAGCTAAGTGCAATGAATGTGCTGGATCGGTCGTCTGGTGTGGGCTCCTGCAGAAGATCATCAACTGGTTCTCTCCCTTGAGCCTAATTGGGACCTCAGCTATGAGACGTGCCGGTAAGAAGACAAGGATCCTGCCCCCGTAAGAGATGAAGAGTAGGCGTTCTGCAAGACCTGGCTTTCTTTAGCGCCAAGAACAACAGGACAGCCAGATCTGTTCAGTGTAAGTGGTAAAAGTCAGGCTCTGTTGTCCCAAGAAAGAAAGGGATGCCAAGCAGTGGGGATAGCGTTGTGTCATGATGTGCTAAATAAACCGCTCACCCTCGCCGCTGCATCGAAGAGGAGAGAAAGCAGCTTTTTGTTGCCAGGCTGGGCAGAGACCAGCAGATCTGGAAGGGCTCCGCATAAACAGCTTGGGCAAGAGCGGAGGCTGAGAGCGGCTGGGACCTGGGCGAGCTGGAAAAGGAGAGTCATTGCTGTTGCATCACGCCTCGGTTCTCTCTCACAATTAGCACGGAGGCGCGTCCTGAAGCAGTAAGCGAGGAAAGGGGTTTAATTTTGTTAGTGGGCGCAGGTGCTATTTGACATTCTTTTGTGCTGCTGCTGATGAGATCGATGTGTGGCCTTTGCTTCGGGAGAACAGGAGTGGGTTTTGTAGAGTGTGTCCCTGTAATTACAAATGGCATCATTTTTGTTCCAGGTAACAACAAAAAGTTACTGAACTTTTGGTTTTTGGTGTTTATTTTGGTGGCAATTTTTTTTTTTTTTCTAGAATTAAGAAAGCAATTTATTTTTAACTTCTCCAGACTTGAAGTCCTGAAGACACTGGTTCTTTAACATCCTCAGGTATTATCCAGCAGTCTTTCCAGCACACTTTCTCATGACTTATTTGTGAAGTAGCAAGTGGATAGCTTGCTGCTTTATGGGATTGCTAGAAGTTAAACCATCGGTATTAAATTGTGTGCATTCCTTTCAGTCCAAAGTTTAGAATATTTCAAATAGGTCAAAAGTACTTGATGTTCTGGGTATTTGGAGAAGCAATTAAACCTGTTTGCAGCTGTTCCAACCTGCAGCTGAACTGTCAGCTTGGTAGAGGCATCTACGTACTTGTTTGAGGCATCAAAATGCTTTTTAAAAAATCCCCTCCTGTTAAGCTTAATGGAGTAAGAAAAATTAATTTCTTTTCATTTTTTATTATCTGAATTTCTAAAGAGGCCATAAACTGTGGCTTTGTTCTAGAAAGGAATTACTGGAAGTTGGACAAGTTTCACTGCTTTTTTTTTTTTAACAAAACTGTAGTAGCGTTATCATGCAAAGCTTGCAGTTTCCTCTGTCTTTTGTTTCAGTCTTAATCAAGTTTTAGCTTTCTGATTATCATATTTCCAGGTGGGGATGTGCTGCTGTTAATGGTCTGGGAATGCTGAATGGGTGAAATAGTCTTCAGTCCAAAGTACATGGTCAGAAGAGCTAGGAATTAATGTTTTCTAGCTTATTTCAGATGAAAATACACTAAATACTAAGCAGTTCCTGCAACTCATGCTGTTACAGTGGGTGCTGGCATCGGTTGAATTACCTTATAGACTGTTGATAGTTTTCATTTCAGGCTTTTTAATTTTTAACATTAACTATTACATCTATCTCTTTATAAATATATATCTATAAATTATAGATTTGCTGAATGAGGTGAGTTGAACATTTTCTTGAAGGTGGTTTGGATGTTTAGTTCAGCTTTGTGTTTTGGTACAACACACAGACCCAGCCAGTGGGGAAATAAAAATCTTTGTATCAAACTGCTAAACGTTTTTTAAATCATGTCTGATGTTTATTGGTTTCAGCTGTTCCTTCCTCTGCAGGCAGTGCTTTTTTTGTTATAGGGAGACAAACTACAGCTTGAAATTTTCATCAGAGATACCTGGCAGTGCTGCTGCTCTGCAGGCGACACTTCCACTGAATTGAAAACCCATAGTGGTTGATTCTGTAATTACTTTCCATTTAATATAATTACTGAATATATGCAGAACTTACTGAAAACTTAAATTTGCCAAATTTCTCTCTGGCTTAACTAGTGAGGGCGGATGCAGTAGCTTGAAGAAAAAAAAAAGCAGCAAATAAGATTGCAAACTTTCTTCTCTCTGTAATATGCACTTGTATTGCATGTTTCTAAATATTGCAAGTATTTTTTTAAAAAATGAATTTATGTGTGGTAATCTAAGGTTGGGTAAAATCTACTCTATGGAAGCTAAAGCTGGAGGAGAAATTACTTTGGCAGTGATTCCTTTAAGTCAGATTCTGTCTCAGCACATAGACTCAAGTGTTACAGACTGCTCCTTGAGACATCCCTGCAACTAAAGATTCAAGAATTAAGTTTGTAATCAAAATCTGATGTTTTAATTTTGCTCTCAGAAGCACTGGATCCAAACAACCTGCTCAAGTGATATGAGCAGTCTGCTGGCTGTAACTTTTTGTAGTTAAAAACAACTATTACTTGTAGATTATATTAATGACCAAAGTGATGCAGTAATTAGAGAAAGTTTCCTCTTCCAAATTAGTGGGACTTCTCCTTCTTCCCTTGTGTCTGGGTTTCATAATATAGAAAAATTTGGGGAGGGGCAGGGAGGGACGGGGAAAAACAGTAATTGGTCCAAATAACTACATCTCTATAAAAGTCAGTGTCTTCTTGAAGTTACGCAACTTCAATTCTTCTTCCAAGGAAAGAAGTGAAATATTTCATGAGCAGTCATGCATGTTCCTTACGCCGTTAAGACGGAGTCTTTTCCAGAAATGACGTGATTTAAATGGCTGTGGGTCTATAAAACACGTTCCCAGAAACATCATCGTTTTAGATGTGTACCGTCTCACAGAGTGGGTGTGCTGTGAGAACCGCTCTCAATGTGCACAAAGTAGCAATGGGCTGGGAGAAATAAGTGGTAATTGGAAATAGGCAACCAAGGAGCTCCAAAAAAAAAAAAAAAAAAAAAAGACATTATAGTTTCATTTTGACCATTAGGAATGTATCTTCTGGGGAGAAAACTTTGGATGAATGATTTCCCTGGCAGGAAGGAGAATTGCAGCCTGTCCCAAAATATCCCCAGGGAGTGAACGAAAAATTCCTAAGGCAAAATGGAGAAATGAAGCTTTTCCTTGCAAGGGAGCACTGTTTAACAGCATTTTGTGAGACGAATCCGAGCTGTTTCTAGGAAAGATATGAGAAAGCTTGCAAAAATAGACTAATACTTTAGATTTGATGTCTTACTGAAGTATTTGCTGCGAAAAGTACAGTTGGGAATGTTGCTGTCTCTATGGGAACATCTGAAGGCTAAATTTAGGAAAGCAAATTAAGCTGCTTCTCCTCAGATGAGCAAGGTTTCGGTAAGGCTTTGGTTGGAGGTGTTGAAGTATTTTTGATGGGAAAGAGAGTAGAAGAGTTTCTTCTACATTTGGGTTTGGTGAACTGCTTGGCTCATCCTTTTCAAGTCAAAAAAAAAAAAAAAAATTCCCAAAACCTGTCACCTGTGTTTGAGTCAAGCTGTGTACAGTTGGGGGCAGAGAGGAACTCAGCGTAATTTCTGGAGCCAAACCTCAGGTTGTGAATTTGGTCCTTGGAGGGGGAAAAAAAGAAAATCCCAAACATCTATTTATTAAACGGAACAAACTTGATAAGGAAATGAGCCAGTGTGGCACCTGGCAATATTCTTTACGTTTGGATCACGCTCCAACTTGAAAAATTAATTGATTGATTGGGTAAAATACGTGTGGCAGGAGGATAGCGTGGTGTTTCACGCACTGCGTGGTGCTGGGGAGCAGAGAAAAAGGGGCTTTTACAGCTCTTTGGTAACTTCATACTGATTTTGTGGCGAAACTCCTTGAGGAAAACGTGGCCTGGTTTTGCAGAGCCCGCGCGTGCGCGCCACGTGCGAGTTCTCCGTGCGTTCCTACCATGCGCAATAAGCAAACACGCTCTGCTCTTCAGCTTGTTTTTCACTCCTTTTTGTTTCGTCGTGATTAGTTCCAAGACTTTTATTACACCAGCTGTGAATTAAATTATCGTTTGGGGAAAAACGTTCACCGCTTCGGGTGCGCGATGGCTCCGGAAGCCCGCGCGTCGCTGGCTGGTGTCCGCTCTTCCCGCCTTTCAGCAGCTCGGCGAGTTGTTCTTTTCCGCCTTTCCCACCACACTGCGTGTAAGCGCGATCCCGGGCGGAGCAGATCGGATACTGTACATATTTTTGCTCTATAAACACATGCTTGTTTACATTTGCTTCATTGCCGTTTTGACTCTAATCCTCTTCCAGTGCCAGAGGGTATCAGCCGTGACTAACAGACTCCAAGACGCTGCCGTTTCGACCCCGTGCGCTGCTCCTCTTTCCATTTGTTTGTTTCTCCTTTGCCTTCCCTCCCGAGTATTTAACAGATTATTATTAAATATCTTCCAGGATTGTAGAGGCCGACCTGGGAGCGATTCAAAAGAGCTGAGATGCAGGAGCATATGTTCTGGTTACTAACTGCGTAACTCTTCGCAATCGAAGACGAGCTTAAGTGCTGAGTCCTTGTTTGTTGATTAGGGCCGCACGTAAAATGGAAATAAAATATCTATTTTTGCAAATAGATCTTTTTTGCTGTTCGAAATTCAGTTCTGATTGAGTGTTGCAGCTTGATCATAAGCTGCTACTGATATTTGGCAAAACCTTCTTCAGATCAGCCCTCTGACATATGTGCAGTCACTGCTCACTTCCAGCACCCCGCAGAAGCTCAGCTTTGCAGATTTTGCGTCTTTAAACTTCCAGGCCTTTGCTGATCCAGCTTCAGAAAACCTTGACGTTACCCCAACACTGCAAACGCATCGAATTTTTTTTTTTTTTATCAGCAGAAAAAGGCCGATTTGGATTCATAGACCACATCTGCTGGTGAACTTTGTGCAGTCTGCTTTTTTTTTTCTCTTTTTTTTTTTTTTTTTTTTTTTTTTTTTTTTTTTTTT